>JADRCH010000030.1:7799216-7874162 GCA_019843965.1 Rhynchomys soricoides
CTTCTTCTTCTTCTTCTTCTTCTTCTTCTTCTTCTTCTTCTTCTTCTCTAGAACATGGTGATGGGTCTCAACTTACCTTGATTATGTCTTCTGACTTCTATATCTTCATCAAAAGACATATTAACATTAGTATAACTCTAGATTAGGGAGGGCTTACAAAGGCTTTCAAAAATTACAAATCTAATCAAATGTTTTGTATTGAACATCTCAACCATCCTGCTGTCCCTTCTGTTAGTTTAAGAATGAAAAGTCTTAAAAACAAAATCTGTGAAGGACAGCTGTCTGCAAAACCTGCTCTGTCTCAGGATGAGTGCTACGGCTGCATGTTTGTTTCTTTATCTAATATTCTTTAACTTATCCATTCACTTCTCATTGAAAAATCCCAGTTGAGTAACTATTATCTTTTATTGAAATTAGATTTTTTCATACAATATATTTTGATTATTTTCCCTCCCTCTACTCCTCCCAGTTTCCCCTCATCTTCCCACTCATCTGAATCCACTTCTTTTTGTCACTGGTTATAAAACAAATAAGCATCTAAGGGATAATAGTAAAATAAAATTAAACATACACACACACCAGAATAGGACCAAAAACCAAAAAAAAAAAGAAAAAGAAAAAAAAAGCAAAGAAAGAGACACCCACACAAGTGTGTGTGTGGGTGTGTGTGGGTGTGACTTGTAGAGTAAATGAATAAAAATAATGTAAATTATAAAATAAAAATGGAAAGAATAAAGGAAGGAAGAAAGGAAAAGTATTAAGAAAAAATTAAAAAGCTCTGACATAACATTGTGAGAGAAGGAATCTCCATAGATGCCACTTAGTCCATTTTCTGTTGGTCACTTACCACTTGGAGTGCATCCTCCCCTTAAAAGAATTTTGTTTCTCAACTGAAACTTCCTTGTAGAAAACTAAAATTTTATTTGAAAATCTTTATGAGTTAGAGGTTGATTAGGGATAGGGTTTGAATCAGTGAAATCCTACTTTGAGGTGAAGTTTCATAAATGACTATAAGCATCATGTGAGGACTGAGAATTGAGCTTGGGATCTCTAGCAGAGCAGTCAGTGTTCCTAACTGCTGAGCTACTTCTTTACTGCTGTGGTGAACTAATAGCTGTTTTCCCTAAGAGTAAGGAAATGTAAAGACTGATCTTTAAACTGTGAATATTGAGTCTCGTTGAATGAAAGAACACAGACTAGGATACTTAATCGTTGTTATGATTTCAACTATTGGAGATGGCTCCATAATTAACTTTGAACTTTAACTCATCTTGCCTACTAAAATGAAATATTTTTTTTTAATTTTTTTTTTTTTTATTTTTTGGTTTCTTTGAGACAGGGTTTCTCTGTATAGCCCTGGTTGTCCTGGAACTTACTCTGTAGACCAGGCTGGCCTCGAACTCAGAAATTTGCCTGCCTCTGCCTTCCGAGTGCTAGGATTAAAGGCGTGCACCACCACTGCCCGGTAAAATATTTATTGATGTACTGAAAGGCATAACTCTTTTGGGCTGTTTCCACTACCTCACACAAATCATGTTCAACAGACAACTGGAAGAAGTGAATTTTGGATTTTGACATAAGAAGATTTTATATATATATATATATATATATATATATATATATATATATATAAATAAATATATATAAATATATATATACACATATATACACACACACACATATATATATATATACACATATATGTATATATATAAATAAAGAATGAATTCATACATATATGAATATATACTATATGCTATATGCTATATATACTGTATACTATATAATAGATAATATATGCTATTAAAAGACAAAAAATGACCATAAATTTGATAGAAATGGTAGAGGTTTGGGGAGGAAAAAGAAAGGGTAAATAATATAATTTTATTTATTTAATTTTAAAAATGAAAATTTCAATAAAGAAGTAAAGTTAAAATTTTAAATTTTAAAAGGATATATGCATGACTTTTCCAATGAGATGCTACTTATTTGTCTAGTAAGGAGCCGTTCGTGCAGCATATTGTTTTATACAATGAATTGCACAATGCTTCTGTCATCAGCAACAGAAGCATAGAGGTAATGCCACATATACTGCACCCTGAGATTTCCCCTAGTGTTTTAGGGACCTTGATGCAGGCAAACTGAAATTCCTGGTTTTAACACAGAAAAGAATCACAGAACTAGCTATAGTGGTGCAGACCTGGGGATTGGTAAGAACAGACTACAAGCTGCTTAGGGCAAAAACAAGAACATGGCTGTGGGTTTCCCAAAGAAGAGTCCATGCATTGCAAGGCATTTTTAACATAGATTTTCAAGCACAAGATTCAGTGCAAGAGATACACCCAGGGAGAACATAGGCACACCTATGTGGGTGCAGGCTTTTTGATGGAGAGTCCAAAACTGAGTTTATGTGCATTATAAATGTATAGCACTTTGTTAACTCTGAACATGTATTTCAAAATGCTGCAATGCAAGGGTTTTGTTTGGTTTTTGTTTTTTCTTTTGTTTTGTTTTTCCTCTTGTTTTGCTTAAGTGAGAGGGAGGTTGTAGAGGTGTCTTGGATGTGATCATAACCTTTTCTTTCCTTATTTAAAAAAAGATGAAGCAATGATATGATAAAGTATTTATTTTACAAATAAAACAGTATTTGCTATGATAGTTCTTTTCAGTGTATTAAAATAGCTTGCTGAAGCATCCTAAGAGAGGAGATGTTTATTTTGTTCATCATTTGGGCCCATATAGTCTATCATGGTGGAGGTGCATGGCAGCAGGAGCATATGGTAACTGTCTGATCACTTCTCAGTAGACCAGGAAACAAAGAGCAGACCAAGCAGATCATGGGGTTGCAAGCCCCATGGTGTACCCTCTAGTGACATACTTTTTCCAGCTAGGATCCAGTTTACCAATATGCTAGCAGCTACCAAAGCAGCACCACCTGCTGGGGACCAAATGTTCAATCACACGAGATGTGGGGCAATTTTTCCATTCAAAGCGTATCACTTGGAGGATTTCATCTTGCCAGTGGTATTAAATAGTGAATTTCTTCTGCTGTTTCCTATTTGAAAATTCCTTCCCTTCAGAATTACTTTATCTAATGTGGTCTTATTATAAATTTCAAAAAAGTATGGTTTGATTTTTCTATTGGTGTGATAAGAACACTCTGATCATTAGGTAAACTGGAACCCAATGACACACGACCAGAACAGCTGCACAGTAGTCTCACCTGCTGAAGCACCTTCACCTATTTTAGGTCCCATTCACAGCTATCAAGTTTTTAGGTCACTTTGTTTATGGGCTTGGGTAGTACACCAGAATGAGGGATGTAATGCCTTCAAAATCTAAATAGGCTCACTAATTGTTGTACTTTCTTCTTCATGAGAAGAGAGACCAGGTAGAACCAGTTATCCTTCACTGGACAAGGAATACCTCCGCATGCCCCACTCCTAGCCTCACCATTTCACTAAGGTAGAAAGCTCTTGAGTTTGGTTGGGTTTATCTTCTATCTGATGTATATTACCAAGTCCAAGGCAGTTGGCTTCTCCTGCATCCATACACTGTACTAGTATGTGATATTTGTGGAACAGAAAAAAGATGTCCATCTTAAGATAGCCAAGTAATCTCTGTTTACAGTGTTCAACAAGTTTTCTAGTTCGAAGTCTCTGAGTTTCCCACATTCTTCCAAAGTACTTCATGATCAGACCTGTCAAAGCAATAGCCCACTCACTGGTAGCAACTTCTATCTAAGTTCCTTTCTTCCTTTCTCTCTTTCTTTCTTTCTCTCTTTCTTTCTTTCTCTCTTTCTCTCTCTCTTTCTTTCTTTCTTTCTTTCTTTCTTTCTTTCTTTCTTTCTTATTATTGTTGTGATAAAACTCCACAATCAAGAAAACTTTTAGAAGACAGAGTTTCTTTGGCTATATGGTGCCAGAGGATTAGACTCCAGGAAAGTTGAGTGAAGACAGGCATAGAGGGTGGAACAGCAATCTGAAGGCTCACATGTCAAACTGCAGGCAGGAAATTGACAGAACTGAGAATGACACATAGGAATGGCAGACTTCCTTCATGGGCCTGTTCATGGAAAAGCTGCTTGTAATTCATCTCATTTGCATTCTACGATCTTGAGTGCAGCCACTATTTCCTCTCTTGTTTTTCCTCCTTACCAGTCTTTTTCTATCTTACTTAAAGCTCTCATAATTCAGCTCCAACATTTACGAAGCCTTTTCCCCATCATGTTCTCCTTTGCAAGAAACAGAACTGTTTGATGCTCAAAACTGATAGTATTACATGTGACTGGTCGACAACAAGACCCCAGTCATAGTCACAGGACCCCGATGGATTCATAGTCACAGTCATAGTCACAGGACCCCGATGGATTCATAGTCACAGTCATAGTCACAGGACCCCGATGGATGATCAGATTCATGATTACCTTCAATGCCGGAAATATGGTTCAGTAGTTAAGGGCCTGAATTATCTTGCAGAAGATTTGAGTTCAAAATACCTGTAACAGCAGCTCACAGCAACCTGTAGCTCCAATTCTAGGAGATGCCACACCCCTTCTAGCTTCCTTTGAAAACTGAATTTACATGAGAAAAGAAACATGCATATACAGAATTAAAAATAAAAATACACCACAGAGAAAGCTATTTTGGGGCAACAATGTAGGCATAATGTTTTAGTGCACTGTGTAAAGTTTATCCTTGTGCCATTCAAATGCTGATTTCTCTGCCCTCAGGTCTTGCTTCAATCTGGACATGTCATTGTAATGTTTTTTTAAGAATCTCCAGTCTCAAGCTTGTCTAAACCATGCTTTACCATTTATTCTCTGCCTTGTTAATAAAAGCTGATCACCCAATGGTTGGGATCCTGCCAGGCAGGAGAGAGAGAGAGAGAGAGAGAGAGAGAGAGAGAGAGAGAGAGAGAGAATTAGGACAGTTTCCACTGTGAGGAAGGAGCGGAGACATCATGAGAGTTCAGCTAGAGCATGGAAAGCCCTAAATACAAGTATTATGTGGATTCAACTGGGAAGAAGCCAGATTAGTTTAGAGGATTAAAATAGATGAATACTGCCCAGGTATTGTGGTAAGGCTTGATTAAATAAATCTTGGTCTCTCTGTGTCATTACTGGGGCACTAACAATGGTAAAGAAAAAACTCTGCTGTATGAATTCACTGTTTATGTTTATACTAAAATTAACATTTATGCAACAATGCTGCTAGCTTTGTTATAGATACAGGTCAAAAACAGGAGAAATAAAGCCCAGGACAGTCAAGGCCTTCATAACTCCTGCTATTTGAGATAGTTTGTCTTTCTTTATCTTCTATTTGGCCACATAATTTCAGCAAAAACATGGTGAGAAAATTTACTCTCACCTCCTGTGAAGGCTACTCTCTTTATGGACAATATCAAGCCCACACATTAAGTGCACATCCTTTATAATGGCCTCAATGGACCCAGCACCCTCAATTGCAGCCTCTATTAGGAGCATAGTGGCTCTCTTACTGGAAGGGTAGAGAAGGTCATATACAAACCACAGACACTGAAAGTGGCCAGTGGTGAAGCACACAGAAATCCTTCTACGTCATTGTGCTTGCTCGCTTAGCTCAGGGGGAGAAAAAAATCCACCCAAAAACTACATTTGTTTCCTCTTAGATATCTCTAAAATATTGAAACCAAACAAAATATGTTATTATATAATTGAAATTTCTAAGTCTTATTATTCTTTTGTGCATTTTTATTCTTTATGTGCATTTTATTTTTGTGAAAGGTGAAGAGTTATGGGCAGAAAAACTGCTTAGGGAGGGTAAGCAGTGTCCAGCTTATGGCTCAATAATTAGGTGCGGACAGTGATAAGACACTGATTTCTAATTTGCATTAGCTGTTTTGATAGTCACAGGCTTCGGTGGATCTATAGAGTAGAGTTGAAATAGTAGCAAACCAGAGTGATAACCTGCTAGGAAGGTCAGGCAAAGGGCCATGTCAATCTGCAGCAGGATGGCAGAGCCTGTGCTTGGCATAATGTAATATAATAAAGACCTTTCCTAAGCATGAACATAGACCCATCCTCTTGATAAGACATCTCCCTGGATGAGTGGTGTCAGAGGGCAAGACTTTAGTCTTGTTCTTTTCTTTGCTGTCAGGTTCTCTAATCAGTTGACAAGCTACCTAAACAATTAAATATATCTGCGTATTTTGTGAAATGAAGGACATTGCAGAGTAGTTTGTTCGCTAATTTGTTCACTGTTTTGTTTGTTTGTTTGTTTGTTTTTCTGAAATCATAAGGATACCGGAGTATCATGGTTTTAAGGAAGTGTGACATGGACCTTAAATCTACCCTTGATGAGAGCATACCCTTGTGACCTGAACGGATTTTTTGGATCTTGTCACCAAATTTGTTTAGTCTATAGGTCGTGTTAATACGTCTATTTCTAATTCTTAAACGTTGCCTTCCTTACCTGTGAAGGAAATGTCATTCTGTTCTTTCTGCCTATACGGTAGTGTGTGTGTGTGTGTGTGTGTGTGTGTGTGTGTGTGTGAACTAATTATTTACATATGTAAACTAATGTGCACTGAAATATTGTGAATTAAAACTGCACACACACATATATATTGAAAACCTCTTTAAATTACAGTTCAAGGAAAGAAAAACTTGTCCATTCTTCAAAATACATTCATTCAAGGAAAGAAATAGAATACAAATCACAGAAATGAAATACATTGATTTTGTAATGCTGTAAATTACAACAAATGTAGTAGACTAACTTGGCCCTCTGTTCATTATTTCATGGTTTCTGGAGTTAGGAGTTACTGATCTCTCTGTATGGTATCCTTAAATGCTGCTGTCAAGGTACTGCTTGGGGAGATAATCTGATACACTCCTTTGAGGATGCATCTTCTCCCAAGATAATTCAGTTTGCTGGCAAAATCTATGCAGTATAGCTTCAGTCGTACAGAGCTCTGATTCTTCCTGGCAATAATCCACCGAATGCCTTAGACAGCACCTTGTACCCTAGCCCCCCACCTTTGCAAACCACAACAGAGCACGTTGATTCTTTGAAACCTGTAGAAGGGAATAAGTAAATATACCAAAGTAAGCCCCGTTAAATTATTACTCAACATAGCAGAGCAAGTTGCTTGTTAACATCACACATAAATTCAGAAGCTCGCCGAAGGAATCACAAAAGCTGTTTATAACAGGGTATAATATATACAGGGTATAATATAACTGGTGCGTGTATACCTGAGAGTAGCTTGTAGGCTAAGGACCGTTCCTAGCAGATTTTCCATCAAGGAAAATAAGAGTGCAGGCAATCTCTTTATTGACAGAGACTCTTGTTTGCTTTCTCTGTCCCTAGGGATACAGGATAGATTGTTGGAATGGCAACAATGTCTCTGGCAGTGTTTGCTCATGAGCAGCGCTCATTCCCATCCACATACAAGCAGGCACACTCACATGAAGAGTCTGTTCGTGCTGAGTAGGACAGCAGTTACGGGAGGCATTTGATTATGCTGTTTAAAGAGGCAATACAAAAATGTGTTATTTATTGCCTGTGAGATGTGTCAGTATTAGATTTATTATGAGAGCAAAGACATTTGTGTTTCCACAGTATTATCATTCTAAACTCTGTATTTTCAACTGGATTCATACCTGATTTCCTTGATTTAAAGATCCAAGCTCACCACCTAATTTTGAAAGCATGTTTTGTCACTGTTATTTTTGGGTACAGTGGTGCATGCCTGTAATCTCAGCACTCAGGGGATCATGTCCACATATTCATGAGTTTGAAGCCATGCTTGTATATGTAACAAGTCACAGGTCAGCCTGGGTTGCATAGGAAAACACTTTGTTAACAAAGCAAAGAAAAAAAATCCCAAATAAATAAAAAATAAGAGAAAGTTAATGTTTTCTTAATTATCATGTCTTAATTTTTTCTTAATATGTCTAATTATATTACGTCTAGTCTCTGAGAGGCTCTACCCAGCAGCTGACTAAGACAGGTGCAGATATTCACAGTAAACATGGGACTGAGGTCAGGGACCCCTGTGAAAGAGTTGGGGAAGGCCTGAAGGCCCTCAAGGAGATGGTGACCCCACAGGAATACTAACAGTGTTAAGGAACCTGAACCACTGGCAGCTCCCTGAGACCGAGCCACCAACCAAAAAGCATACTGGGGCTTATCACCCCTCCCCCACCATGTATGTAGCAGAGGGTTAACAACTACCATGTCTGCCCTCAGTGGGAGAACATGCGCCTAATCCTGCGAAGACTTGATGCCCCAGGGAGGGGGGACACGGTGAGGGGGGGTGTTCCCTCTCAGAAGTGAAGTGTAGGGATCATGGGGGAGGAACTCTGCAAGGGGGGATGAGAAGGGGAAACATATGAGATGTAAATAAATAGAATTTGAAAGGGGAAATTCCTAATGCTTATTTGAATCTAGACCTTTCACAGTTGTAGCCTGGAAATCAGCATTTGGAATAGCACAATGGTAAATTTTTTGGCTCCGAGAGAAACTCAAGTGCAATTCCCTGCTTTTATTTAGTTGTTTGTTTGTGGGTGTTTTGAGTGTGTGTTTGAGAGAAGGACATCATGTGCATCCCTCCCCACTAAGCCAAAGCTCACATCTGAAGATTGGCTGTGAGACAAGCTCCCTGGATCAGCCTATTGCAGCCTCCATCCTGCCGTCTCCCCACCACACACCCTCGCAGTGCTAGTCACATGATGCGTGGTCATGCCAGCTTTCTTCCTGGGTCCTGGAGATTCACATTCAGTCCTTGCACTTCTATGGTGAGCATCTTAACATTGACCTCTCTCTCTAGCCTGTGACTTTGTGAGTTTTAGTTTTGCTTTTTGAACATATCAGGACTGACATTGCATTCTGGATTCTCTGGCATCCATCTCTAATTTCCAGACTTAGTAGAATGGACAAGTCTTAGCTTCACCTCCCATTTCTCAGGTTCACAGTGTTGAGAAAAATATGCACCCCTGACCTTTATTTCATATCACATGCCCAGTTGCCCCCTTGTCTCTGTTGCTCGGGTTGCAAAATCAGCTGATAACATCCTTCCGTTTCCCATGTGTGGTCAGGTCTTTGTCTCTATTGCTCTCAATATTCTTCTCTGTAGTTGACTTTCAGGATTTTTGTTTTGAGGTGTGTGGTGCTGATCCTTTTCCATCTATTCTACAAACTTCTTATAACTTCTTGGATGTATAACTTAATACTTCTCTTAAAATTTGAGAATTCTAAGATTCCTTTCCCCAAGTTTTTTGTTTATTTTCCCCTTTCACTTGTACCTTCCTAGAAATCCTGCTGTGTGTATGTGTGGTGCTTCAATGTAAGATTCTTTTCCTTGTGTCTATGCTTACTTCTCCATTCTGTTATCTTTCTACGAGTCACTTTGACAATTCTACAAGTATAAGACCATGGATGAACTCTAGTCTTTCTTGTTCCTGCTTAAAGCTCTGCTCAGTGACAGAGCTGGAGTAAGGTCACCTGTGTACACCCTCATCTCATCTTGTGCAGAATAATACTGGATGTTTGGGCTAGCCTATTGTTTCTTAATGATTTTACACTCATGAATCCTTCTTATCCAAGAACATTTATATGATCCAAGTTAAATAACTATCTAACATATGTTATATAAATCAAATACTTCTTTAAAGTACTTGAAAAAATAGACATTGTTTTTTATTTTGGAACAGTGTCTTACTGCTCACTGTTGGCAGTTAACTCAATATACAGCTGACGATGATGTTGTAATTCTTATTCTTCATCCACCTGCTCAGATTAAAATCCCCATGACTTATTTTATTTTTTAAAAAAAAGATTTAAAACCTATTTTTTAAAAAAAGACTTTAAGAGTTCTTTGCTATACTTAAAATTTTATCGTTTACTAAATATGAAAGCAAATTTGCATATTAATAAGATGGACATCCTTGTCTTTGTATATAAACAACTAAATCATGGCTGAGTAATTTATGTAGACTATCTTCAATGTCTCTGATATTTGATCAATTTTGCATTTTATGATTTTCAATGTTGAGAATGCCATTTTATATAAGTCTATACACAAAATGCAAGAAATATATTGAGGGTCATTTCAGAAATTGATGAAAATTCTGTTCCATATAACAGGCCAAAATTTATAACATTTTTGTAATGAAACTCAAATCAGCAATGCTACAACTAATTCATAATTAAACATTCTAATACAATAGACTCCAAACTGTAGTGATTTAGTAAATATATGCTGAGAGTCATGCAAGTAAACCATTGTTTGTATAGGACGAGAAATGTTTGAATGTTTGGTAAGAGCACTGCAGTCCATTGCAAACAGCAGCCTGGAATCTGAACTGAGTAATTTTAGACACTATTCAGAGGTATCATGTGGCAAGAGAATATGCACACTGAAAATCTCAAATACATATTCAGTTCTAAGAACACAGAGCACGCATATAATACAACACAGGCAGACATTGCCAAATTGACTGTAGATTCATTACTTATTTGATTTTTGAATTAAGCTTGGGACACAGTGAATACTGAAACCATTTACTGTTACAAAACCTTTAGCACTTTTATTTATGCAATCCCTCAAATCATCAGGGCCCACAGCTTGCAAGGCCAGGCACTTCTCATTTGCTTGTGTTATGAGCTTATCCTTGTCAGCTTGGAGGGGATGAGTTTGATGCTAGCTCCCTTGTTACAGTCAGGTTGAATGGCAT
Source organism: Rhynchomys soricoides (assembly GCA_019843965.1). Lineage (NCBI taxonomy): Eukaryota > Metazoa > Chordata > Mammalia > Rodentia > Muridae > Rhynchomys > Rhynchomys soricoides. The sequence goes on from JADRCH010000030.1 coordinate 7,809,937, forward strand.
TGGCTTAAAGCAGAGGAGAAAAGCCTGGTCTTTTGACAGCACCCACTGAGGAGGAGTCTAGGCTCTCTTATAAAGCTGAAAAGTCAGTAGTTTTTCGTCTAAGGCAGGATGCTTCAGAAACTTGAGCTCTTACTAAGCTGTAGTTTATTCTACGAAGTAATGATTTTCTTAACTGCTGGGATCCTTTAGGCTGGAGAGTTGGCTCTTGCACCGAGAGAGAGAACCTGGGATTCATTCTCATAATCTACATAGCAGCTTGAAAACACTTGTAACTCTAGATCTAGGGACTCCTGTGCCCTCTTCTGGACTCTGAAAGTTTATGAATGAACACTATGCATACCAACTCATACATAACTGTAATGAGTAAATTACAATAAAGAAAATAATTAATTACTAGATACCCTGACGGAAACAAATGAATTTTGCAAGACATTGTGTTATCTTTGTTTATTTTTCTGGGGAGAGGATCTATAAATCCCCTTAACTTAACATTTTAGAAGTGGAATACCTAGCTTTAGCTTTTCCCATTCATGAAATAAAAATGCAGTACATAACTTGCAAACAAAGGACCAAATACGATATTATATGCTTAATGTTTTATAAGTATAAACAAATATTATAGAGTGTTATTATAAATAATGATCAAAAGACATTTGGAAATGTTTATTTAAGCAAATATGTGTTCTCGATTAATACAACATTTTGAGTCTTGCGTTGGAAAGAGAGATCTAGGAAAAATGTGAAGGACGTGGATTGGAAATTAAGATCACAGTCGTTTCTATGACCTTTCCATTTGACTTGTTTATAAAGAAGTTATTAGAGAGAGATGAGTAGTAATCTATTTACACACAAGTTTACATCAACGGCAAGGGTTGCTATTATAATGATCACTCGGATAAAGAACATGAGAATGCAAATCAAATTTGTAAATGTTTGACAAATGAGAGAAAGACTGCGGGATGTGTTCGTTGTGTGGAAATTTATTATAGGATTAGCTTTGCTTCATATTTAGACTTCTTCTAGATATAAATTAAATTAAGTATGTAGAGTAATGCAAGAAAGGAAGAAATGTGGGAGATCTTTGCGTCTAGTAGTGATCACAATGCAAGTGAAAACTCACTTCAGCCAGAGAATAATTAAATAGTGGAACAGTTCAAAAAAGTTTGCTTATCAGGCTCTTACTATGGACATATCACTCACCTGCATATGGGTATAATTTGTATATAAAATATCATTTAAAAAATCCACAAAATTTCAAAGTACAAATTCGAATATTGTTAAAGATGTGAAATTTTGATATTTAAATTTCATTCCAACTGGGACATATTTGAGAATTAAATTAGATACTATTGGTAGATATATGAAGACACGAAAGTAAGCTTAGAAATATCAAAAGCAAGATAGCTCATCTTATCATATGGGCATCCTGTCCTAGGGGAAGGGAAGCATTCTATATTGTATGTAAGTTTTCTCTAAAGATTGAATAAATGTCTAGAGACATATACCTCACTTCTATTCCTTTCTCTTGTAACCATCCTTTTGTCCCGGTTCTGGATCTCAGAAAGTGGGAATAAGTTATCTAACAATTTTGTTAGTTTTTATTTGAGTTCTGTTTTGTCTTGTTGGTACTTTTGGAGTCAGGAATCTTGCACTGAAGGCTGGATTCCCCTTACCTCAAACCTCACAAGTGTTGGGTAATAGGTATAGGCCATCATGTCTAGATCAAGGATTTATATAACTCACAATAGATTCAGAATCATCACATTAGCTGATAACTAGAAGTATATTCATTCCACTTAGTAAATAAACAGGGAAAAATTGAAACATAAAATTCAATTTATGTGTCCAGATTTTTAAATACCAATAGCATATTACAGAGTGACTGTAAAATGAGATGCCCATTTTGTCTGCCAATAATTTAAGCCCATGAATTTTAACTACTGAGACCATAAATGGAAAGATTGTGTAATAAAAATTGGGAAGGGGTTGTCACTCAACAAGATAGAAACAAGTTAGAATTAAAGTAACCCTGGGAACATAAGGAAATTGAAACAACTTAAAGGATGTTTAATTTTACATGGCTGCACAGATGTTTGCTATTTTCTGTAATTTTATAATAAACAGCTTGGAATTCTCTTTATTCACTAGGCATGAAAATCTATTTCTCCAGACAAAATGAAACACCTGAGCATGGGTCATGTGTAATGAGAAGAGATTCAGTCATCTTCACCTTTCCTCCCTCTCCAAGAAGGGACCAAGGCTGATGATTTCCCAATGCCAAGGGCATGATTATGGATCACTATGTTAAGAGAAGACACCCAAGGGAGAGTCTGGCCCCTTCTTTTGTAACTACTGACTCTCCTGGAAGTTAGAACATGATTTTACCATTAATCTTTTCCTGAAGAGATGCCCTTAATTATGTATCCAACTACATTCCTTTAGACACCCTTCAATGGCCCCTCTATCTCAACATGACTGCAATATAGGCCAACCTTATAGCACATGAAGCTTTCTGGGAAAAATTTGATCCCAGTACATATTTTGTCACTGAGTAGACACTAACATCAGAAAGTTATTATTAAAGCATAATTAACAACAGTGGTCAATTCATTAAGCTAATCATTCTGCTAACATTACTTTAAAAACTCTCTAGACAGAGCATTGTTTGATGGATGTATTCTATTTGAATCAATCCCATGGCTTTGCACTGATGAAGCATTTGTATATTTACCTCTTAGACTTTCATTCTATAAAAAGAATTTGTCTGAAGGTGTTAGCTTCTGAACTGCATTTGGAGTTTTCTTGGCTCTGACAGACTCTTCTGAGTAACACTGAGGAGCTTGTAGTAGCAGTTATCCACACTGTGATCTGGAAATTAAGTGAATGGTGCTCAACACAAGTCACTAAGAATAGACAGGAGCTTTCTCTCCAAAATAAGGTTCATCTCCACAGTTTCTGGTATCAGAATAGAGTGTGAATTAACATACTCTGCAAATGTGTCATTCATCCAATGCCCAGCTTTAAACTCACTGTGGATAGTACCTCTTATCAGTGCAGTAAGTACAGCCATTAACTGTATGACCATCATCTAGGAAGCCAGTTAAGTATAGAGCAACTACAATAAACACACACACACACACACACACACACACACACACTTCTTCATTAATGTAATGGTAAAGTTAATGACATGAACTGAAAGTAAAAGAAGCTAAATGCCATTTTCCAAAATCTACTACAATGCTGATTATTATAAATTAAAAGTTTATGTTAAAGGTAAGATAGGAAACCATGGAGCACTAATGGAAAACTTCTTTTGAAAGAATAAATCAGCAATTCTAAATTCCATAGTCACTTTAACCACAGCTCCCTAAAATAAACAAAAACTATTTTTACTCATCAAATAACTGACTTTCATTTAAAAAGCCAGCTGAACCTAGCAGTAGAACATTTTAAATTGTGCATAAGTATGTTTTCAGGGCTGATGATTTGGCACTGAAGAGCAAATGGGCATGTTCCAAGTCCCAGTTTCTTTCATTTGCCTGTAAGTTTGTGTACCTTGTGGCCTAACTTTGGTCAACTTACACTTGAGCAGCCATGTTGGTGAGACTTTATAGGTGTAACTTCTAATGTTACTAGAAGATGCAATCTTACAACAAATGCACCAATATCTGGCTTTGCCAATCTTTCTTCCCCTTCTTTTGCAATGTTCCCTGAACCTTAAGTATGGGAAGCAGGTTAAATTTAGAAATATGTATATGTACATATGCATACATATTCCTAAACATATATGCATACAATAACAAATACAGAAAGAATAGATAACATATCTAAAGGAACATGTAGAAGGGTACAAGGGATGGTTTGGAGAGAGCAAAGGAAAAGAGGAAATGTAATTATTATAATCTCAAGGGCTTTATAAACATGGTGCGCTATTTAAGTCTTTAAAATACAAATTATCCCCATGATTCATGTTTCTTCTAAATATTATCATGAACCAGATAATTTAATATAAGAATAAAGTCCATTTGAGTTGTAATACAAGAGCTTATATGGCAACATGATATAGCTCTAAAACTACTTACATTTTTTAAGAATAGTTAATACATTAAGAATTTGACTTGCGGTTATATGAAATCATAACTACTAAAATAAAAATCTAAAATATGACAATAAACATAAACATTTTGGTGTTTTGAAAATGTATAAATCCTGTCGTTACCATAGAAAAACTGATTCAAGCAGAGTATGGCATACATTTCTGTAATCTAGTCACCAGGAGGTAGAGACAGAAGGGTTACAGCTAATTTCAGGCCATCTTGACCAACATGGCAAATTCCATACTAGCCTATAGCACAGAATAAGATTCTATTTGTAAAGACTTGATTTCTACATTAGGATGTGTGCACACATATGACCTGGCAGGATGCTGTTGTGGTTACTTGATCAAGAATATGTGGACAAGGTCTCATTTTGTCATCTAGACCTCAAATTCATGCTCATCTTGTCTAGGCTCTTGATTGATGGGTCTAAAGAAGTAGTTCACATGTCTGTTTTTCACTTTTCTTTTCAACAAACAAGTGTTCAATTGAGAAAAACAAAGGCAATGTAACAAAAAATTAATTAACAGAGAATACTTATAAATGGACTTAGTTGTGACATGAGATGTGCAAAGGGACCATGGAAGTGCAGAAGCATGCTATAGAACAAAAAAAACCACAAGGCTTTCCCTATGTACAAGAGGGCAGCTACAAAGCAAAGTGGCCTTTTCTTGAATCTCAAGAATAATCTGAAATGAGGTGAGGCAGCTACTGCAGGAATATTGATGCCAAATGTACTTGACCATGGGGTACCTACCATAAGAACATTTTTTTTTAAAAGAAGAACAAGATATTAAAGAAAAATTACAAATCAATTTATTTAACAGATTATACACTTTAATAAAATAAGGAAGAACAAATAGAACCCAAATGTCCCAGGAAATAATAAGCAAGACAACATAGAAGCTGCATTAGAAGCATCAAGTATAAAGCTGTGAAACAATTCAGAAGCATCACCAGGCTAGACCAGAACAGGCTTGGGGACTCCATAAGATCTTTCCTAGGAAAAACTCCAATGTATTACTTGTAGAATAATTACATACTTCAGTTGTTTCATAATCATTTTATTGAACTATATGAAGAAAAGGAAAACGTCATCAGATCTCCCACTTCCCTTAAACTTATAACCAATCATAAAGAAGAGAGAGAAAATCAAGGAGAGAAAGTGGTTGGGCTTATAGAAAAATGAATAATTTTTTTATGAGAAAGAAAACACACTCCCTCACAGCTTGATAAAATGGTGACTAATTCTATTACAAATCAGAAAAGGGATGTAATCACGGGGTAGGTCTGATTGATTAGAAGGGCAAGGTTTATATATAAGATGGGATGTGTGTAAGTCTCTAATAGCAGTACTAATGCTGCAACAACCATCGCTAATTCAATGCTTATAACACGTGACACAAGTGTAAATAATTTGCATTTATTAATACTGCTCAACAGAATAACATATAGAGTTACAATTACTGTGTACATGTGTAGATGAGGAACCTGATGCGAGGTAATGTTAAATAATAGCTGCAATCTCACTGGCAGTGTATTATCCAATTTCATATTCAGTGTATGAATCTTATTCAAATAAATTGTTGACATAAGAGTATACTCATATCAATGGAGTGAAGGACAGATATAATAGGCAAGATATCCGTGTACTGACAGAGTCCTCAAGCAGGTTGTCTCATAGGCTTTGTCATAAACATTATTTAAAACTCTCAATTAATCTTAGGAAATACTTTGATGATGATTTAATCTATTAGGATCTGATGAAATAATCTCTTATTTGAATCTTTTTGAAAGAAAAATATACCTTAGAAAATGAAACTGTAAATCACATCAGAAGAAAACTGAACTTGGTACAGTCAACTCACCTGTGATAGCAGTTGTAAGTGCATTGCAAGGGTATTTTATTTGTGAATTTCATTATTTTCTTTGGTAAAGCATTGCATTAATTTGTACCTATAGACTGTTCATTTCTTATTACCCCAACACTCATGTCAAACATGTTAGTGACATATTTCAAGTTGTCCCTCTGAAGCTGGGAGATTGCTTAGCAGGTAAAGGAATATATTATCAAGGCTGATCACCTGGGTTCAATTCCAGAATCCATGGGCTGATGATAATCCTGCATATTATTCTACTAAATTCACATGTATTACTTCTTGGCATGCACCACAAGCATGAGAGAGAGAGAGAGACAGAGAGAGAGAGAGAGACAGAGAGACAGAGAGACAGAGGGAGAGACAGACAGATGGAGAGAGAGAAAGAGAGAGAGAGGTGAGAGGATGAATTTAAAAGTTCACCATCTAAGCACTGACCTAGAAAGTGTAGAGAGTTCTTTGCCAGTGTGGAAAATAGAATAAAATCTGGATTAATACCTGGATATCTTGACTACAAACATAAAATACTACCTGTAAATCCTCCACATTGCTGACACAAATGCTTATGTCTCCTTAAAGGTACTTAGGTCATATTAAAGGGGAACATAGCTGAGAGAAACAGAGTGAGGTACAAAGTATGTAGAGATCTTATAAGTGCAGTAGTACGTTGGGGTTTAGTTGACACATGTCCAGTCAGCAGTCAGAGAATTTCATGTCGCCAAACATTATGAATGGGGATAATTTAGGTTATAAGTCTACTTGAAATGTGAAACTCTTTTGTTTTTAGTTTATTTGTGTAGTTCTCACCTTGAAATCTGTAATGGCAACATTTATCACAATATTAAAACATTGGACTTACTTACCTATTTGGAGTTGAGAAAGGGGAAGGAAAATTTTCTTGAGACTCAGTGGATTTGTTTCCCAGATATAGTCAGATTGTCTGGTGTTTCTTTTGTAAGATCTGTTCTCAATACCATAGCATTGGTAACAATCCTTCTCAGTACAGGAAGATAATCTACTGTTCATATTATGAAAGAAGCTGCAGCATCTTTCTGGTACTTTAATTTGAAAAGATTGTAAATAGTACCATGCATATTAATTTTAAAATGTCTAGATGATGTATTTATTAAAGACTGCACACCTTATTTATGAAAACCTATAGGAAACACTGGGAATCTAACAGGGCACATGATATAATCCCATCTTTTCTCACATTAGATTGTATAAAACAAAGATGAAAAATGAAGAAATAGGATGCACAAGATGGACTTGGTGCCATGGTACTAAGACACTGCTTTTATCTGAGAGCAACTGAGGGCTTCTATAGTGAGAACCAGATATAGTTTCTAGCAAGCTGACATCCCCCCCCCAAGGTTGAATTTACTATAGAACTAAGCAAGTACCTTGAATGTTAGCATCTAAGATATAGGAGACAATATCTATGACTGTTAACAAGGGAAGAAACTTGGTACACCAGAAAAATAGAAATACAAATCACAGCATTGCCCAATTTAGCAATCCAAATTTCCAAGTTCCAGTAGCATGCTATAAGCATTTCATAGATGGGTGGAAATATGTGTGCTAAGTCCTCAAAGCAGGTGCTTGTGTTCCACACTTCTGTGCTGTAATTATTGCTCAAGAAAAAGCTTCAGTTTTACTAAAGTACTATAAAGAATACTCTTGGCTGACTTTGTCAACATTATAGAAATTTAGAAAAGTTTGGATTCTAGAGTGAAGTAAAGGAGAGACACAGATGAGTGCAGAAAAGGTCAAAGTCAATTTATATACTACCTTAAATTATGTTAAAAGGCACGTAGAATTTAGGTGGACAATTATTTTAAAAAGAGGGAGGTGATTTAGTCTAGACTTGATGAAATCTGTCTAGTTGTTCTGCATTGAAGTTCCAAATAAAAGCATATGAATCAAGAAGAATTCCACATGGCCGTTAAGGCAACCTTTGTCATTTGCTTGTTAAAGACCTGAGTTTCTTATGGGATCATCAGAGATTGCAGACTCATCCTGGGGTCTCATCTCAGGTGTCTTTTGATGGAAAGTTGGATGATGTCATTGGATATACTGAGGATGACACATAACAGGGAAATGGTTAGTTCTGCCACTGACACCACACATTCCAAATGCCAACTATCTACCAGGGGTCAGTGTGTGAACAAGAGCTGATTAGTACACTGATCTTCTCAGAATGATAACTGTGATTGTGAAACCTGGGAGACAACGCTGTCACTGATTGGGTCCCACTTGCTATGCCAACTCAGAATAAAGACAAATGTCCCTAGAAAGAAATGCTTACCCATGACATTTTCCATCAATTACGTTTCATGAATGAACCACAAAGCTGTCTGTAACCCCACAGCTGACAGGACACTAATCTTCTTGCTGATAAGTTGATCTTTCCTGGCTAAGTGTTTTAGAAATAAAACATGATAGGAATTGACAGCCATACCTGCAGGTATTGAACAGGTACAGGCATCACAGATCTACCTTCTGTGGCAGTGCAGTCTCTACACACACTGTGGATCATCTTCTCAAACTCCTTAGATTAGAAACACTTACTTCATCTGTGTTTAATGATGTTTCTCAAACAAATGGAATAAATTATTATTTTCTTTCCTTTAACTATTATAAAATATCATGACAGTAGCCATTAGTTAAAAGCGAATTTTGATATTTTTATTTTATTAATTATTTTATTTATTTATATTAAAAATGTTGCCACCCTTTCTGGTCTGCCCTTCATGAATTCTTTTTTTTAAATCGGATATTTTATTTATTTACATTTCAAATGTTATCCCCTTTCTCAGTCCTCCCCAAACTCCCTCTCCACCTGCTTCTATGAGGATGTTTCCCCACCCACCCAATTTTGCATCCCTGCCCTCGAATTCCCCTACACTAGACCTTAAGGCCTTCACAGGACCAAGGGCCTCTCCTCCCATTGATGCCCATCTGGCAAGGCCATCCTCTACTATGTATGTGGCTGGAGCCATGGGTCTCTCCATGTCCTTCGGAGCTTTGGGGTGTCTGGGTGGTTGATATTGTTATTCTTCCTATTGGGGGGCAAATCCCTTCAGCTCCTTCAGTCCTTTCTCCAACTCGTTTATTGGGGATTCAATACTCAGTCCAATGATTGGCTGAGAGCATCCACCTCTGTATTTGTCAGGCTCTGGCAGAGCCTCTCAGGAGACAGCTTTTCAGTTTCCTGAGACCCATTGGTCAATTGTTGATCTTATAGCCTGAGCCATTGGAAATTTTCCTGAATAGGAAATGCCAATGCATTCCAAGCTATTTACCACTTTCTAATCTATTAGATTCAGTTATCTTGTTTTATGTGGAGGTCCTTGATCCACTCATACTTGAGTTTTGTACAAGGTGATAAATCTGGATCAATTTGCATTCTTCTACAGTTTGACCAGCATCATCATTGAATATGTTTTCATTTTTCCACTGTGTGGTTTTGGCTTCTTTACCAAAGATCAAGTGTCTATAGATATGTGGGTTTCTTTCTGGGTCATCAGTTCTATTTGACTGCTTGACCTATGTGTTTCTCTACAATATCATGTGTTTTTTATTACTGTTTCTCTGAAGTACAGCTTGAGGTCAGGAATGGTCACTTTTCTAAAGTTCTTTTATTGTTGAGAATTTTATTATTTTGCTACCCTGGGATTTTTGTTATTCCAGATGAAGTTTAGAATTGCTCTTTTTATCTCTGTGAAGAATTGAGTTGGGATTTTGATGGAGACTGCACTGAATCGATTTCTTTTGGGAAGATGGCCATTTTTACTATGTTAAGTCTACTAATCAATGAGCATGGGAGATCCTCTTATCTTCAGAGATCTTCTTTGATTTCTTTCTGCACTGACTTGAAGTTCTTTCCACACAAATCTTTCACTTGCTTGGCTATAGTTATACCAATATATTTTATATTGTGATGGATGTTGTTTCCCTAATTTCTTTCTTGGCCTTTTTATCATTTGTATAAATGAAGGCTACTGATTTGTTTGGGTTTATCTCCACCTACCTTGCTGAAGTTGTTTTTCAGCTGTAGGAGTTCTCTGGTTGAATTTTTGGGCTCACTTATATATCCTATCATATCACCTACAAATAGTGGTAACTTGACTTCTTCCTTTCCAGTTTGTATCCATTAGATTTTCTTTTCTTGTCGAATTCCTCAAGCTAGAAATTCCAGTACTATATCTATTAAATAGGTAGAATGTGGGCAGCCTTGCCTTGTCTCTGATTTTAGTGGGGTTGCTTCTGCTTTCTCTCCATTTAATTGATGTTAGATGGTGGTTGGTTGTATATTGCTTTTATTATGTTTGGATATGTGCCTTGAATTCCCGATTTTTCCTAGATTTTTAACATGAAGGTCTGTTGTATTTTGTTGAAAGCTTCTTCAGCATCTAATGAGATAATCATGTAACTTTTTTCTTGAATTTATTTATATAGTAGATTATGTTAAAGGATTTCCATATATTGAACCATCTCTGCATCCCTAGAATGAAGCTTGATCATGGAGATGTGTTCGTGGATTCAGTTTTTGATAATTTTATTGAGTATTTTTGCATTGATATTCATAATAGAAATTAGTCTGAAGTTCTCTTTCTTTGTTGGGTCTTTGTGTGGTTTAGGTATTAGAGTAACTGGCTTCATAGAATGAATTAGGTAGTGTTCTCTCTGTTTCTATTTTGTGGAATAGTTTGAGGAGTATTGGTATTAGCTCTTTTTTGAAGGTCCGGTAGAGTTCTGCACTAAAACTATCTGGCCCTGGGCTAGTTTGGTTGGGAGACATTTAATGACTGGTATTTTGGTATGGACTGTGGGACTGTTTAGATAGTTTGCATAGTCTTAATCCAATTTTGATGCATGGTATTTGTCTAGAAAATCATCCATTTTATGTAGATTTTCCAGTTTTGTTGACTATAGGTTTTTTAAGTAAGATCTAAATGTTTATCCTCTTTCTTTTAAACCACAGAATGTTTATCTAAAGGTAATGGACAGCTAGTAAAGTTAAATGAGATTTAGTGACTCTTTGGATTTCCTTAGGGAAGTAGGAGAAGAAGAGAATAATACATACAATGTCGAACAGAAATGGGGGCTTTTGTAGGGGAATGGCATTATTGACAATATGAGTGACACAAAAGTAATGGGAGAGAATGAACTCTAGACCTTTCAGAGAGTCATAGATACTTTATCCTTTATTGCAGAAGACAAAAAAGTATGGTCATGTAGTGCATGGAATCATACAGATTATGGAGAAGGTATGCTTTCAAGGTTTAGGTTTTAAATATGAGCAGTATATTCAAATCAACTTTATGTTAAACCTAAAATGCACCTGATCAGATGGGAACTTTTGTGAATTTCTTACAATATTTCATAAGTAAGTACCAATTTATACCATACAGTAAAAATCTAAGGATCCTTTTTAGTAAGCACGTAGTTTAATAATGTGAGAGCATCACTGATCTTGACAAGCACTTAATTCTCACATCAAGGTGTGTATTCAATGTTGTAGTAGAGAAGAGGAGAGCAGAATGATGGCTTCAGTGCAGTGGTGAAAGTGGTGCTAACGCTTCTACTCAGGGATGTGACAAATGTATTTACATGTTTGGTTTCATCTGGCCTGCTGATGAGCCAGCATCCTAGGCCTGAGTACCCTGTTGCTTCTTGTGTGTAATATGTTCTCTCTGCTCTACTTCTAAACATTGCTGAAAGAAACCTGCTTATTTCAACCCAACCAACATATATAGGCTCTTGCTATACAGTTCATAAACAGAGCATCTGTATTTTAAAGGCTATTTATTGTAACTGTCCTTATGTTTATTCAATCACTCAATTGATTACTCAATGAAGAATTATTGTTTTCTCAGTCCCCACAACAGGCACTTGTCACAAAAACCTAATAAGAAATTTAAAATTGACATCTTGTGGCTGGAGAAATGGCTCAGTAGCTAAAGAACACTGGGTGCTCTTCCAGAGGTCCTGAGTTCAATTCTCAGCAACCGTGGAGTGGCTCATATCCATCTCTAATGAGATCTGATGCCATGTTTTGGTGTGCATAATGAGAGTGACAGGGTACTAACATATATAAAATAAACAAATCTCTAAAAAAGTCTTCTCTTAGAAATGTATCATTATTTAAGCATCATCTTTATATATGCTACATACATGATTTATTTCCATTTTCAATTTACTTTGTATTTCAAGGTGGGACCATAATTTCTTCTAGTTAGGTTATTCTCTAACTGAATAGCCCGTGCTTAGTTTGGACAAATTAAAACATGTTACAATGAAGTTTTTTTTTTCTTTTCTTTTTTTACAGTTTATTAAAATTTTGAAACACCTTAGGCCAACATTAAAAATATGTTCAGAGACGTTCAAACTATACTTGTCTCACAGGTATCTTGATCATAGAAAATCACTAATCTCCCTCAGTTAGATACTTATACAACTTTTGTTAGAGTCATCTTGAACCCAATACCTGTAAATACCACGACACTCTTGTGTATGTGCAATGAGCCTGATAGATGTACATACAACAGAAGACATATTAAATGAAGCTGCTTATGTTATTCAGACTCTAAATATAGAGTATTTAGTCAGGTCGTCCATGTATCCTTTCTACTGAAAACTATTCCTGTACTATTCAAAGGCTACGAGGAGGAGGGAGGGGTTGTGGACAGGAATAGAGGAGTCCTACAAATATTCACAGATTGGGGTTACATCTGAAAACAGAATTTTAAACAGAACCCACCTAATTAAATGTTCCTTACAATTCTGAGTTTGACTCTGTATAGAAAATACTTATTTACTTGTATAGAGGTACATGGGGTGTGTTCCTGAGCTAATTAACTGTTTTGACAACTACCAAGAAGACAGGCTTATACTAAACATTTTATGGTTTTATGATTTGATTTGATTTTATTGTGTTGCTTCTGTTCTTCAGAGACTAGTCTGGATCTGTAGCTCAGGATCATCAGGAATTGAAGGTCCTTCTGCCTCAGCCTCCCAAGTGCTTTGATTATAGGCATCTCTCACTAAATGCAACTTGTTTTACTTACTTTGAGATTTCACATATTCTCTCAGACATTTGGTACCAATTGGCTAGTATTTTAAAGTGTTTCTGGATTCACATCACATATAGTCACTTAGAGGGAAGACTTAGAAAACTACCTTGTATCTAGTTTTGAGGTTAGTACGTAGTGCCATGAATAACTTAGTGAATGTCCATAAACACTACACATATTTCATACTGCAGTTACTTTTTATTTTTAATAATTTATTTATATTTCAAATGTTTTCCCCTTTCCAGATCTCCCCTTTGGAACCTCCCTATTCCCTCCCCCTCTCCCTGCCTCTATGGTGGTAATCCCCCATCCACCCAGCAACCCATTCTCGTCTTCCTTCCTTGGGATTCTCCTACACTTGGGGATCTAACACTCTCAGGCCCAAGGGCCTCTCCTCCCCCTAATGGCTAACAAGACTCTTCTCTGCCACATATGTGGCCAGCGCCATGGGTCCCTCCATGTGTATTCTTTGGTTGGTAATCCAGTCTCCGGGAACATTGAGGGGACAGGCCACTTGCTGCTGTTGCTCCCTCCATGGGGCTGCAATCTCCCTCAGCTCCTTCAGTCCTTTCTCCAACTCTTCCATCTGGAACCTGACACTCAGGCCTACAGTTGCTGTGAAGTGAATGTTGGGTATTCCAAACTTTTGGGCTAATAACCACTTATCAGTGGGTACATACTGTGTTCATTCTTTTGTGACTGAGTTACCTCGCTCAGGATGATATTTTCAAGTTCCATCCATTTGCCTGTGAATTTCATGAAGTCATTGTTTTTAATAGCTCAGTACTATTCCATTGTGCAAATGTACCACATTTTCTGTATCCATTCCTCTGTTGAGGGACATCTGGGATGCTTCCAGCTTCTGGCTATTATAAATATGGCTGCTATGAACATAGTGGAACATGTGTTTTTATTACATGTTGGAGCATCTTCTGGGCATATGCCCAAGAGTGGAATAGCTAGGACCTCAGGTAGTATTATGTTCATTTTTCTGAGGGTCTGCCAAACTGATTTCCAGAGTGGTTGTACCAGCTTGCAATCCCACCAGCAATGGAGGAGTATTCCTCTTTCTCCACATTCTCGCTAGCATCTGCTGTCACCTGAGTTTTTGATCTTAGCCTTTCTGATTCTGGTGTGAGGTGGAATCTCAGGGTTGTTTTGATTTGCATTTCCCTGATGACTAAGGATGTTGAACATTTCTTTAGGTGCTTCTCAGCCCTTACAGTTTCCTCAGTTGAGAATAATCTGTTTAGCTCTGTTTGCCATTTTTTGATAGGGTTATTTGGTTCTCTGGAGTCTAATGTCTTGAGCTCTTTGTATATATTGGATATTAGCCCTCTATCAGATGTATGAATTGGTAAAGATCTTTTCCCAATCTGTCAGTTGCTGTTTTGTCCTATTAAGAGTGTCCTTTGCCATACAGAACCTTTGCAATTTTATGAGGTTCCATTTGTTGATTCATGATCTTAGAGCCTAAGCCATTTCTGTTCAAGAAATTTTCCCCTGTGTCCATGTGTTTGAGACTTTTCCCTACTTTCTCTTCTATTAGATTCAGTGTACTTGGTTTTCTGTGGAGGTCCTTAATACACTTGAACTTGAGCTTTGTAGAGGGAGGTAGAAATGGATCAATTCACAATCTTCTAGAATTAGACTGCCAGTTGAACCAGCAACATTTGTTGAAAATGCTGTCATTTTTCCACTGGATGGTTTTAGCTCCTTTGTCAAAGATCAAGTGACCGCAAGTATGTATGTTCATTCTTGGGTCTGCAATTCTATTCCATTGATCTACCTGCCTGTCCCTGTTCTAATACTATGCAGTTTTTCTTGCTACTGCTCTGTAGTACAGCTTGAGGTCAGGGATGCTGGTTTCCCCAGAAGTTCTTTTATTGTTGAGAATAGTTTTTGTTATCCTGGGTTTTTTGTTATTCTAGATGAATTTGAGAATTGCCCTTTCCAAGTCTATGAAGAACTGAGTTGGAATTTTGCTGGGGATTGCATTGAATCTGTAGATTGCTTTCGGCAAAATGGTCATTTTTACTATGTTAGTCCTGCCAATCCATGAGCATGGGAGAACTTTCCATCTTTTGACATCTTCTTCGATTTCTTTCTTCAGAGACTTGAAGTTCTTGTCATACAGATCTTTCACTTGTTTGGTTAGAGTCACACCAAGATGCTTTATATTGTTTGTGACTATTTTGAATGGTGTCATTTCCCTAATTTCTTTCTCAGCCTGTTTATCCTTTGAGTATAGGGAGGCTACTAATTTGTTTGAGTTAATTTTATATCTGGCCACTTTGCTGAAGTTGTTTTTCAGCTGTAGCAGTTCTCTGGTGAAGTTTTTCGGGTCATATCATCCACAAATAGTGGTATTTTGATTTCTTCCTTTCCAATGTGTATCCTTTGACCTTCTTTTGTTGCCTAATTGCTCTATCTAGAACTTCAAGTACTATACTGAATAGGTAGGGAGAGAGTGGGCAGCGTTGTCTAGTCCCTGATTTTTGTGGGAATGTTTCAAGTTTCTCTCCATTTAGTTTGATGTTGGCTACTGGATTGTGGTATATTGCTTTTACTATGTTTAGGTATGGGGCTTGAATTCCTGATCTTTCCAAGACTTTTATCATGAAGGAATGCTGAATTTTGTCCAATGTTTCTTCAGCATCTAATGAAATGATCATGTGCTTTTTTTCATTGAGTTTGTTTTTGTAGTGGATGATATTGATGGGTTTCCTGGTATTGAACCATGGCTGCATCCCTGGGATGAAACCTACTTGATTGTGGTGAATGATAATTTTCATGTTTTCTTGGATTCAGTTTGTGAGAATTTCCTTGAATATTTTTGCATCGATATTCATAAGGAAATTGGTCTGAAGTTTTCTTTCATTGTTGGGTCTATGTGATGTTTTGATATCAGTGTAACTGTGACCTCATAGAATGAATTGGGTAGTGTTCCTTCTGTTTCAATTTGTGAAATAGTTTGAAGAGCATTGGTATTAGGTCTTCTTTGAAGATCCAATAGGATTCTGAACTAAACCTATCTAGTCCTGGGCTTTTTTTGGTTGGGAGACTTTTAATGACTGCTTCTATTTCTTTAGGGGTTTTGGGAATGTTTGGATGATTTATCTGATCCTGACCTAACTTTGGTATTTGGTGTCTGTCTAGAAAATTGTTCACTTCATCCAGACTTTCCAATTTTGTTGAGTATAGGCTTTTGCAGTAGGATGTGATGATTTTTGTAATTTTCTCACATTCTGTTGTTAAATATCCCTTTTTTTTCTGATTTTGTTAATTTGGATACTGCCTCTGTGCCCCCTGGTTAGTCTGGCTACGGGTTTATCTATCTTGTTGGTTTTCTCAAAGAACCAGCTCCTGGTTTTGTTGATTCTTTGTATTCTTTTTGTTTCTACTTGGTTGATTTCAGCCCTGATTCTTATTATTTCTTGCCTTCTACTCTTGTTGGGCATATTAGCTTCTTTTTTTCTAGAGCATACAGGTGTACTGTTAAGCTGCTAGTGTATGTTCTCTCCAGTTCTTTTTGGAGGCACTCAGATCTATGAGTTTTCCTCTTAACCCTGCTTTCATTGTGTCCCATAAGATTGGGGATGTTGTACTTTTATGTTTATTAAATTCTAGGAAGTCTTCAATTTCTTTCTTTATTTCTTCCTTGACCAAGTTGTCATTGGGTAGAGTGTTGTTCAGCTTCCATGTGTATGTGGGCTTTCTGTTGGTTTGGTTGGCACTGAATACCAGCCTTAATTCATAGTCATCTGATAGGAGGCATGGGATTATTTCAATCTTACATCTGTTGAGATTTGTTTTGAGAACAAATGCATGGTCAATTTTGGAGAAAGTACCATGAGGTGCTGAGAAGAAAGTATATTCTTTTGATTTAGGATGAAATGTTCTATAGATGTTGTTAAATCCATTTGGTCTGTAACTTCTGTTAGTTTCACTGTGTCTCTGTTTAGTTTGTGTTTCCAAGATCTGTCCATTGATAAGAGTACGGTGTTAAAGTCTCCCACTATTATTGCGTGAGGTGCAATGTGTGTTTTGAGCTTTAGTAAAGTTTCTTTTATGAATGTGGGTGCCTTTGCATTTGGAGCATAGATGTTCAGAATTGAGAGTTACTCTTTGTAGATTTTTCCTTTGATGAGGATGAAGAGTCTTTCTTTATCTTTTTTTATAATTTTGGGTTGAAAGTAGATTTAATCTGATATTAGGATGGCTACTGTTCCTTGGGACCATTTGCCTGGAAAATTGATTTCCAGCCCTTTACTTTGAGGTAGTGTTTGTCTTTAACACTGAAGTGTGTTTCCTGTATACAGCAAAATGCTGGATCCTATTCATGTATCTGGTCTGTTAGCACCTCTTTTTATTGTGGAATTGAGTTCATTGATGTTAGGAGATATTAAGGAATAGTTATTGTTGCTTTCTGTTATTTTTAATGTTATTTTTTATATTTGCATGACTATCTTCTTTGGGTTTGTTGAAAGATTACTTTCTTTCTTTTTCTAGGGTGTAGTTCCCTCCTTGTGTTGGTATTTTCCATCTATTATTCTTTGTAGATCTGGGTTTTGTGCAAAAATATTGTGTAAATTTGATTTTGTCATGGAATATCTTGTTTTTACCATCTATGGTAATTGAGATTTTCGCTGAGTATAGCAGCTAGGGCTGTCACTTGTGTTCTCTTAGGGTCTGTATGAAACTTGTCCAGGATCTTCTAGCTTTCATAGTCTCTGGTGAGAAGTCTGGTGTAATTCTGATAGGTCTGCCTTTATATGTTACTTGACTTTTTTCCTTTATTGCTTTTAACATTCTTCCCTTGTTTTGTGCATTTGGTTTTTGACTATTATGTGATGGGAGGAATTTCTTTTCTTGTCCAAAGTATTTGGAGTTCTGTAGGCTTCTTGAATGTTTATGTTATTCTTTTTCTTTAGGTCAGGGAAGGTTTTTTTCTAGAATTTTGTTGAAGATATTTACTGGCCCTTTAACTTGGGAATCTTCACTCTCTTCTATACCTATTACCCTTGGGTTTGGGCTTCTCGTTATGTCCTGGGTTTTCTGGATGTTTTAGGTTAGGAGCTTTTTGCATTTTCATTTTCTTTGACTGATGTGTCAATGTTTTCTATGGTATCTTCTGCACCTGAGATTCTCTCTTTTATCTCTTGTATTCTGTTGGTGATGCTTGCATCTATGACTACTGATCTCTTTTCTAGGGTTTCTATCTCCAGGGTTGTCTCCCTTTGTGATTTGTTTATTGTTTCTATTTCCATTTTTAGATCTTGGATGGTTTTGTTCATTTCCTTTGCCTGTTTTATTGTGTTTTCCTGTATTTCCTCTTCAAGGGCTTCTAGCTGTTTACCTGTGTTATCTTTTATTTCTTTAAGAGAGCTGTTTATTTCCTTCTTAAAGTCTTCTATCATCATCATGAGAAGTGATTTTAAATCTGAGTCTTCCTTTTCTGGTGTGTTGGGGTATCCAGGGCTCGCTGTGGTGGTAGAACTGGGTTCTGATGATGCCAAGTTGCCCTGGTTTCTGTTCCTTATGTTCTTTCCTTTGCCTTTCGTCAACTGTTGTCTCTGGTGTTAACTGGTCTTTCTCTCTCTGACTGTGGCTTGTCTGTCCTGCAAGCCTTTGTGTCAGTACTCCTTGGAGACCAGCTCTCTCTGAGAGGAATTTGGGTTTGGAGAGCTGTGGTACAGGGGCAGCTTTGGGGTGCTGATAGAAACCAGAAGGATCCTGTCCCCAGCTGTTTCTTGGCTCCAGTGTCCTGATGGCTCTGTGAGGGTCCCTCTTGATAGAAGAATTTGAACAGAAGTGGTGGTCTTCCTGTGCTCAAAGATGTGTTATCAATCCTCAGAGACCAGCTCTCTACTGGTATTGAGTATGGATCCCTGTGTCATGGGATCAGCTCCCTAGCCACAGAAGGAAACCAGAAGGCCACTCCTCAGTCCCTGTGTCCTGAAGGTTCTGGGTGGGTCCCTCTGAGCAGAGGTGCTCGCCTTACCCCCACTCACAGGCTTGTCCAGACTCTTGGGAGGGTACCTCTTTCCCTGCACTATTTGGCTATTGAGCTTTGTGGCACAGACTGAGTTCCCCCACTGCAGTTACTTTTTAAGCTTTTGAAAGTTCATTATTGTCAAGGGAACTACAGAGTCTCAGAATGTGGCCTTCTTTATTTTAGGAGAAAAAGCACTTAAAAGTAGATTGTTCACTTATCTTCTAGAAACATGTTACACTATCACATTTTCAAAGCAGATTTACATGCACAGAAGAGAGTAACAACCTCAGTCTTGTTCTGTATCTGGATTTTTAACACTATTAATACTTAAAATATATTTTTTCTCATTTCCCTCATGGTCATTAATATATGGTCATTAATATAGCATGATGTTTCTATCTGTCTTTGGGAGCATACTGAATAGAGTTGAAGCTAGCAAACCTATTTTTAAGAAAGAAATCAATAGACATTATGATTTTGTACTTACCTCATAATATACAGTGATTTACTACTTTATGTATCAATATCAATTTCAGTAATAATTTTAAAGTTAAATAACTCATAAGTATAAAGATGATATATGAACTTGTATAACTGAGATTTACTCAGTCATTAGAACACAAAAAAATATTCATTCTTTAAAAGTAGAAAAATAAAAATGACAAAATCTAATCATTGATTTTTCTTTCTTCTTTCTTTGTTTCCTTTCTTTTGTTCTTTCTTTTTCTTTCTTCCTCAGTTTCTTCCTTCCTTTGTTTCTTCCTCTCTTTTTCCTTATTTTCTTTTTTTCCTCTTTTCTTTCTTTCTTTGTTTCTTTTTTTTTTTTTTTTTTTTTTTTTTGTATTTATGTTTTGATTGCCTTGGACTTCTGATTCTTCACTCTGCATCTACTGAGTCTGGGATGTGCTCCAGCATGCCTGGCCTCAGCAAGTGCTGGGAATTGAAACTATTTCTCCCCCTTTCTGCTGGGGCAGACTGGTAGCTGGTCTGCTTCCTTGAAAACACCATATCCTGAGCCATTCTAGAGGATCCATGCATTCAGAGCAGTTGAGGATCTGCTGCGCTCAGAGTAGTTGACATCATATCCTGAGCCATCCCAGAAGATCCTCTGCACTCAGAGCAGTTGGGCAACTGACACCACATCCTGAGGCATCCCAAGAGATCTGCTGCACACAGAGCAACTTAGCAACTGATTTCTAGCTTGTCTGTTCTTCAGAATACACCACATCTTAAAGGCATGTAGGGCAACTGACTCAATAGACTGAAAGCCTCTCTGGATTTCTGCTGCACACAGGGAAACAGAAGCCACAGTCCATAGGCTCCCCTGGAGAACAGCTTCAAACAGGACCATAGCTTGACTACTCCACAGAAGACCCAACAATCTGAAGGCCTCCCAGGAGATCTACTGTAATCAGGGCAACAGATCAGCAGCTTCTCTACCCCTATGAATAGCCCCCAGTTGGAAGACCCCACAGAAGGTCAGCTACAGCAAAGGCCTCAGGCCTAACAGGAGACCTGAAGCAACCCAGGAACAAAAGAGGCAGACTCCAGACAGAATCACCCAGACCAGCAAACACCTGTGATATCCACATGGTGATAGGCAAGCACAAGATCATAAGCAACATAACCCAATATACATGGGCACCATCAGAACCCAGTTCTCCAACAGAAACAAGCCCTGAATACACCAACACACCTGAAAATCAGGAAGCTGACCTAAAATCCTATCTCATGAAGATAATAGAGTCCTTTAAGAAGGATATAAATAACTCACTGAAAGAAATACAGGAAAACACAGAGAAACAGGTGAAAGAATTGAATAAAGCAGTGCAAGACCTAAAAGTGGAAGTAGAAACAATAAAGAAAACACAAATGGAGGCAAACCTGGAAATGGAAAACCTAGGAAAGAAATAAGGAATTACAGATGTAAGCATCACCAACAGAGTACAAGCGATAGAAGAGAGATTCTCAGGTGTAGAAGATAACATAAGAAAATTCAAAATGAAACTATTGTTCTCTCCATATGTTAGAAGCTGAGTTTTGCCACAGTCCCAAACTTCATGTATCTCTTTGAAAATTTGTCTATTCTTTCTAATTCTTACACATGATGCCCTTCTAATTTTTTGAGTAGACTTAACTGACAGACTAGTCTATATTTTCCTACCTGTGCCACAATGAACAGTTATAGTTTGAAATTAATTATGTTGAAAAGTATAAAATATCAGGAGAAAAGAAATATACATTGGACCATTATGATAAATGCAGTTCTGGGTTGATAAATGAATCCTTATAGCTTGCTTGAAATTTAGTTAATAAATATGTTCTTAATATATCTGAATATTAATAGCCCTACTTATACCATAAAGTATATGTGAATTTTGGGGTTTTTTCACTTTGAATTTCACTTGCTTCAGTGTTATTTAGATTCACTTAAGTTCTGTGTATTTTGACATTTCTGTGGTTGTTGCTTCCTAATGTAATTCCATGGTGCCTTGAAAACACACCTAAAAGGATTTTAA
Organism: Rhynchomys soricoides; assembly: GCA_019843965.1. Lineage (NCBI taxonomy): Eukaryota > Metazoa > Chordata > Mammalia > Rodentia > Muridae > Rhynchomys > Rhynchomys soricoides. Next base: position 7,831,510 of record JADRCH010000030.1, read on the forward strand.
TCCATGTAAATTTATTGCATTTCATTCAGAAAATTATACATATTTATGGTATATTACATGATGCTTTGATATTTGAATGCAGAGAAACAGCTAAATGAATTTAACTGCATAACCATTGTCTTACACACTTTTTGACAATGATTTTGAGACAATGATTACACTTAAAAATCTCCTAATTATCAAATGCATAATATATTATTATTAATGATCATCATCAGGATATCATTACATCTCAAAAACACTTGAAAGCTTAATGGTTGTGAGATTTTAGAGTGTTGACTGTAGTCTTCCTGTCCCCATTATGAGCCCTACTTTGGCAATATCTATTCTAACTTCTCTTTGCACAAGTATAGTGTTTTAGATTATACATATGTTTTACATCATTTTGAGTTGTTGCATCAGTGGACTGGATACTGGGAAGTTTAAAGATGGTGTTTTCCCACAATTCTATGAACAGCGAAGGTCAAGTAAGATGGACCTATGTCTGACAGGGCCATTCTCTGGCAGAATGCAAGTGAAGAAAGCATTCCCTCTGATAGTGAAAAGTTTTTCAGGCATGTGGCATTAGCTTGCCTGTATATCAATGGTCTGAACTCTCAGGATAGTTGGAAACTGGACACTGAGTTTCAAACACCTGAGCATAGGGAAAATGCATTTGCATCCTAACATTATGTTGCTGATCCCTGAGTGTGTAGTATTTCACATACATTCCAATAACCTCTAACGCATTACTCCACAAACTCAGAAACTCAAAAATCTAGAGTGTTAACTAGATTAGATATGAAAATGACTCAAAGCATGATGCTTACTGAGGCAAACCCACTGCTTCCCATGACACTAAGTGCTTCCAAATACAATTTTAGTGCAGACAAGGAAAAGGTAGCCCCACTGCAGTAAAGGAAATAAGGAAGAAGAAAAGTAACCAGTCTGATTGTGTTCATGCGATGAGGGAAAACAGTACCATTCTGATCTTTGATTCCATGCTCCACTTTCTCAGTGAAGACATAAAGACATGTTGAGAGATGAGCTCTGAACGTCATCATGGCAGGGATCAGCCCTAGCCCCTTGCTGGCTGAGCTGAGTTCACTCAGCAGCTGTATGAACTCGGTGTCTCACACCTGCAATTTCCCAAAGGTGAAGGGACATATTAATGACCCTTCTCTTTGGGTTTCAGTGGGCTTCACTACATGGTCTACCTAAGAGTCCTCCATTCCCTGAGCTTTATTGAATATTAAAATGGTTTTACTCTTCTTTAGTCTTCTCTTTTCTGTGACTCACTCATTCTATCCCTGGAGATTTTCACTAATTTTATTTTTATTTACCTTCAATTTTAAATCTCTACCTTCATTTTATTTTGATTATTTTCTAGTATTGATAATTTAGTTGAATTTTATTTTGATAACCTGATTTCCCTTTTTATTTCAATCACTTGTTTCTTGGAGCCTTCTTTCCTCTGTAGGGTCATTGAGATGTTTATTAATGATTAATGACTTCTGTGAATCTTTGAACCTTTTGACCCAGGTAAGACTTGGTTTTCAGTCTGGTGTCCTTAGTTTTATCCAAGTTCCTCCCATTTGGGATTGTTACTGTGGGGTCTGTGGCTCTTAGCAGGATAGCAGGATCATAGCTGGTGGCTGATGGCTCTGGGGAGTCCTGAGGAGAAGAGCTAAGCCTGGCATCAGCAAGGACTTTCACTGTGCTGACAGGAGCTATGAGGAGGTGGCAAGGGACTAGATGAGACCTTGGGGAGGCCAAAGGCATGAGGACTGCAGAGAACACCAGGGGCATGCTTACTGGCCCTAGAGCAGTACCTGGAGGTAGAAATGCAATCTGAAGCCATGATCCATTCAATGATCAGACATACTGTCAATGTGAGTTCTCTGTGTGTGTGTGTTTAAGCTGAAGAATGTCTGCAAAGAGGAGGCAGCTGCACCCAAGTGGTTGACTGTGCACAGTTCTGATGAAATTTCTAAGTCCTGTCAGGTTTCCTGCTTAGGAATAGAGGTTGGATAATGAATATGCTGTTGCAATGTTGTTTCTCCTTTGTCCCTTGTTATGTGCTTCTCTGAAGAGGCCAGGCTTCACTTTTGTAAGTGTGTAGTTCACAACACACTCAGTCACAGTATCTTCCCCTAGAGTTCTTGCTCCTCTACTAACAATTCTAGTTCTGTTTTTTTTTTATTAATTATGTATAAATTATACTTTCCCATTATTCTGCCTCCACCAATTTGTACCTAATGTGTATTACTTGTACATACTGAGAAGTTGTCACTACCTTGCCTTTTCAGTAGGAGACTGGTATGATTCTATGGCAAATTATTGGACTTAATTTAATTTTGGGTTTTTTATTTTCTACATAAAGTTATATATTTCTCCTATTGTATATTGAATAATTTCCTTTAGTATACTATGAAAGACCTTTTGATTTTTCCTCAATTTCTGAGATATCTTTGGACCTCATCTGTTTTATTTTTCTTCTTTCTGTGACTTGATATTTTTATACTTCTATATAGTTTTCATCAAGTTCTCTGTCATGCCTTTAAATTCTAGATTTCTTTCTATTTAAAGCTACATTTTTTACTTATTGGTATATTTTTCCCCTTCTCTGATTTATTCAGATATTATTTGTTTGTTTAATTATTTATCTATGTATTTATTTATTGAGACATAGACTTACTATCTAGCTGTGGCTGACTGGGAACATGCTGTGTAGACCAGGCTTGCCTCAAATTCAGAGTCTTTGTGCTTTTCCCTCTCAAATGCTGAAAAACTCCTAAGGTGATTATTAAAGGATAAATTGAAAAATGTTATTCATTGGTCCCAGCTTTCAATTGTATGGTTTTAATTGTGTTCAAATATAGAATAAAATTACCTTGTAAGTTTGTTACCACCATGGATCATGTTAAAGTTAGAAATAGGATGTCTGCCTGACTAACCCAACTGAAACATTGTAATTCATATATCCATGAACAATGGCTATTAACAGGCAGTTTCCTAAGAGTGTGGCCTCCTTAAACGAAGTGTCTGTTCCTTGGAGTATTCTTTGCAGTATTTCCTATGTGATGCAGGGAGGAAACCTTCTCCTCTACACATCTCTGTCTTCAAGATCTTTCTCCATACCATACACCAGAACCAAAGCATGATCTCTCTGGATAGGAGCTGAAATAAAATGCCCCCCAAACCCTTATATCAAGTACTGTTCCACAGTAATTAAGAGTCTGTTTAGCTTAGAAAGTTGGTTCTAGTGAACTGCATTTTTCTTGTGACTAAACAACATGACTTTGAAGCCTTTGGAATAGGTTTGAGAAGAGAATTAAGAAGAGCTGGAACAAAAAGAAGAGAGAGCCAAGAGTGTTTAAGAGAACTTAGTGGGTATTTCGTTTTTACTTCCTTTCTTTCTTTTAACATAATTCATTCTGTATTTATTTACTATTTATCCATTTATTTTTTTTTTTTATGTATTTACATCCCAACTATTGCTTCCCTTCATGGTCTCCCCTGGCATATTTTCTTTCCCTCCTCCTCTTCCCCCTCCCCTTTTACTTAAAAGGGCAGCCCCCTCTCCCTCAAGTATCTGCCCATATGGGTGCATCAAATCTCTGCAGGATTAGGCACATCCTCTCTCACTGAAGCCAGATGTGGCAGCCCTCTACTAAATTTGTATTGGGGGTCTTGGACAAGCCTGTATGTCCTCTTTGGTTGGTGGCTCAGTCTCTGGGAACTCCTAGGGGTCCAGGTTAATGGGTATTTCAGACAGGAGCTCAGCCCAGCAATATACACCAATCAAAACGGAAGATAAAGAATGGGCCCATGCAGCCTCAGAACCAGAATTTCTTCGAAATCAGATCAAATGTCATTTTGTGACAAAGAGCTTATCTGTAGTTTGTCTACATTTTGAATTGTTAAGCGAGGCTGAGTTTTAAAGTAATGGTTAAACTAATCAGGCTGAGAAGGTGTTGAATCAGGCCAGCAATCAGCAATCAAGCTGTGACATGGGCATTGCTGGCTGCTTTTTAATAGATTTACAGTGAGAATTTGTAATAAAATATTCAGAAAATGTGGACTGAGGTATAAAGAAACATCGTTAAAGCTACAGTTAAGAAAGTTTCTTAAGAGATTATCTCACTTAAACCAACCATTTTACATGGGGACAATAAGAAAGAGAGAGCACTGACCATATCAGACAGGCAAGTCAGAGGGCATGAAAAAGTATACTTACTGGGATGGTCTTCATCTGGGAATACAGAATCTAAGCTTATTATACTCTCACCAGAAAGTGTTTCCCAGATTTGCTTCCACCATACTCAACAGACCAGCTGCCTAGAATTTTCCTTAGGCACAGTCTAAGAGGAACCACCATTATTTGGTCTACCGGCAACTTTTGGTCTAGTCATGTGATAATTTGTCATACATGCCAAGTTCTATAAAGTCAGCAGGAATTCCAATCAAATTTCAAAGGAAATTCTAGACCAGGCATTGTATTTCAGGGTCAGAATTTCTGTAAGAAGTCTTTGAGAAGGTAGTTTCCTAAAACTGTGAGGGAGAAGCCTTAAGCTATGGTGGATAAATCAGAGTGCTGGACATTCTATGAATGTGGAATATCTACTGAAGAAAGCCATAGGGAAATGCATACACTGTGAGAGAGACAATGTGTGCTTCAAGTGGCAAGACCACTGGTGGAACTTCCAAAGCACACTGAGCTACATCCACAACATTCCATGCCTTCCATCCTGCTTGTAAAGAACATAGAAGGATTTCCCTGAGGGAAGCTATTCCTGACTTCACTTGCTCCTTTTCCTCATTTATTAAAGAAGAATGTTTACTATGTCATTGTGTTTTAGAAGTAACAGAAGTTCAATGACAGGACCAGCACACACAGAGACATATTTGTACTTCACTGTAGGAAAGAATCTTTATGAGCACAGTACTCAGGGTTTGTTTGCTTTAAATTAAACTTTAGTCTTGGTGTCGTTGTCTTCAATGGGCAGATGATAAGGAGAATAAACCTGTGCCACAATCTCAGAAATGAGACTGACCCCTAAGCAGAGGGAAGAGGGAAATTTTTGATTTCTGGCATTTGTTCTTATCCCTGTAGAATCTGCTGGCTAAAACTATAAGTAAGACATATAATTTGGATGTTAATGCTTTGGATTATGAGATGGCTATCATCACTGGGTGTGGGAACAAGGGCAAGATGCTAGGATTTGAATAGGAAATACCACAGGCATCTACATGGCTGGTATCTCATAGTCGCTGATGTTATACAAGGGGTAACCCTAGGAGCTTTAGATGGAGCTCATGGGAGTAATTGAGTCACTCATGGTACACTTTTGAACATGCCTTCTCCATTCCATGTTGTCAATGTGATATTGTGTGACTTTTCTTCTTACAGTCTGTCTTTATGATGCTCTGCTTGAGCATAGGTCTGGAACCGAGAGAGCCAAGAACAAAATGCCTGCTATCCTGAAATCTGTTGTCTCTTAAAACTATTTAAAAGTCAGATATTATTGTATCATGCCTGTGGCAGCTGAGGGAGCTCCTTTTTTGTTTGTGTATTTCTTTGTTCGCTTTTCTTTCCTTTCTTTTTCTCTCCTTTCTTTTATATTAAGTTATTTATTTACTTTACATCCTCTTCACAGGTTCCCCCCTCTTCTCGCAGTCCTTCCCTCTCACTTCACCTCCTCTCCCCAATAAGCCCTTCCTCCTCCCATTCTCCTCACAAAAGGGGAGCCCTCCCATTAATATCAACCAGCCTTGGCATATCAAGTTGCAGTAAGACTAGGAGTATCTTCTATTGAGGCTAGGCAAGGCAGTCCAGTTAGGGGAAAGGGATCCAAAGACAGTCAGTGTAATCAAAGACAGGCCCTTCTACACTTTAGGAGTCTCCCTTCAAGACCCAGCTGCATAATGGTTACATATGAGCTGAGGGCCTTGGTCCATCTTAGGTATGTTCTTTGGTTGGCAGTTCAGTCTTTATGAATGGTTATGGGCCCAAGTTAGCTTACACTGTATGTTTTTAGTTATGTCTTTGGACCCCCTTGCTCCTTTAATCTTTCTTCCATGTCTTCCACAGTCCTTAAATTCAGCTTAATAGCTGGTTTTGGGTCTTCGCATTTCTTTACATCAGTTTCAGCATGAAGCCTCTCAAATGACAATTAAGCTAGGATTTTGTCTGTAAGTACAGCAGATTATCAATAATAGTGTCCAGTGTTTGTGTCTTCTCATGGCATGGGTCTCAAGCTGGGCTAGTCATTGGTTTTGCCCTTCCCTCAAATTTTGCTCCATCTTTACCCCTGTACATCTTGAAGGAAGGATGAACTGTGGGTCTAAGAGTTGTCTTTTGGCTGGATTGGTGTCCCAGTCCCTCCATTGGAAGTCTTACCTGGTTACAGGAGATGGCTGGTTCAGGTTTCATGTCTTCCATTGCTAAGAGCATTAATTGGGTGACTCTAATAGATTCCTGTGAGTTTCAATTACCCGAGGTTTCTAGCTCATCCTAGAGATATCCCTCATCCAATCTAGTTATCTCCTCCAGAACATTCTCCTCCTGTCTTCCTCATATTTCATTTTCACTGTTCCCATCTTGTTAGGGCTTTACTGCTGTAAACAGATACCATGACTAAGACAACTCTAATAAGGAAAACATTAATTTGGAATGGCTTACAGATTCAGAAGTTCAGCCCATTATCTTCAAGGTAGGAGCATGGCTGCATCCAGGCAGACATCGTGCAGGCAGAGATAAGAATTTTACATCTTCATCTGAAGGATGATAGAAGACTGGCTCCCATGTGTTTAGGAGTAGTGTCTTAAAGCCCATGCTTTCCACAAGGCCAGCCCTACTCTATCAAGGCTATACCTCCAAATAATTCAAATCCCTAGGCAAACATAATCAAGCTACCATGTTCTATGCCCTGGCCCCCATAGGCTTGTTCAAACAGGAGTCTATGAGGGGCATACCTAAACATAGCATAATGCAAACTACATTTAGTCCAACTTTAAAAGTCGCCATGGTCTATAGCAGTTTCAACAAGGTATAACCTTGGCTATCTCTGGAATACAGCTTTCATGTGCTCTCAGAAAACACTTCTCTGATTTTACCTCAGTGACACTGGTCTTTTCTTAATCACTACCAATTTCTTAGTTCAAGCTAATCAACATCAATTTTCCCAGTAGTTTCTTTTATTCTTGACTCTAAAGTAAGAGCCACATGGCTGAAGCTGCCAAGTTTTGCTCCTTGCTGAGGCTGGAACATTTTTTCCCTTATTCTACTACCAGCTTTTTGATTTCCAGTTCCATCATTGCCTAAACTTAACTGTCCTGGAATTTTCTCTGTAGATTGACCTTGAACTCAGATATCGGCATGGCTTTGTTTCTTGAGATTAAAGGCGTGTTGCACCACACCTGGACCTAAGCGTAGCTGGTTGGGATCTTGCCCCAAAATCCCACTCCCTAATCAGTTGTATCCTAGAACATAGGATTTAGCTCCATTCTACTTCCTGTTGTCTCTTTAAAACTTGAACTTTATATTTTGTATTCTTTCCCTTCTAAGCTTGGTCCTTTTCATTAAAATGCTCTTCACAGAGTGAACTTTGAAACTACACAACAGAAATTATACCAGCCTCTTTTGAGATTTTCCTTTACAGAGTAATTAATCTAAATCTCTTCACCTTAGCCGCAGTCATACTTTTTGGACAATGGCAAAAAGCAGGCATATTCTTCATGAAAATACTACAAAAACTGTCTCTAGGCCACATACTGAAATTCTCCACTGAAACTTCTGAAGCCAGGTATGCTCAGTTTAAATCACTCTTAGCTTCTATATTCCTACTAGGATAGACCATTAATCCCTTGTTAAAGGATTCCACTGTTTTCCAAATCTAAAGTCCCAAACCCATAGTCTTCTAAACAAAAGCATGGTCTAGCCTATCACAGCAATACCCCAGTCTTTGGAACCAACTTCTGTCTTAGTTAGGGTTTTACTACCGTGAACAGACACCATGACTAAAGCAACTCTTGTAAAGACATCATATAATTGGGGCTGTCTTACAGGTTCAGAAGTTCTGTTTGTTATCATCAAGGCAAAAATGTGGCAGTGTTCAGTCAGGAATGGTGGAGACAAGTTGAGAGTTTCATTTCTTTGTTTGAAGGCTGGTAGGAGAAGACTGGCTCCCATGTGGTTAGAAGGAAGTTCTTAAAGCCCATGCCCACAGTTCTACACTTCCTTCAACTACACCACACCTATTCCAACCATGCCACTCCCTAGGCCAGCATATTCAAACCACCATACATCTCTACCTCCTCATTCATCATATCCCCTCCATCCATCCACGCCCAATGTCTAATATATTTCTCCTATCAGTGCAATTGAAGTGTCTCCTCCCTTGGGCCACCTCTTTTACATCGTTTCTTTGGGTCTATTGCTTGTAGCACCATTATCCTGTACTTTATGACTAATATAAAATTAGAATTAAGGATATACCATGTTTGTCTTTCTGGGTCTGGATTACTTCACTCAGGATGATCTCTTCTAGTTCTATATATTTGCCTTCAAATATCATGATGTCACTGTTTTTAATGGCTGAGTATACTCCATTATATAAATCTACCACATTTTCATTATCTATTCTTTAGTTGTGAGACATCTAGGTTGTTCCCAGTTTACAGCCATTATGAATAAAGCTGTGAGTAACATACTTGAGCAAGTGTCCTTATGGTATGGTCTTTGGGGCACATGCCTAAGAGTGGTATGGATTGTTCTTGAAGTAAATCTATTCATAATTTTCTGAGATTTTCTGATTTACAAAGTGGTTATACAAATTTACACTCCTACCAGTAATGAAGGAGTATTCTCCTTGATCTACCTCCTTGCCACCAGGAGTTGCCTCTTGAGTTTTTTAACTTTGGCACCATTCTAAAGGATGAAAGTTGGAAAATCAGAGAAGTTTTGATATGTATTTCCCTGATGTTAAAAGTTTTTTAAGTGCTTCTCTGTTTAGCTCTGTACCCCATTTTTTCACTGGATTATTTGTTTTGATGATGCCTAATTTCTTGAGTTCTTTATATATTTTGGATATCAGTCTTGTCTCAGATGTAAAGTTGGTAAAAAAAAAAATTCTCATTCTATAGGCTTCCATTTTCTCCTATTGATAGCATCTTTTTTCCTTAAAGAAGCTTTTCAGGTTCATGATGTCTCATTCATTAATTGTTGATCATGGTGCTGAGTTGTTGGTGTTCTGTACAGAAAGTTTTCTTCTGTGCTAATGCATTCATGGATATTGCCCACTTTCCTTTCTATTAAATTTAGAGTATAAAGTTATAGGTTGAGCTCTTTGATTCACTTGAACTTGAGTTTTATATAGGGTGATACATACAATCCATTTGTATTTTTCATGATGCAAACATAGAGTTAGACCAACACCATTTGTCATATATACCTTCCTTTTTCCATTGTATGGTTTACTTTCTTTCTCAAAAAAATTAAGTGTTCATAGGCATGTGGGTTTATTTCTGCATCTTTGATTCTATTCCATTGATCAATTTGTCTGTTTTTATGCCAATACCATGTGGTTTTTAATAACTATTTCTCTGTAGAAGAACTTGAAATAAGGGATGGTGATCCTACAAAATTTCATTTATTATAGCAAATTACTTTAGCTATAATTTTTTCCAAATGAAGTTGAGTATTGTTCGTTCAGGGTCTGTAAAGAATTGTGTTGGAATTTTGACATGTATTGTGCTGAATCTATAGCTTGCTTTTTGGTAAGATGAACATTTTTACTATGTTAGTCCTACTGACCCATGAACATTTCAGTCTTATGATATCCTCTTCAATTTCTTCAGTGATTTGAAGTTCTTATCTTACAGGTTGCTTGGTTAAAGTTACACAAATATATTTTATAAAATCTGTTGCTGTTGTGAATGATGTTTCCCTAATCTCTTTCTCAGCCCATTAATCATACGTCTGAGGGCTACAAACTATCACAAGAACAATCTCTAGGCAATACACTACAGTTCTCTTCTAAAATCTCTTAGGTCAGGTACCTGCAGTTTAAATTATCCTCAACACAACTCTCTTTCATGCTTCTACTAATATAGTCCACCAAGCAGCACTTAAAGCATTCCACTGCTTTCCTAACTTAATGTTCTCAAATTCATATTCCTTTAACAAAAACATGTTCAAACATATTATAGTAATTCTCCAGGAAGGTACCAACTTCTGTCTTAGGGTTTGATTGCTGTGAAGAGACACCATGCCCAAGGCAACTCTTCTAAAGTTAACCATTTAATTGAGGCTGGCTTAAAGTTTGAGAAGTTCAGTCCATTATCATCATGGTGACCATCATGGTAGCATACAGGGATACATGGTGCTGGAGAAGAAGGTAAGCATTCCACATGGTCACACCAGATATAGCTTGAGCATAGGAGCCCTCAAAGCCTGCTCCCACAGTGACATTACTTCCTTCAACAAGATTATACCTACTTGAATAATGCCACAACTCCAAATAGTACCACTCCTATGCTCATGAATTCACACACATGAGACTATCTGGGTCATACCTATTCAAACCACTAAAGTGATTAATATAGTTACATAGAATAATATCAAGTAAAATTTTTAACAAAATATTGGATATATAAATAAACATACCATTTCTTTGAAAGTAGAAAGCACACTATTTTTCTGTGGAAATAAACTCATACTTTCTAATATTTTTCTCATGAAACTAAATATAGAACATTTGAACTAGCAAGCAAGTAGTGCCACTCTGCAACAAACACATAATATATTTTCACAAGACTATTTTAGTTAATGGTTCTTCATTAAGGCTAAGGTTATAATAAAAGGTAACTCAATAAAGAAGAGTTAGTATAATGAAGAGATGACAGGTTGCCATCTCTTGATATGGAATGCTGCAAATTCCAACTATACACCTTGTGTTTGTTTGAGAAATTGAATGAGGTGAAATAAGTCATATCTAGTAAATTCATTTACAAAGAAGTGAGGACTCTGGAAAAGCATGTAGCAGGGGTTTCTTCCTGCACTAATACTTAAGAGGGCTTGAGGGTAAAGAACAGAGGACAGAACTAAATGGAAGAATTATTTATAGACTCTGAATGGTAAAATTCAACCTCACCAAATAGATGAGTCATTCTGAAAGATATTTCTTCCTCCCAGTGAGTACTTGCAAAATAATTTGAATTAGAAAGCATAATAACCTCATAAACTTGTATTTTCTTTTGTAAATTAATCACTGACCTTGAAAAATAAAATCAGGTGATTAAATTCAAGGTGAAAAAACAGTAGAAAAGATACAAATTCTTGATTTTATAAAATGTATTCTCTCCTGAGGTGTGTATTAAGGATGTCAGGTCTCCTCTTCAAAACTCTAAAATATTGTAATTAGTTTTGTTCATCTAAATCTGGGTTTTTTAGGCTTTTTCTGCTTTTATTCCCTTTTTGCCCAGTGAAATTTTATATGACATAGGGTATATATGTACATAAAATATAGATACAAATAAAATACTTTTTAAAAATGACCCACAAAAATTTTTATGTTAAGGCAATTCAGTGTACATATGATTTTATATATTAATAGAATTAAATCAAAATTGCATAATAATGAGAATTATGTAGTTGTTTTTTTATAGAACAAAGGAATTGTTGGTTGAATATTTATTACTATGGAAAGCAGAGTATTCTCAATGCTTTTTAGAGATGATTGATATCTTGATTTATAGTTTTAAAGGCTGAGATTATCATTTTACATAAATATGCAATAGAAAACTTCCTTCCTGTTTGCATTTGCACCTGGGAGCAAATCCTGTGCTCCAACACCCCTCCCTTCGCATCTGCCCATACCCAAAGACAGCTTGACCCCCAGGAGATCAGAAACACCTAGGCTCACAGATGATTCCCTCCCCCTCCCCCTATATCTGGACTAATTGGGAACCCCAGGGCCCAGAGGTTGTAGAACCTCTTGAGATGCTGGAGACACACCTTCCATCCAGTTTACATCTGCACCTGGGAGCAGAACTTGTGCTCAATTCCCCCAGTCTGTCCAAACATAGAGATAGCTTGACTCCCAGGAGTTCTGACACCCCCAGGCTCACAGGTGAGTCCTCTTGTCCAAATATCTGGCCTAACTGCAAACCCAGGGACCCAGAAGACAAAAGATCTCCCACCATGACAGAGATATATCATTCTTCCTACTTGCAAGTATGCCCATCAACAAATCCTGTGTTCTAGCCCCTCTCCACAAGCTGTCATCACCAAGAGACAGCTCAACCTTCAGGAGTTCTGACCCAGCCAGGCTGACAGATCAGATTTTTCCACACCCAAAGACACCCTGACACAAGGAGACCCAACATAACCAGGTTAACAAGAGAGACAGGTTCCAGTCAAAGATAGCAAGGCCAGTTAACACCAAAGATAACCAGATGGTGAGAGACAAGTACAAGAACAAAATCAACAGAAAACAATGCTATTTGGCAACATCAGAACCTAGTTCTCCCACCACAGCAACCCCAGGATACCCTAACACACCTGAAAAGCAGGATGCTGATCTAAAACCGCATCTCATAAAGATGACAGAGGACCTTGAGGAGGATATAAATAACTCCCTTAAAGGAATACAGGAGAAAACAGGTAAACAGGTGGAAGCCCTTAAAGAGGAAACACATAATTCCTTTAAAGAAATACAGAAAAACACAATAAAACAGGTGAAGTAATTGAACAAACCATGCAGGCTCTAAAAATGGAAATAGAAACAATAACGAAATTGCAAAAGGAGATAACACTAGAGTTGGAAAACATAGGAAAAAGATCAAGAGTCGAAGATGCAAGGATCACTAACAATGTAAGCGGTACAAGAGAGAATCTCAGATGTAGAAGATATCATAGAAGACATTGACACAACAGGCAAAGAAAATTCATAAGTGGAAAAAGCTCCTAACTCAAAGCATCCAAGAAATTCAGGACACAATAAAAAGATCAAACCTAAGAATAATAGGTATAGAACAGAGCAAAGATTCTCAATTCAAATGATAAGTAAATACCTTCAACAAAATCATACAGAATGTCCCTAACCAAAAAAAAAAAAAAAGATGCCCATAAATAAATGATAACCCTAAAGAATACCAAAATGATTGGACCAAAAAAATTTCTCCCATCTCAAAATAATCAAACACCAAATGCACAGAACAAAGAAAGAATATTAAAACTGGTAAGGGACAACAGCCAAGTGATATATAATGGCTGCCCTATCAAAATTACACCAGACTTCCCAACAGAGACTCTTAAAACCAGAAGATCTCAGGCAGATGTCACACAGACCATGAGAACACAAATGCCAGCCCAGGCTACTATACCCAGCAAAACTCTCAATTGCTGTAGGTAGAGAAACCATGATATTCCATGACAAAAAACCAAAGTTAAACATTTTCTTTCCACTAAACTAGTCCTACAGAGGATAATAGCAGGAAAACTCCAACACAAGGATGGAAACTACAATCAAGAAAAACCAAGGAATTAATCACACAACAAACCCAAAAGAAGAGAACCACAAAAACATAATTCAACCTCTAGCAACAAAAAATCAGCAAGCAAAAAATCATTGGTCTGTAATATCTCTCAACATCAATGAAATTATTTCCCCAAAAAAAGACATAGGCTAACAGACTGAATTCATAAACTGCACCCAACATTTTGTTGCAGGAAACACACCTTAGTTTCAAAGACTGACACTACCTCAGAGTAAAACACTGGAAAAAAATTTCCAAGCAAATGGCATCAAGAATCAAGCTGCAGTATCCATTCTAATATCCAATAAAATAGACTTTCAACCAAAAGTTATCAGAAAAGATGGGGAATTACACTTCATACTCACCAAAGGAAAAAATCTGCAAGAATGACCTCTCAAATCTGAATATCTTTGCTCCAAATGAAATGGCACCCACATTTCTAAAAGAAACATTACTAAAGCCCAAAACACACATTGAACCTCACATAAGAATACTGGGAGACTTCAACATCCCATTCTGACCAATGGACAGATCATGGAAACAGGTACTAAACATAGATACAATGACGCTAACAGAAATTTTGAACCAAATGGATTTAACATATAGAATATTTCACCCTTAAAGAAAAGAATATACCATCTTCTCAACATCATATGGTACCTTCTCCAAAACTGGCCATATAATAAGATACAAAACAAGCCTCAACAGATACAAGTAGATTGAATTAATCCCATGAATTCTGTCAGATCACCATGGAATAAAGCTTGTCTTCAATAACAAAAAAAAAAAAAACCCAAACAAACAAACAAAAACAAACAAACAAAACACAGTCCATATACTCATGGAAACTGATCATCTGTCTACTCAATGATAACTTGGCCAAGGGAAAAATAAAGAAATTAAAGACTTTTTAGAATTTAATAAAAATGAAGGCGTATCAGTCCCAACGTTATGGAAGACAAAGCAGCGCTCAGAGGAAAACTGATAACTCTGAGTGCCTTCTTAAAGAAACTGAAGAAATTTTACAATAGTAGAGTAACAGCACATCTGAAAGTTCTAGAACAAAATGAAGCAAATACACCCAAGAAGAGTAGACAGCAGGAAATAATCAAACTCAGGGCTGAAATCAACCAGTTAGAAACACAGAGCACTATATAAAGAATCAATAAAACTAGGAACTGATTCTTTGAGAAAATAAACAAAATAGATAAACCCTTAGCCAAACTAACTAGAGGACAGAGAATCCAAATTAACAAAATCAAAAATGAAAAGGGAGATATAACAATATAAACTGAGAAAATTTAAAAAAGAAATCATTAAGTTCTACTACAAAAACCTGTACTCTACAAAACTGGAAAATCTAGATGAAAATGATGATTGTCTAGATAGGTACTATGTACCAAAGTTAAATCAGGATTAGATAAAGTACTTAAACAGACCCATAACACCTAAGGAAATAAAAGGAGTCATTAAAAGTCTCCCAATCCAAAACAAAACAAAACAAAACAGAGCTAGATGGTTTTAGTGCAGAATTCTGTCAGACCCTAAAACAAGGCCTGGTACCAATACTTCTCAAACTATTCCACAAAATAGTAACAGAGGGAGCAATACCTAATTCTTTCTGAGAAGCCACAATTAAGCTGATACCTAAACCACTTTTAACCATTTGCTGGCAGAGATCAAAAATGACTTTTTTTGAAACTTCTTTTTTTCAATTTTTATATTTATTTACTCTCCATTAGTCCCCCCAGTTCCCCTCCCACAGTTCCTTATCCCTTTTCTCCTCACCTTGCCTATGAAAGACTGGTTTGCCCAGCAGACCTCCTCCTTCCCTGAGGCCAGAGCTCAGGGAGTTCCCAGAGACTGATCCACCAACCAAAAATGACTTTTAGTTGCTTATCCTTAAGTACATGAATTTTGTGTATAATTTTTTATCTTAGAAGTAATGGAGAAAATGTTGAATTATTTCATTCTTATTACCTTTTAATAACACATTGTACTTAAGGCATTCTATTTTGTGCTGATAATATAACAATAAGAAACCATAATGATACTTATAATGTAGTAGAGAAACAGAAAAGAAAGCATAAGAAAATAGGAGGTTGATCAGTTATCTATTTCAGTATTTTTCTGTATTTTCTTCATTTTTGATGAGAAATAGGAAACTAATAAATGCATTTGAAGTGTTTCTTAACAATGGGGATCTGATCTCAATGAAGATGTAAGCCAAATGTAGTTATATAAAAGTTAATTAGACCCAGAATGAGTAGATAAAATATTTTCAGGTAAGCTATATAAAATTTTGTGGTGTAGCTTGTAATAGGTAAGGCATAGAACTGAAGGGAAAGAGCCGATAGTCATGTTTAATATTAGAATTATGGGTGTGTGCGTATCTTCTCAAGATGTTTGTTTTTAGGTATCTAATTGTGTGTTGTGAACTATTTTTTGCTTGAGTTAAGAAAATAATGCTCTTTGGTTTATGATTGGCATTAGGGGTTTGGCATAGATTCCTATTACATGTACATAATTATATTATCATTGGAGATACAGACTCCTAAACTATGAATATATTGGTGCTATGTACAGTTTTGTTAAGTGACACCTATACATAGTTCTAATAAAAAGTATTAAAGATGAACGGTGAGGAGTGGGTACCACAAGTGGAAAGTAACACATGGTAGTAACATTCCAGAAAAATTGATGAGACACTTCTTGAAATGGTTGATATCCCAGAGTTGCAGGCATAGAATATTTGTTACAGAAACAGTAGGATTACTGTTGGGACATGACAATGGAATTTGATCTTATGAACATTATGTATACCTAATTGCACAAATTTAGAAGCAAATGTGATCAAAGTTTCTGTTCAAATAAATTAGCAGCTTTGAGAAAACTGAATTTACTAGATTAATTATGTAAATATTACCATGGTACAACCATGCAAACACTCATTCCAAGTGCAGCTTTCTGGCCTTAACATCTTACTGTATTTTTATCAGAAATAAATAGTTGGGAAAGAATGAGTGATGTTTCTTGACATCTCTCCAAATGACCTTAGCAAATTTCTATGTATTTGTAATTATTCAGAATAAATTTCTAAAATTACCAGTTAGATGAAAGGATTCACAAATAAGTGCAGGAAGGTCAACAGGTTAATCTAACAAAGTAGATGAGATGATGGTGACTTAGAACAGCTCATTGGGGAATAAAGAGAAACAAAAGAGTAACTGTGGAGTTATCACACGCAGCTGATCATTGGGTTGACAGCATAGAGGCAAGGAGTGTGGTACTGTTCGTGGCCCAGTGTTGATGAAAGAGTACTCATAGGCAGTAGGCAATACAAGGAGCTCCAGAAGTAATGAAATATCATTTGATATCAGGAGAAACTGAACAGGTAAAAACAGCTAATGGGTTGATTGGTTTAAGAGGCAAGATGGAAAGAGAAATACATACTATGGAAGAAATGGGCCAGATGGGAAGATGAGAGAATGAGGCACCAAAGGGGATGTTTTATCATTCAAGGTGAAAATTATGTTCTGACAGATCTCATATTTATAAAGGGGAACTCTGTAACCCAGACCTCAAATTACACTAGAGCCTTGATTAGATGAGCAATAGGCATAGCTAATGGAAGGATTAAATAGAACTACAAGAATTAATTCTTGACTACATGTGTGAAGCTGGCATCAAAAGTATTAGGTGGTAAATATATGTTAAAAATAAATCAATCATGGAAAATACATTAGCTTTAAAAATTTGAGTACATAATAATAACATCCTTTACTAGAAATTTGTTGTGTTGAAGAAATTTGGACTTAGAGTACAAGGACAAAAGTCTTTAGAAATTACATAGAAAGTTTGTACTAAAACAATAGTTTTAGGACCTCACACTCAATATGCAGCTCACTAGAAATCAGTAGAAGGACAAATACTGAGTAAAACCCAACTACACTGAGTCATTGGAAGTACATTGGGAAGAGAATGTAAAGCATACCAAAGACAAGTGAGTTTGAATCTACTCTCACCATGAAGATATGTTGACTTTAGAGGGAATTTAATGTCATGGCAATTTAATACTATCAAATTGGAGATACTATTTTCAATTTTAATTTTACCTGAGAATTTAATAATAGGGAATCATATTCAACTATGAAACATCTCAATTTTGATATCTTATTTCAGAATGATAATGTTAAATTTTAACTACTACACTGTCCCTGATAGGCTCTTTTTGGTGATACAATTGAGCATAAATTTTATTGGAAATTAAAAATGAAACATGTTTCAGCCCTAAGTCCAGAATGATTTAATTAATGTGTCTTTACACATAGTTCTGGATTAAACTGATGAACAAAGTTTCAGACTTTCTGCTAAACTGCTCATAATTTCTTATGCTGGTTGACCATGGAATTTTTATAATTGCAAGAAAAAAATATTTGGACTACTGCAGGGAATGTTTTTCTGTTGATTTGGTCAGCTTGTTTCCACTTTAATGGGATCCCACATACACTCTGTGCGATTTCATGATTTCACTGGGATAGATGAGAAAGTATGGGCACAAGGTAAGGAATAACCCAGAGATCAAAGATAAATATAAGCATCTTGTTCTCTCATTACTATTTTTTAATCTAGACTTGATATTGTATTTCACAATACGAGATCATTTAAAGCCAATGTAGATCGAAAAGGACACTAAATACTTCTTTACTAATTATTAATTCCTATCTAATGTTCTTACCAAAATATTATATGTTATCAAGACAAACATCATACCAAAATATTAATCAATATTTTATGTAGCATGAGAAAGGACCCTTCATAAATAAAAACCCAAAGACATATAGGAAAGTATGCATTTTTATGCTTGGATTTGATGGTGGGCATATATGTGGAAATATGATTGGTAAAGAGGGTAATATAATTAGTGCTGATAGACTGAGAAGAAATCTAACCTAGTCTTGCTGTTTATATCCTCCTTGGCATCCTCTAATAGCTCACTTGCTCTAGGAACAAGGCAAGCTTTCTAGAATTAGGCTTTTAGAATCTACTATCAGATGATGGAGGGCTGAGGTTTCCTTACTGCCAACTCTAACACAGGGATACGGAATAAAGTCACATGGGTACTTTTGCACTTTGTGGCCATGGCTGGCTTTGGAGACAGGAATCAAAGTTCTAAGGGAGATCCTAGGGGAAAGTGGACTAACCTTTCACAGCCTACCTTGTAGAAGGAAGTGCTGATGGCAGAAGGAGACTGGTGCCAAGATCCTTCTGATTTCCTTCACTTCAAGGTCATCAGCATTGGGACACTCTGCTCTGGGCTGTCATTTTCTGAACATCAAACATATTCAGGTTCTTTCTTTTTTTCTGAAACACTTCTGAATTTTTGAATAAATGGTAAATACTAAAATTGGAGATTGGACTCTCTAAAAAGATGAATCTTTGTTTCCCAAGAAGAGAAGTACATCTTATGGATAGAACAAAAGCATACACTAAGTACCAAATAAGGTAACTTTCTGTTGCAGTGATAAAACACCTTCATCACAGCAATGTATACAAGAAAAAGTTTATTTGGATTTGTACTTCCAGATATGTGGCCCGTCAAGTCAAGAAATCATCTGAGCAATTGACAGGCATGGCAGCAATGAGAGGAAGATGAGTATTCACCTCCTAAACCTAACCAAGGCACAAAACAGAGAGAAAGAACTAGACATGGGGCGAGATTATATGCACACACACAAAGCCTACTCATAGTGACATGCTTCTTGCATCAAGGCTATGTCTTCTAAACACCCCAAAGAGAACCAGCAACTGGGGATACATTCAAATATTTGAGCCCATGGGGACATTCTCATTCAAGCTATAACATTAAGTTAGTTGGAATCTAAATTAATTTTCTGTTGTCATAATTTTGAACATCTGCATCTGTAAAGAAAATGTTTAAAATGTTTCAGGATCAAGTAAACATATCCTAGAAAATTAATGATAAAAATGAACCTATCGTGTCTGCTGCTGTGTGGGTCTTCTTGAGGAAATATAGACAAAGAGAAGTAAACTCCAGATATGGTACGTGAAAATGAATGCATTAAGATACAGCTTGCTAAATTCCTATATTTACTAAGGTTGTAACTGTCATTTTGGATTTCTTGAAAAAAGTAAAGATAAAAAGCTGAAAACACAGAAACCTGGAAGGTGTCACACTATTGCTGTACTAACTCTTTGGAGAATTGTTTGTTGTTTTCATTATCGTCCTTACCCTGATATTCTGCGCTTACGATGCAATTTAAGATTCTCCATGAAAAGACAATGACTTTTCTGAATGACTTTGTTTTCAAATGTGTTGGAAGACAATTACTAGCAAGAGGCCCAAGAAGAGAAGCAGAGCTTGGGCTGTTGAACTCTGCTTGAAAGCACCACCTACTGGGTAGTTGAAACAACTGCTGTTCACATCAAACCACATTAGAGGCAACTGATAAAGTCCCACAGGAAAAGCCTGATGTTTTCTGAGTTCTATTTACAACAAGCACTTTGTATATTACTGTTTTGTTTATCTGTGAACAAATATGGAAAGAAACCAATATATTATATGGTTAATGTTCACTGTTATTCTAACACAGAGATTAAAAACAAGATTCATGATTCCCCAAATGATAGTTACAGTCAGCAAAACCACACAGCATCCTGTCATACAGTGTAACGACACTAACAAATTCAAAGATGATAGAACATCACAGATGCACTTTCTAGCCAGTTGGCAAGCAGTTGATTCTCAAGCCACATTATCCATATCTTGTAAAAATGTAAATAGATATCAAAAAACTTTCTGTAGGTGTGAGATTTTAGAACAATGAGGAACAGGCTTCATGTCACTTATTTTGTGTGCTACAATAATCCAAGCTACAGTCCTTAATTTATCATGCAGGTGGCTGTGAATCGTTAATTCATTTTTAGTCCATTTTCTATCTGGATCGAACAAAATCTGTAGATTTGAGGTATAACCTGAAACATTATAATTTTCTTGACAGTCAAGTAAACTATTTGTGCTTCAAGAACGAAACCAGTATTATGATTTTCATTCATCAGAAATGGAAACATCTCCTACGTGCACTGACATGTTTAAAGCCACATAAGGAAATTGTACCATCTTAATGCTAGCTGATCCCAAGATACAGTGATCTTCAACAAGTTTTTATTTTCCATTCAGAAAGTTATTTGTGTTTATAATGCTTTGAGTTTAAGATCTACCAAGCTTTGTCTTCAATGTATCTGAGTTAGAATGCACTCATCCTCTGCCTCTTTCTCATTCTTCTTAAGTCTCTGTCTTCTCTCCTCCCCTTCCTCCTCTTTCTCTCTCTATGTCTTTCTCCTCTCTCTGTGTATTTCTCTGTGTATGGGGTTGGGGATTCTCAAATAGCCTAGACTACTCTGAATTTCTGGTGTCTATGAAGATGACCAAGAACTTCTGATCCTTTTTCCTTTAACTCTCAAGAAATGAATGACAAGCACATGCCCCTATCTGGTTTTAGAATTTATAACCTTTTCTTATATATTCCTTTTTAAATATTATGTTCTGGCTCCTTACTGTCATAGCTATATACAATTACAAAGTGCATTTTAGAACATAAAAATATGTACACATACAAAATATAAGTCAGAACAAATTCTGATGAGCCAGGAAATGCAAATCTATTCTTGACAGTCCCTCTTCCTATAACTCATTGTTTTTGTTCTATTCTTTCTATTATTGTTTTGCTTCTGTGACAGCTTCTCATGTAACATGGGCTGTCTTCTAACTCACTATATAGGCAGGGATCTCCAGAGTGTATGTACCTCTGTGTTGGTTTTCCCATATATTCAATGCTGATTCCTCAAGAGTTTTGGTAAACCCTGTTTTCTTACAAGAATAAAATCACTCTCTTGTAATTTTCTGTTTCTCTGTATGTATTGTCATGTTTGTTCTATAATCCTACTTCTAAATATTACATTTCTTCATAATGTGGCTTGTATACGCTTGCCCTGAATAATCTGAGTCATTCTTACAACTTTTAGTAACATGTTAACAACCCACTGATGGATATCTCTAAACTGCTTTTTGTTAAGAAGTAGACGCAAATGAACTAGTCTAAGTTTTTGAACCTATAATTATGACATTAAGCTTTCTGCTCTGTCTTCAACTTGCATCCTTCTCCTCAGCACAATCTATTTTACAGTCTTTTAGCTATACATGGCTCCAGTCATTGCAAGGTACAGAGAGAAAGCTGAGGTTCATGATGATACCAACTTTCATTAAGACCCCTGTAGTCTTTACTATATCTGAAGTAAACTTCAATCCATAATTAGAAGGTTCACTTGTGATCCAGACCTTGAGTCTGGTAGATACAAGTTTCTTGGCATGGAGATCTTGAGGCATAGTGGCCATGAAAAGCTTAGGCGTTGGAAAAGTAACACATGCCCTTAATCCCAAGAAACTGAGGCAAGGAGATCTCTAAATTCAAGGTCAACCTGGGACAAAGCAAGTCCCAGATCCAGGCATGGTGGTACATGCCTTTAATCTAGGCCACACCTTTGGAAGAAGGAAGATTCATTCTTCTTGCCTGTGTGCCCTGTGGGATTGAACAACTGCTAGATCTTTGGACTTTCATTCACAGCTGCTCTTGACCATTGTTGGGGAGTTGGACTACAGACTGTAAGTCATCAACCAATTCCCTTACTATATAGAGACTACTCATAAGTTCTGTGACTCTATAGAACCATAAATAATACAACACCACAGAATCTCTATTAATTCTGTGTACACAATGTATGTCAAATGGTTCTTTTCTGCTTGTCCACTATTTGTTTCCAAGTCACCAAGTCATGAGTGTAGAAGTCAGGACAGTTGTAAGACTGAATGAAATCTTTTCTCTCTTTCTTTCTTCCTTTTTTCTTCCTTTCTTTCATTCTTTCTTTACTTACATATTTTACACTCCAGATTTATACCCCTACTAGTCCGCCCTCTGACTGATCCACATTCCACACTTCCTCCCTGCCCCTGTCTCTACAAGGATGTCCCTACCACCCAACACCCACCCCAGTAGACCTCTAAACTCCCTGGGACCACAAGTCTCTTGAGGATTAGCTGTGTCTTCTCTGATAGATCCCAGACCTAGCTGGCAGTCCTCTGCTGTATATGTGTTAGGGGTCTCATATCAGCTGATATATGCTGCCTGTTTTGTGGTCCAGTGTCTGAGAGATCTTGGGGGTCCAGGTGAATTGAAACTGGTAGTCCTCCTACAGGGTTGCCCTCCTCCTCAGAGTCTTTGAACTTTTTTATAATTCAACCACAAGGGTCAGCAGCTTCTGTCCATTGGTTGGAAACAAATATCTGCATCTGACTCTTTTAGCTGCTTATTGGGTCATTAGGAGGTCAGTCATGATAGGTCGATTTTTGTGAGTGCTCCATTGCCTCAGTAATAGTGTCAGGCCTTGGGACCTCCCCTTGAGCTGGATCCCAGTTTGAGCCTGTCGCTGGACCTCTTTTCCGGAGGTTCCTCTCCTTTTCCATCTCTGCAGTTCTTTCAGACAGGAATAATTATGGGTCAGAGTTTTCACTGTGGTATGGAAACCCCATCCCTCTCTTAATGCCCTGTCTTTCTGCTTGCAGTGGGCTCTCTACGTTTCCTCTCCCTACTTTCAGGCATTTCAATTAACATCACTCTCTTTGAGTTCTTAGAATCTTTCACCTCCCAGGTGTCTGATGCATCCTTGAGGGTCCACCCAATTTCCTACCTCCTGAGGTTGCCTGTTTCCATTCTTTCTGCTGGCCCTCAGGGCTTCATTGGATTCCCCTCACCCAGTACCAGATTAGGTTCCCCTCCCCAATCACCCATCCACTTTCCCACTCAGATCCCTCCCTCCCTCTCTCCGACCACATTTTTGATTATTATTTTACTCCCTCCCAAGTGAGACTGAGGCATTCTCACTTGAGCCCTTCAGTTTGTTGACCTTTTTAAATTCTGTAGACTGTATTGTGGGTATTCTGTACTCTTTTAACTTTTTCTTTTTGGATAATATCCACTTATTAGTGAATACATACCATGCATGTCTTTTTGGGTCTGAGTTACCTCACTCAGGATGATATTATCTAGTGCCATCCATTTGCCTGAAAAACTCAGGATGTCCTCATTCTTAATAGCTGAGTAGTATTCCATTGTGTAAATGAACCATGCTTTCTGTATTCATTCTTCTGTCGTGGGACATCTGACTTGTTTCCAGCTTCTGGCTATCACAAACAAGGTCACAATGAACATACTGGAACATGTGTCCCTGTGGCATGGTGAGGCATCTTTTGGATTTATGCCCAAGAGTGGTATTGCTGGGTTGTCAGGAAGATCTATTTCCAATTTTCTGAGGAACCTCCAGATTGATTTCCAGAGTGGTTGTAACAGTTTGCAATTCCACCAGCAATGGAGGAGTGTTCTTCTTTCTTCAAATCCTTGCCAACATGTGTTGTCACCTGAGGTTTTTATCTTAGCCATTATGATTGGTATAAGGTGGAATCTCAGGGTCCTTTTGATTTGAATTTTTCTCATCACTAAGGACTTTGGACATTTCTTTAGCTGTTTCTCAGCCATTTAAGATTCCTCTGTTGTGAATTCTCGGTTTAGTTCTATACCCCATTTTTTGATTGGATTGTTTGGTTTCTTTGGTGGTTAGCTTCTTCAGTCCTTTTTATATTTTGGATATTAGCCCTTTATCAGCTGTGGGGCTAGTGAAGATTTTTTTCCCAATCTGTAGGTTTCTAATTTGTCTTATTGATATGTCCTTTGCCTTACAGAAACTTTCCAGCTTCATGAAGTCCCATTTATCAATTCATGAGCCCCTGGAGTTCTGTTTATGAAATTTCCCCCTGTGCCCATGAGTTTAATACTATTTCCCACTTTTCTCTTTTATTAGTTACAGTGTATCTGGTTTTATGTTGAGGTCCTTGATCTACTTGGACTTGAACTTTGTGGAAGGTAATAAATATGGGTTTATTTTCGTTTTTCTACATACAGACAGCCAGTTAGACCAGCACCATTTATGGAAGATGTATGCTTCTTTTCCATTGTATGTTTTTGGTATATTTGTCAAAGATGAAAGTGTCTGTAAGTTTGTGGTTTTATTTCTGGGTCTTCAATTCTGTTCCATTGATCAATGTGTCTGTCTCTACCAATACCATGCATGTTTTATCACTATTGCTCTGTAATAATGTTTGAGGTCAGTGATGGTGATTCCCACAGCCATTCTTTTACTGTTAGGAATTGATTTCAATATTCTGAGTTTTTTTCCTTTCCAGATGCATTTGAGAATTGCTCTTTCCATGTCTTTGAAGAATTGTGCTGAGATTTTGATGGGCATTGCATTATATCTGTAGATTGCCTTTGGTAGAATGGCCATTTTTACTATATTAATTATGCCACTCCATGAGCATGGGAAATCTCTCCCTTTTCTGAGAACTTCTTTGATTTCTTTCTTGGGAGATTTGAAGTTTTCTCATACAGGTTAGAGGTGTTTGGTTAGAGTTACCCCAAGATATTTTATATTTGTAACAATTGTGAAGGGCGTTGTTTCACTAATTTCCTTGATCATGGTGAATTATGGTTTTGATGTGTTCTTGGATCTGGTTTGCAAGAATTTTATTATTTTTGCATTGATATTCAGAAGCGAGATTCTTCTGAAGTTCTCTCTTTTGGGTGGGTCCTTGTGTCATTTAGGTTTCAGAGTATTTGCAGCTTCATAAAATGAATTAGGTAGTGTTCCTTTTGTTCTATTTTATGGAATAATTTGAGGAATTTTGGTATCAGGTCTTCTTTGAGGATCTGGTAGAATTCTGCACTAAATTCAGTTGGCCTTTTGTTTTTTTGGTTTTTGGGTTTGTTTGTTTTGTTTTTAGTTTTTTGTTTGTTTGTTTTTTGTCTTTTGTTTTGGTTGGGAGAAAGTCACTTCAATGAAACCACAAAACACAAATAAGATGGCATTTTTCTCAACTCCAGATTTTTCCCAGTTTTAAATAGTTGCAATTATATATGTAGTATTTATTTATTTGGGGGGGCGGAGTGACACACTGTAGGTTTATCTGTCCTGGAATTCACTGTTGAGCCCAGTTAGGACTTGAACTCGGGGAAACCCTCCTGTATCCACAAAACTGTTTTCTCCCTTACAGGTGTGTGCCTGCACAGCCAGCTTTCTAATTACATTGCTAGTATTAAGCATCTTCTACATTCTTAACTAGACATTTTTCTTTGCTATATATTTAGTTCCATCAATTATTAATAAACTAACAAGTAATGTGATTTAGTTTGCTCACAATTAGAATAGCACCCACTGTGTGCATTTCTTTTTCTTTATATAACTGAGATACTCATCATATATTTATCCATTTTAATTAATCTATTGTTAATTTTTATTTAAATTCCTCTGAGGGGAACCTACTCCAATGTATTTAGCCATGATTTTATCAATATTCCTTTGGTCTCTTCTAAATTGTTGAGGAGATCTTTTCCATAGACATTCTTGCTTATATTTCTTGATACTTTACTTGAGCTTGTCTAGATTTTAGTGTGTGTATGTGTATATATATAAATCCTATGTTCCCAATTATTGCTAAAACCTCTCCAATTTATACTGTGTTCTAAAGTATGAATAAAGTCTCCATTGTCCTGTTGAGTTTTACAACTTTCATTTCTATGTGTTTGATATATATGAAACATAATTTATCACATCTTTGTGGTTTTTATTGGGTTTTGTGAATTTTAATTGTTATTTTGATATGTTCTAGATCTCTAACAAAGTATCTGGAACTCTCTTGTTCATCTCTAACACATTTTATGTGTTAGAGCTTTGAAAGGTAGAAATTTGTTAACATGTGCTGAAGTTTTCTTCATAGTCAGCATAGGTTTTAACAGTTTACTCTCATCTATATTATCTCTTCCCTGTCTTTCAAATATTTGGAGATTTACAGTATTTTAAGTTAGATTTACTTTTTATACCTAGTTTCAGAAAATTCCCCTATTGAAAGGAATAAACTTGTTTGGGAGTATATTTATACATTTTCATGTTTGGACAATTTAGTTATGTGTTTCTAGTACAAAGGACAGTCAGCTCTGTGTAGTGAATGAAGTGGAAATTCAACATCCTCTTTCTCTTAATGGATTTCAGAGTACTTCATATCACCTTTTATAAGGCCTTAAGATTGTTTCTGCAGCAACAATGTCAAAATTGCTTACAAATCGTGTATATTTGACTTCTAGCAAGCCTCTGATGTGAGAACATTAATCAACAAGTGGTGTTGCTCATGATTTATCTGTAGCATCGGGCACAGTGTGTTATTAATTCTGCAATGGAAACTTTATGGGATGGTAGGAAGTCTTTGGTATGAACATTACTGGGAAATACTTAGCTGAATAGTCAGAAGTAGGATGTGTAGTTTGAAACTGAATGGATCATAAGTGAGAAGATCCTTTCATTAGTGGTGTTTACTAGGGTGAATTATAATCTCACTGGGCCTCACTTCCTTTGTCTACTACATGTCCATGTTAATATCAGTCTTGTCTATATAAGGAAGGTCTTAGGATCAACTGAAAATGTGACAGAAAATTTCTTATGTACAGCCAGGCATGGTGGTACATACCTCACACAAACACACATTCCTAAAGTACCCAATTTGAGTAGCATTGACCAACATCCAGTACTACCATTTATCAAGGGACCAATGTAAACTGTGCATCAAGCTGAGTATTTTTCACATAGTATTTTATAAAATACTTCCTGTTATTCTTGCTTCAAGAATGAGCCCTGTGAGAATATGAGTGGGATTGACATCATAAAATTTCTCAGAGGAGTAGTAATCTGAATATATATCTGAATATACCTGAATTCATTATGTGTCCTTAGCCTATATGTTAGAGTCAGCCCAGTTTCTATTTTTCCTAAGCATAGCAAGACAATGGCAAAAGGCTTAGATTCCATGTTAGGGGATGTGATTTTCTTTATGTATCATTTCAAGGCACAGTCAGCTATTCTTTTTCTATAGTGTTTTTAAGGTGATATATTTATACTTGGTTTTGAATGTCCAATAATGGCCAAAAGTAAAAGTCTATTTGGTACATTTGGACAAATCCTAGATGTATTAATTTCTCAAGTAAATATGAGATGAATGCAAAATAAACAGAGACAAAAAATATAATCTAGAAGAAAAAAATAGATGAGCAGAATGGTGCCTGATTGAACTGTGGGAAACTCTGCTCCTGTTCTATCTTAAGTGAAAGAAAACATCATTAATCTGAGAAAAGTCTGTTATCATTTCTATGGTATGGCTCCTGCTTGTGTCAAGAGAGGAGGAAATATATACCCTTAACAAAGAGGAAAGGGAAAAAGATAAAACCCAGGGAAAGAGAAAATGTATGTCTCCATATGAGATATGTCAGTCATCACTGACTTCTGCAGAAGCTAACAACCTGCTACAGCAGGATGAAACAGGCTACAGCTGGTTTAAATTATGAACTTGTTCCTAACAAGACTGCTGTTTCCATAGTATTCACACTGCAATTTACTGATTTTACAGTCACAATCTTATTAATACCTTATTAATTATTGCTAAGATAGTCTGAATCACAGACTAATTTGTTCTGCATCTCAACCCACTAATATCAATATTAGCTTTATATTCTGATTGATGGTTAATGTCAGTGAGCATTGTTCTGGACATAATCAGCTTTGATTTCTCTCTGCATAATAATAATATGTTTACTAAAACTTAAATTTAATGCTTTATACTCTGCAGTAAAAATATCAGTTCCTAACACAATGATAATTATAGAATGAAAATATTCACTCTATTCTGTACACATTACACTTCTGTTAATTTGTGTTACATCTGTAAAATAGATCATAAAAATAGGGCATTCCTTAGCTATTATAGGTGGTCCTTCTATTAGCTACAAAGTCATTATAAAGTGACAACACACAATACTTGTAGTGAAATTGTGTGCATGAGGTAAGTGCCCCTTTGTCGTTCTTTGCTTCACTTTCCCTCTTAGAGAAGTGTGGAGCAGAGTTGGGAATGGGTGGGTTAGTAGGATCTTGATCCAGCAAGTGCCAGGAGGAGAAGGTCTTCTCTGAGAATTTCAATGTTACAGCTCTTTTAGATGGTATTTAATGAAACAGCTCTCTTAGATGATATTCAGTTAAAAAAAGCTTGTGTGATTTATTTGAAGTGAAGAAAGACTATATGAACCTTGGAGAGTGGGAAGGGATGTTCAGGGTGAATGTCAATCATTAGCTGTAGTTTAACATCCTGGGAATGCCTCCTTTGCATGGGGAGACATTCTGGAAGCACCTGATGCATGGAACAAGTTCTTACAGGGAGGGAGGATTTTTTACAAGATTTTCTGCCCTGATGATGTTAAAATCTCACTGTAGATGTCTTCTGAAGTTGATTAGAAAAAGTAGGTGGTGTGAGTAGGGTAGTGTGTATAAACAATTAAGCAAGAGGTGTCTTCATTAAACAGCCAGAAGGGAGTTTACTCTTAGTATCACATGTGTCATAAATGAAGCATGGGGATGCAAAGAGTTGATCAACAAAGATATTCTTCATAGGGATACAACACTCAGACTTGCTTGTCACCTTGCAGCTGCTCCAGAATACGTAAGGCTGCTGCAGTCATCCTGTTGTCTTCCATGCTTGTATTGTCTAGAAGCAAGAAAAAGCATTGTGAGCCTGACATATATCCCCCTGTGCATTTATTCCACTATCTTTGTATTGTTTAGAATTATAAGATGTGAGAGTGCTTCTCTTTATTTCCATACAAACAAGTGTTTGGTTGTCAGGCTGAAGACAAAAACAAGTATAACCCAAGGATTCTGTTTCGTGGAATAATGGAAAGGAGTAGAATGGGAAAGAGCAGGTGAGACAATACAAACAACACTGCTAAAACAGAAAATAAGTAATCAAGAATAAAACTGACATGTGACCGCTAGTGCTTTCCTTTCTACAAAGTACGTTATTAGTGTATGTCAGTGCACCACAAACAGTGCCCCTACTCTGTCAAGTTTAAAAGAGCACAGTTCCTTTTACCTCAGGATCCAAAAAATATGTGAGTAAGAATATTGAGAAAAAAAAATGTCTGAATGTTTCTGTACATATACACAAAGTAGATCAACATATTCCTTTTGGTAGTTTAGGATTTCCAATGTATTTCTTGAACTATTCAGGCAACTGTGATAATGATAACATTGAACTTAGCACACACTACAGCTACTTGGGGTTCATTAATAGACAAAAACTATATTTCCCTTTAGATGATTGCATCAATTATATTATAATATTCACCATTTATTTTAGAGACCACTATATTTTTTTTATAAGATTTATCATGTTCTTATTGGGTAAATAGCTTATCCCTCCTAAAGCCAGAGTTCACTGTGAAATTGGGTTTACTTTTCTTACAAATTAAGGACTTACCAATTATTTAGGTTCACAAATAATTGCTAATATATCCCAGGCATTATTCTAAGAGATACTTGTCAGTAAATAAAAAGAACCAAATGCTCTCTGAATGTCTTAGGCAATAAAGTGACAGATTTTCTTTGA
Source organism: Rhynchomys soricoides (assembly GCA_019843965.1). Lineage (NCBI taxonomy): Eukaryota > Metazoa > Chordata > Mammalia > Rodentia > Muridae > Rhynchomys > Rhynchomys soricoides. The sequence goes on from JADRCH010000030.1 coordinate 7,861,640, forward strand.
TGACTAGAGTGAAGAAATCCATGGGTGGAGAAAGAATCTGAGCAACAGAGGCACCAGGGGACAGTTTTGAGGAAACCTTGGATAGTACTAAATGGTTTATATTCCCTTTTACTGAAATTAAGTATTGAAGAAATTAATTAATTACTTTATTAATTTTTTTACCTAATGAATTCATATTGGTTTAACATTTTGGGGGGACAAAACAGAAAGAAAACTGCAGGCAAAGATCTGTCTTTCCTCATTGGAGATAACAGGTATGTTGCCTTGCATTAAGAGCCAGATGCAAGTAGCAAATGAATCAGTGTTAGCACTGAATTTCCATTGGATATTTCTTTCAGAAACTTGCTTTTTTAAAAATCTGTACAACTGGAACAATCTGACATTTTCTAATAAAGTAAATCCAACATGAGGAAAAGCTTTCATGCTGCAGAAAGAGGAACTGATGTTTTCTACATCCTCAAGACAAGACCTAGAATAGAAAGGTTCCATTCCAGACTTATTCTTTTAGAAGGTATAATCCTGGAAATGATCATGAGACAAAAGGAAATTACTGTGCTGACTAGCTATAATTATTAGATTGACACAACAAGAATACCATGGAAATAGACATAGAGTCTTAAGGATGAATTATTAGATGAGTTGGTCAGTGGGTAAGTCCATAGTGGATTATTGTCTTTCTTATTTAATAAGGAAGATCCAGCCCATTGTAAGTTTCACATTTCCCATGAAAGAATGCTGGGAAGGAATAAAAGGAGAAACCTTGGTGCAAGCAGAGAAGAATGTATTTTTTCTTTACTATTGACTGTAGATGTGTCCAGACTAGATGTTTAATTTCTTACCTTGATACTTCCTTCCTTTCAGTTGATGGTACATAAACTGGGGTTGTAAGTTGAAATAAACACTTTACTCTGTTGAGTTATTTTTGGAGGGGGTGGGTGAGGACACTATATCACAACAAAATAAATGAAAGTAGAAAAATCACCACGAAAAAAAAAAGACATCCAAAAAGTATAAGCCAAAGCCAAGAATTATCCTGTGTTCAGAGCAAAAAACGAAGAGTAATGAGCATAAACAAAAAGAGAAGCATGCGCTAGGAAGGTGGGAACCAAGAATATTAAGGTACTCTGGAAGTCAGAGAAGAATAAATATAAACTGGACACATATGGTCAGAATGAAAGTATGGTAAGAAATAAGAAATATCTTGCAAGATTTTGTAAGTTGAGATCTTTGAGGGCCAGTTTTAAAGAGATAAACATGTGTACTACTCTAAGAGCTTTGACAGTCTGCTTGGAGAAGACAGCAGTGACCATCCTAGACTTTCTGCTGTGAAGGAAAACAGAAAAATGGACAACTCTTGAAAAGGGATATGTTAAAGAGGATCTCAGTGAGTGTGGCTCCCATTATGTTCATCTGTTACATGATGAAAATGAGTTTGCAGAGAGGATTATATTATCCATTCTGAGATGACTGCTGAAAAAATTCCAACCACTTGAGTTCCTTTATCCCAGAGAATCATAGGAGTCTATGACATAGCTTAAATTTTGGAGAGAGAGGAAATGGGGTGGGGAGCTAGGAGGAAGGGAGGAGTAGAAGAAAGGAGGAGGAGAAAACTTGCTTAGGATGTATTATATGAGTGAATAATCTATCTTCAATAAAAATAAAAGAAAATTTAAATTAGAATACTTTTATGAAAAAATTCTCTACACTGGGGAGAAGGAACTTGTAGAGTCCACCTCTAGTGGAAAGACAGGGCATCCAGTGAGGGATGTGGTTGCCATCCCATAGTTAAAACCTCTAACTAATATTTGTTCCTGTCTGAAAGAACTGCAGGGTCAAAAATGGAGAAGAACCTGAGGGAAAGGAGGTCCAGCAACAGGCTTAAAGTGGGATCCAGCTCAAGGGGAGACCCCAAGGTCTAATACTATTACTGTAACTATGGTGTGCTTATAAACAAGAGCCTATCATGACTGGCCCCCGAAAGACCAAACAAGCAGCTGAAAGAGTCAGACGCAGACATTTATATCCAACCAATGGACAGAAGTTGCTGACCCCTGTGGTTGAATTAGAAAAAAGCTGGAAGAAGCTGAGGAGGGAAACCCTGTAAAAAGACCAGCAGTCTCAACTAACCTGGACCCCGAGATTGCTGACACTGAGCCACCAACCAGTCAGCATACACCAACTGATATAAAACCCCCAACACATATACAGGAGAGGGCTGCCAGGTCTTGACTCATTGAAAGAAGATGCACCTAACCCTGGAGAGACTTGACGCCCCAGGGAGTAGAGAGGTCTGGTGGGGTAGGGCTAGGGGTTGGAGGAGTAGCTGGCAACATCCTCTGGATAAGGGGGAGGTGAGGAGGTATGGGATGTGGAACAGTCAGATGGTGGAGCAGGACTGGGAGATAGATGAAACCTGGATTGTAAAAAAAGATGAAAGACTAATAATTAAAAAATTTCACCTAACTAGTTTACAAATTCAAATTCCTTGATTTTGTACCTTGAGTCACTTTATACTTTGCTCAATCTTTATATATCTAATCATTCTTTTAAAGATTGGATAATTTACACAGCGCATAGTATTTGAGTCTGTCATGACTCAGGAAATAAAGCTGTATAAAGAATGCTGCTAATATAGGCAGTAATTAATCAACCCTGTAGTCAGTTCTATTGAGTTACAAAGCAAAAACTTAAATGTTTTTCATTCCATGGGATTATTTTGGCATTATTGTTCATTTAGAAGAGTAAATGTTAAGTGTGGGGAAGACAGAATAACAACTCTCAAGGTAGACCCCTCCTTTCTCGCTCAGAGAGCAAGTGTTACTACTAACACCCCAAATTCTGCCACTAGCTGTGATGCTTGCTTCCTTTTTGTGGAACACCTAGGCAAATATTCTGAGTTTCTTCTCCTAGGGGGCTTCGTTTCTTCTTAAATTGTGTCTTGGATGCATGACAGCAAGGACACTGCTTAGCAATCTCTAAGGACAAAAACAAAACAGATTATCTTATTCCAAGTTCTAGCAATAGAGGGGCCTAGAGATCAGGGGCTCATCTCCTGAGGTTTAACGACTCACTTCCAGAGCTTATCTTTAAACATATTCAGTTTTATTCAGCCAACATAATATATTGTTTTAGATCTGCTAAAATAACTGATCTTGTTACACATATACTCCATTTCTGTATGTAATAGACACTTTTGGTGGGGAGAGAACAGATGGAAAGGAGAGCAGATACTTGCTTCTGAGGACGAAGTAGAGATTCATGTATTTTTTTCATGAAAAACATGGGTATGGATAAGAAAGCTCAAATATCTTACCTTGTAAAGGGACTTATCATGAAAATGGGCATTTTGTATCACAAAATATACCCTGTTACTTTGGACTTATTAACCAGAAAACTGGTACTTCACTTCGAAGGCATATCACAATTATAGAAGTGTTGAAAAGCACTTCTGTTTGTATTGCAAAGACATTAAATAATGTTGTCTTCTTTGTAATTACTTCTGCAGATAATCTTCATATATATAAAAATATTTGACAAGAACTTTTGTTTGTTTTTATTTTTATTTTTTTTATTTAATATTTTTTATAGTCCAGATTTTATCCCCTTCCAAGTCCACCCTCTGACTGTTCCACACCCATACCTCCTCCCCTCATCTCCATAAGAATGACCCCACCTTCCCATCCCCCACCCCACCAGACCTCCCTACTCTCTGGAGCCTCCAATCTCTTGAGTGTTAGATGCATCTTTTCTGGCTGAGTCCAAACCTAGCAGTCCTCAGCTGTTTATGTGTTGGGGGCCTCATATCAGCTTGTGTATGATGCCTGGTTGGTGGATCAGTGTCTGAGAGATCTTGAGGGTCCAGGATAGTTGAGACTGTGGGTCCTCCTACAGGATCACCCTACTCCACAGCTTCTTGCAGCTTTTCCCTAATTCAACATCAGAGGTCAGCAGCTTCTTTTCATTGGTTGGGAGCAAATATCTGCATCTGACTCCTTCAGCTGCTTTTTTTGTGGTCTTACAGGGCAGACATGATAGACCCCTTTTTGTGAACACACATAGTATTAGTAATAGCTTCAAGCCTTGGGGCCTCCCTTTGAGGTAGATCCTACTTTGGGCCTGTGGCTGGACCTCCTTTTCTTCAGGCACTTCTCCATTTTTGTACCTGCAGTTCTTTCAAACAGGAGCAAATATGAGTCAGAATTTTTTACTATGGGATGGCAACGCCATCCCTCACTTGATGCCCTGTCTTTCTACTGGAGGTGAGCTCCCCAAGTTCCTTCTCTCTACTGTAGGGCATTTCATCTATGGCCACTCCCTTTGCTTCCTGAGTGTCTCTCACATCCCAGGTCTCTGACACATGTTAGAGGGTCCCCCACCTCCTACCTCCTGAGGTTGCCTGATTCCATTCTTTCTTCTGGCCCTAAGGACTTCAGTCCTGTTCTCCCTACCCAACACCTGATCATGTTCCCCTCTTCATCTCTCTGTCCCCTTTCCCTCCCAGGTCCTTCCCTCTTTCCCCTCTCCTGTGATTGCTTTCTTCTCCCTTCCAAGTGGGACTAAGGCATCCTCACTCGGGCTGTTCTGCTTGCTAGACTTCTGAAGTTCTGTGGATTGTATTCCAGAAATTCTGTACATTTTTGGTTAATGTCCACTTATTGGTGAATACATACCAAACATATCCTTTTGGGTCTGAGTTACCTCACTCAGTATGATATTCTCTAGTTCCATCCATTTGCCTGCAAAACTCAAGATGCCCTCATTCTTAATATCTGAGTAGTTTTCCATTGTGTAAATGAACCATATTTTTGGTATCTATTCTTCTACTGTGGGGCATCTGGGTTGTTTCTGGCTATCTCAAACAAGGCCACTTTGAACATAATGGAACACATGCTCCTGTGGCATGGTGGAGCATCTTTTGTGTATATGCTAAAGAGTGGTATAGGTGGATCATCAGGTAGATCTATTTGCAATTCTCTGAGAAGGAATCTCCAGATTGACTTCCAGAGAGGTTGTACCAGTTTGCAATCCCATCAACAATGGAGGAGTGTTCCTCTTTCTCCACATCCTTGCCATCATGTGTTGTCACCTGAGGTTTTGATCTTAGCCATTCTGATTGGTGTAAGGTGGAATATCAGGATCCTTTTGATTTGTGTTTCGCTGATGACTAAGGACATTGAACATTTCTTTAGATGCTTCTCAGCAATTCAAGATTCCTCTGTTGTGAATTCTTGGTTTAGTTCTATTGCCCATTTTTTGATTGGGTTGTTTGGGTTTTTTGGTGGTTATCTTCTTCACTTCTTTATATATTTTTTGATATTAGCCCTCCAATGGATGTGGGGTTAGGGAAGAGTTTTTTCCCAATTTGTAGGTTGGCAATTTGTCCTATTGACTATGTCCTTTGCCTTACAGAAGCTTTTCAGTTTCATGTGGTCCCATTTATGAATTCTTGATCTTAGAGTGTGAGTCATTGGAGTGTTATTTAGAAAATTTCTACATTTGCCAATGGGTTTAAGTCTCTTGCCTACTTTCTCTTCTATTAGACTCAGTGTATCTGGTTTTATGTTGAGGTCCTTGATCCACTTGTAATTGAGTTTGTGCAAAATGACAAATATGGATCTACTTTCGTTGTTCTACATACAGACTGTCAGTTAGACTAGCATCATTTATTCAAGATGCTTTCATTTTTCCATTGTAATGTTTTGCCTTCTTTGTCAAAGATCAATTGTCCGTATGGGTATGCTTATATTTCTGGGTCTTTAATTCTATTCCAATGGTTGACATCTCTATTTCTATAATAATACCATGCATTTTTTTATCACTACTACTCTGTAGTATAGCTTGAGGTCAGGGATGTTGATTCCCAAAGAAGTTCTTTTATTGTCAAGAATCGTTTTCACCATTCTGGATGTTTTGTTTTTCCAAATGAATTTGAGGATTGCTTTTTCCATCCCTGCAAAGGATTGTATTGGGATTTTGATAAAGATTTCATTGAATCTGTAGATTACCTTTGGTAGGATGGCCATTTTTACTATGTTAATTCTGCCAATCCATGAGCATGGGAGATTTCTCCACTTTCTGAGATCTTTATCAATTTCTTTCTTGAGAAACTTGATATGGGGAGAGTGTGCGCATCCTCATCTCTTCTCTGATTTTAGTGGGATCGATTCAAGTACTTCTCAATTTAATTTGATACTGACTGTTGGATTGAAATAAACTGCTTTTATTGTGTTTAGGTATTGGCCTTGTATTTCTGATCATTTCAATACATTTTACATGAAGGGGTATTGTATTTTATCAAATGTTTTTTTCAGCATCTAAGAAGATTATCATGTAATTTTCTTTCCTTTGAGATTGTTTATATAATGGATTACATTATTAGACTTTCATATATTGAACCAACCTTGCATCCCTGGGATGAAGCCTACTTGATCATGGTGGATGATGGTTTAGGTGTGTTCTTGGATTTGGTTTGCAAGATTTTTATTGAGTATTTTTGTATCAATATTCATAAGCAAAATTGGTCTGAAGTTCTCTTTTATATTGTGCCCTTGTGTGCTTTAGGTATCAGAGTAATTGTGACATCATAGAATGAATTAGGTAGTGTTATTTCTGCTTTGATTTTATGGGATATTTTAAGGAATATTGATATTAAGTCTTCTTTGAAGGCCTGGTAGAATTCTGCACTAAAGTCATCTTGCTTACGGCTTCTTTTGGTTGGGAGGTTTTCAATGATTTCTTCTATTTTTCTATGGATATGGACCTGTTTAGATATTTTACCTCCTCTTGATTTAACTTTTGTATGTAGTATCTTTGTAGGAATCATCCATTTTATCTGGTTTTTCCAGTTTTGTTGAATATAATCTTTTGTAGTAGGATTTTTGAATTTCCTCAGTTTCTATTGTTATGTCTCAGTTTTTATTTCTGCTTTTGTAATTTGGATCCTGCCTCAGGGCCCATTAACTAGATTGGCTAGGGGTTCATCTATTTTGGTGATTATCTCAAAGTACCAGCTTTTGGTTTTGTTGATTCTTTGTATTGTTCTCTTTGTTTCTATTTGGTTGATTTCTGTCCTGGATTTGACTATTTCCTGCTGTCTACTTTCCTCTTAGGTGTGTTTGCTTCCTTTTCTTCTAGAGCTTTCAGGTGTTCTGTGAAGTTGCTAGTATAGGATCTCTCCAATTTCTTTACAAGGGCACTTAGTGCTATGAATTTTTCTCTTAGCACTACTTTCATTGTGTCCCATAAGTTTGGGTATGTTGTGCCATCATTTTCGTTGAACTCCAGGAAGTGTTTAATTTTTGTCTTTATTTCTTCTATGATCAATTTATTATTGAGTAGAGAGTTGCTCAGTTTCCAATTGTATGTGGGATTTCTGTTGTTTTTATTGTTATTGAAGACCAGCCTTAGGCCATGGTGATCTGATAGAATGTATGGGATTAGTTCAGTCTTCTTGTATCGGTTGAGGATTATTTTGTGACCAATTATTTTGTCAGTTTTGGAGAGGGTGTCATGAGGTGCTGAGAAAAAGATGTATTCTTTTGTTTTAGGGTGGAATGTCCTGTAGATATCTGTGAAATTCATTTGGTTCATAATTTCTATTAGTTTCACTATGTCTCTGTTTAGTTTCTGTTTCAATAACTTGTCCATTAGTGAGAGTGTGGTATTGATGTCTCCCATTATTTTTGTGTGGGGTTCAATGTGTTTTGAGCTTTAGTAAATTTTCTTTTACGAATGTGGATGACCTTGCATTTGCAGCATAGATGTTCAGAATTGAGATTTGCCCTTGATGGATTTTTCCTTTGATGGATATTAAGTGTCTTTTCTCATTTCACTTGATAACTTCTGGTTAAAAGTCTATTTTATTGGATATTAGGATGGCAACTTGGGACCATTTCCTTGGAAACCCTTTTTCTAGCTTTTTATTCTGAGAGAGTGTACTGGCTGGTTTTGTGTGTCAATTTGACATAGGTGGAGTTATCAAAGAGAAAGGAGCTTCAGTTGAGAAAAATGCCTCCATGAGATCCAGCTGTAAGGCATTTTCTCAATTAGTGATCAAGGGGAGGGCCCCTTGTGAGTGGTACCATCTGTGGGCTGGTAGTCTTGGGTTCTGTAAGAAAGCAAGCTGAGCAAGCCAGGAGAAGCAAGCAAGCCAGTAAGAAACATCCCTCCATGGCCACTGCATCAGCTCTTGCTCCCTGACCTGCTTAAATTCCAGTCCTGACTTCCTTTAGTGATGAACATCTATATGGAAGAGTAAGCTGGATAAACCCTTTACCCCCAACTTGCTTCTTAGTCATGATGTTTTGTGCAGGAATAGAAACCCTGACTAACAAAAATTGGTACCAGGAGTTGGGTATTCCTGTGACACTCTGACCATATTTTGGGGAGGAAAGGGTATAGTTCCACTCACTATCACTCCTAGTGATCCTCTAGGAAAATTTTTGCTTCCTGTCCCCACAACTCTAAGTTCTGCTGGCCTAAAAGTTTTGTTTCCAGAGGGGGGAGTGCTCCTACCAGGAGCCACAAGAAACATTCCATTGAACTGGAAGCTTAGACCTCCCCCTGGTCAGTTTGAGCTTCTAATACCCTTAAACCAGCAGGCTAAGAAAGGAATAACAGTGTTAGGAGAGGTGGTAGATCCAGATTATCATAGGGAAATTGGATTGCATCTCCACAATGGAAGTAAGAAGAATTATGACTGGAGTGCAGGAGAACCCTTAGGATGTCTCTTAGTACTACCATGTCCTGTGATTAAAGTCAATAGGAAACTACAACAGCTTAATTCAAACAGGATGACAAAGGACACAGACCCATGAGGAATATAGGTATGGGTCACTCCTCCAGGAAAAGAACCAAGACCTGCTGAGGTTCTTGCAGATGATGGAGGAAATTTAGAATGGGTAGTAAAGGAAGGTGGTTATAAATACCAGCTAAGACCACGTAACCAGCTGCAGAAATGAGGATTATAAAGTAATATGAATGCTTCTGTTGTATTTTGTTAAGAAAATATTTTTCTTCCAATTTCTTTAACATCAATTGGTATTTAAGTTGAGATAATAAAGGAATGTTCCTAAGGGACATTGTCATTGTAAATTTACAAATGCATTTGCGATTGTACAAGGAATAGTAATACCATGTTAGTTATTCATAGTTAATTCATGACCTTGTTATTGTTTCACGAGGACATGAGATATTATTTGTGTCAAGTTGACAAGGGGTGGATTGTAGTGGCAATTCCTGATTGTCAACTTAACTATATCTGGAGTGAACTACAATCCATAATTAAAAGGCTTACCTGTGATCCAGATCTTGATTCTGGAAGACACAAGTTTCAGGTGTGGTGGTACACACCTTTAATATGGGCCACTCCTTTTGCTGGAGACCTACATAAGGACATTGGAAGAAGGAAGATTTGCTCTTCTTCACCTGCATGCCTTGTAGGACTAAGCAACTGCTAGATCCTCAGAGTTTCATTCACAGTCACAGTTACTGCTCACCATTGTTGGGGAGTTGGACTACAGACTATAAGTCATCAGTAAATTCCCTCACTATATAGAGACTACCCATAAGTTCTGCAACTCTAGAGAACACTGACTAATACAGGTAGTACTGTCTTTGTTGTTGAGACGTGTTCCTTGTGTGCAGCAACAAGCTGGATCCTGTTCATGTACCCAGTCTGTCAGCTTATGTGTTTATAGGTGAGTTGAGTTCATTAATATTGAGAGCTATTAAAGACAGATGATTGTTAGTTCCTGTTATGTTTGTTTTTCTAGGTGGCATAATGTGCATGTGGTTCTCTCCTTTTGGCTTTGTTATGAGATAATTAATATCTTGTTTTTTCTTTGGTGTAAATACCCTCCTTGTGTTGGAGATATCCTTCTAGCATCCTCTGTAGAGCTGGATTGGTAGATAGATGCTGTTTGAATTTGGTTTTGTACTGGATTATTTTGGTTTCTCCCTCTATGTTGACTGAAATTTTTGCTGAATATACTAGTCTGGGCTGGCAATTGTGATCTCTTAGAGTCTGCATTACATCTGACTAGGCTCTTCTGGCTTTTAGTCTCTCTGTTGAGAAGTCTGGTGTAATTCTGATAGGACTGAATTTATAAGTTACTTGGCCCTTTTCTGGCATAGCTTTCAATATTCTTTCTTTGTTCTATGCATTTAGTGCTTTGATTATTATGTGACAAGAGGATTTTCTTTTTTGGTCCCATTTATTTGGTGTTCTATAGTGTTCTTGTACATTTATGGCCATCTCTTTCTTTAGGTTGGGGAAGTTTTCTTCTATGATTTTGTTGAAGACCCTTTCAGGTCCTTTGTGCTGGGAATATTCACTCTCCTCTCTTTTATTCTAAGAACTGTTCTTTTCATTATGCCCTGGATTTCCTGGATGTTTTGGGTTAGGAGTTTTTTATGTTTTAAATTTTCTTTGACAGATGTGTCAATCTCTTCTAGGGTATCTTCTACACCTGAGATTCTCTCTTCCATTTTTTCTATTCTGTGAGTGATGCAATTCCTGATTTCTTTCCTAGGTTTTCCATTTCCAGGGTTGCCTCCATTTTTGTTTTCTTTATTGTTTCTTCTTCCAATTTTAGGTCTTGGACTGCTTTGTTCAATTCTTTCACCTGTTTGATTGTATTTTCCTGTACTTCTTTTAGGAATTTATTTGTTTCCTCTTTAAGTGCTTCTACCCTGTTTCCCTGTGTTTCCCTATATTTATTTTGGTGAGTTATTTTTATCTTCCTTAAACGAATCTATTATTTTCATGAGACAAAATATTTAGGTCAGCATCATGATTTTCAGGTGTGCTGGTGTGTTCAGGGCTTGCTATGGTGGGAGAATTAGGTTCTGATGATGCCCATGTATATTGGCTTCTTCTTCTGCTGCTTATGGTCTTGTGCTTGCCTCTTGCCATCTGGTTATCCCTGGTGTTTGCTGGTTTAGTTGTCTGTTTGAAGTCAGCCTCTTTTGTCCCTGGGTTGCTTCAGCTCTCCTAGTAGACCTGAGGCCTAGGCTATAGCAGTCCTCCCTTGGAATCTTCTGATTGTGGTGTCTTTAGAGGGGCAGAGGAGCTGCTGATATTTTGCTCTGGTTGCAGCAGATCTCCTGGGAGGCCTTCAGACTGTTGGGTCTTCAGAGAAGCAGTCAAACTGTTGTGTTGTGTGTAGATGCTCTCCAGGGAAGCCTGTGGACTGTTGTTTCTTTTTCTCTGTGTGCAGCAGAACTCCAGGGAGGTTTTCAGACTATTGGGTCAGTTGCCCTGCATCCTGCTGAGCCCCTGGGAAGTCTTCAGACTGGTGTCAGGTTGTCCAGTTGCCTTGTGTGCAGAGAAAGGCATCCTTGGATGCCTTCAGGCTGTGCTGTCTTCAGGGGAACAGTCTAGATGGCAATCTGCCCCAGCAGAGTGCATCAGCTAGAGGGGTTGACAATAATTTTTAAAGAAAGATGAACAATAAGTGTCTGCTGAGAGAAGGGGAATGGATTTTTCTCAGGAACAAAATCCCAGAGAGGTTATAAAGACCCAAGTCATCAGTTACGATACATGTTTATATATGAACAAGACTAAATGTACTCCACAGTGTCTGCATGTGTGTGTGTGTGTGTGTGTGTGTGTGTGTGTGTTTGCATGTGCATGCTATGTGACTTCATATATACTTATTGAAAGGAGGTTTATGGGAGAGGGTAACATGCTAGGAGGTGGAAGTGGTAGAGGGAGGTGGCAATGTTGTAAATATTGTACTTCCCTAAAGAATTCTAAAACTATCACAATACATCTTAGAAAGTTTCCAAAGCACTTAAACTTTGTAACAGTATAGAATGCATGTTTACATACATTTACATAATATATTGAGGGAGAATGGGGAAAGATGAAATGGGGAGATAGAGAGAGGGTGGGAGAGAGGAACTGAATATAAACAAACAGGTTTGAGTTGTGCTTTCAATATGAAAGAAGTTCCTTATATTTCTGTCTCACAAGTAGGGAAAGAAAAATAAAACAAAAATTCAAAATGTCACTAAGGCACCTTGAGTAGTACATATTTTATGCTATAGATTATTAGATAATTTTGTTTGTTTGTTTGTTTTTTGTTTTTTCGAGACAAGGTTTCTCTGTGTAGCCCTGGTTGTCCTGGAACTCACTCTGTAGAGCAGGCTGGCCTCAAACTCAGAAATCCACCTGCCTCTGCCTCTGCCTCCCAAGTGCTGGGATTAAAGGCGAGCACCACCACTGCCCAGCTAGATAAATATTTTAATGTTTTCAATATTAAGATAAAATAAAATTCAACTACATTGTAGGAGACAATAGAAGTTAATATTTTTTTAATTCTCTCATATATTACATCCTGACTATAATTTCCCTTCCCTCCTCTCCTTCCAGACCTCCTCCACATCTCCCCTCTCCTAGAGATCCTCTCCTGTTCTGTTTTCTTTCAGAAAAGACCAGGCTACCCAGGGATATCAACCAAACAATGCATATTTATTTGCAATAAGACTAGACACATACCCTCATATCAAGGCTGGTTGA
>JADRCH010000030.1:7880330-8147833 GCA_019843965.1 Rhynchomys soricoides
CTCTCTCTCTCTCTCTCTCTCTCTCTCTCTCTCTCTCTCTCTCTCTCCTGCCTGGGGATGACTCAACACGACCTGCACCAACCAGCCCTTGCCTGCCTAGCTACCGCTGGACCTGCCAGCAAGGGATCTGATAGGATCCTCTGAATCTGGAGTCAAGGAGAGGTGTGAGCCACTATGTGAATATGGGGTATCAAACCTGGGTCCTTCACTAGAGCAGCCTGTGCTTGAAACTGCTGAGCCAACTCTCTAGTCCCAGGATGATAAGTTTTGAAAGTTTCAGTATTGAGATTCTAAGTAAAGGGGACCACAGTTGTCTCAATGACAAAGAAATCCTCCAGATGTTAGAAGTGTAAACATTAATATATCTGAAGGAAATTTTCAAAAGCAATAAACTCACACAATCTGAGGAAAGAATACCCCTGTGAAACGGAAATAAAAATGTTGTTCTTAAAGACTCAGACACATAAGTAACAGCATTGGTGGGAAGTTGGTGAGCTTTGATTCTATATTATCATAAGGTAAATTTTTGTTATGACTAATTAATTGTGCTGATAGGAAACAACATGGCATATAAATATTTCTTTGACTGGTATCCAGGTGAAAGCTGAGGTGGTGGCAAGGTTTTGTCACTCTGCCCTGAGCTGATAATTTGTTCACAGCTCTTCTGTATGGGATATTCTTTTCATTCTGTTTGAGGTCTCTGCAGTTTAAATTTCACCAATAAGCAGCAATTAATTTAAACAGGGCCACAGATGTACCTTGCCTAGTAGATGTCACAGAGTGCATCCAACTGCCTGTAGGCAAAAGACTAGTTGCTTGACCTGTAAATGTTTTGAAGTTCTTATTAATTTACTCATGTCCCTTAAAACCTTTAAATAATAATGACCATTTAAAAATAGCTGAGCTTATCACTTTGAAAAATATCTGTGGCTTCATTTGCACACTGTTTTTCACTAACAGGCATCTGGTATAGCACCTTGCAAAACTGAGGGCTTTTTACTTTTATATTTTAATGGACTGTTGTCTTCTGTGTCCAATAATCTTAAATAAGAAGGAAGACTACCTAAAATTAAACTGATGTTTCTGCTTGATATCTCTATGAACAGTAGAGTCTCTCAACCCAATTTCTCACATTGGAGATACTCCATATGAACTAAGGAAACCTTGCAACAGCAGGTTACAAAGATAAGCTTGTCTTTGCGTTGGTATAAATTATAATTACAAAGAGTAAGATGGCTATGTGGTTCCAATTGGTTGCTACCAAGCCTAATGGCTTGAATTTGGTCCCTAGAGCGCAGACATCAGAGAAGCGAATCTTATCCTACAGCCTTTACATATGTGCCTTTTCTATATACATATGTGCATAAGCACATGTATGTATACACACACAAATAAATTACTGTAAAAATAAAATTTAAGTGGAATAGGACCTATTCATTTTGTTTTATGTAATAAATACTAGTAGCATAAATAAGTTTAATGACATTATTACAGATGTTGTCAGTTGTCTTCTAGGGCAATAAGATATGGGATCCAAGTATCATAATTGACAGGAGGTAGCTTCTCCAAATATGACCTTGGTAGTCATGTTTTCTTTCCCCTCTTTTCCTTTCACCTATTCTTCTCATTATTATTTGCTCTTATGTTAGGAGCACAGACATGGGAGTTATGTTGACCTCATTGTGTCTTCTAAACTGCCAGACTTACAAACTAGAGGTGGACAAAATTGCTGCAATAGTAATTAATCATCCACACAGTCCAGAACTCTTAACTTAAAGAGACATAGAACACATTTTGGAGAAGTAATGATTCAACTCCTTTTCTTTAGTTTATTTATTTATTTAGTTAGTTAGTTTTTTCAGTTATTTGTCCTAATTATTGACTTACAAGTTATATCTCTGTTGTAGTTCCTGAACATATTCTTCTGTTTTTCTTTCCCCACAGTGTCTACACACCTGTTATTACTATTATTGACTTAAAAGAAATGGGGAAAATTTAGCAAGTAGGAGTGATTTCATTCACTTTATAACCCACTCACAGAGCTCCCACCTTCTTCTCCTCCCGAACTCACCATTACAAATCTGCCCACCTGCTGCTCCCTCCCCTTCTTCTCAGAGAAGGAGAGCCCCTCTTGCATACCACCTCACCCTAGGACATCTAGTTCCAAAAGAATTAGGCCGATTCTCTCCCATTGAGGCCCAGCCAGGCAGTCCAGGTAGGAGTCAGTGGACCCAATGTCAGGGAACAGAGACCTAGACAGACTCTGCTCCACTCCTTAGGGAACCCACATGATGACCAAGCTGCACATTTGATATAAAACTAAGGGTTTTTTTTTAAAGTTATTCTTTAATAGCCTGTTGTCTTCTGTATCAGATAATCTTAAATAAGACCCCCAGAGGGCGTCTAAGTCCAATTTTTACATGCTCCCTGGTTGGTTGCCCAGGCTCTCTGACTCACTTGGACCCAGGTTAGTGGACTCTGTAGATCTTGTGCCGTTCTTGATCCTTCTGGCCCACTTACTTGTATCCCCTACTGTTTCACAAGACTCCCTGACCTTTGCCTGATGTTTGCCTGTGGGTCACTGTGTTTGCCTCCATCTACTGCTGGATGAAACCCCTCATGAGACAGTTATATTTGGTTCCTGTCTGCAAGAAGAGCAGAGTATCATTAATAGTATCATGGTTGGCTCGTTCACATGGGATGGGTCTCAAATTGGAACAGTCATTGGTTGTTTTGTTCCTTATTCTCTGTTCCAGTTTTATCCCTGCACATCTTGTAGGCAAGACTGTTGTAAAAAATATTTAAAAATAAATTGCATCTTAGTTTCTTTCCACGTTTGATCATGTATGTTCCCAGGTGAAAGAGACACACTGCCCTTATATTTTAATATGCCTTAAGCAGCGCAAGAGTTAGGCGGCTGCCTACCCTCCATGCTGTTAGAATCTACCTCCAATCAATAACCTCATTATTACTTACTATGTTTTATCTCAGCTGTGCTTAACGTAAGTCAGCCTTCTAAGACACAATCTCTTGGCTCAGAACCCAGGGTCTTCTCCTTGCTTCTCTATCCCATGGCCATCTCATCTTCTCTCTCCCCATCCTCATGATCTCTAGCCTTGGAAAATTAAACCCCACCTATTTCTCTCCTCCCCATCTATTAGCAGCTGACATCTTTATTCACCAATCAGAATTAACTAGGGGGACGGGACCTAAAGGGTACTGCTGACTCCAAATCTTGGATGCCAGCAATTAGCATTAGAATACATGCAGCTTTAGGTCAAGCCACTACATAAGACAAATTTTGGGTTGAAGCTTTTGTGTGTAGAGTAATGCTCCCCTTCTTACTATGGTAGTCTTGCCTAGCTACAGGAGTCGGCCATTTCAGTCTTTATATCACCCTCTGGTAGAAATCTCAACTAGGGTCACCCTGATAGACTCCTTTTATCCTCCCTGGTCCCAGGCCTCCAGGGAAGGCCATCCTGGACCAATTTCCATTACAAATTTCAGCCTCCCCCCTCCCCCCACACACACCTCATCACCATCTCCATTCCCTACTTGCTCCCCTGTCCTACTCAGTGCCCACTCTTAATCCACCTCCAATGACTATGTAGTTTCTCTTTCTGATTGAGATTCACTCAAGTTATTACTCAGTTTCTTTGGATCTGTGTATTAAGGCATGGTTGTCTTGCACTTTATGGTTAATGTCCACTTATAAGTGAATACATACTATCAATGTCTTTCTGGTTCTGGGTTACCTCACTCAAGATGATGTTCACAAGTTCAATCAGTTTGCCTGAAAAACTCATGAAGTCTTTGCTTTTAACTGCTGAGTAGTATTCCATTGTGTAAATGTACCACATTCTCTTTATCCATTATTTAGTTGAAGGACATCTAGGTTGTTTCCAGTTCCTGGCTATTATGAAAGAAAGCTATTATGAATATAGTTGAGCAAATGTCCTGGTGGAATAGTGTGGAATCTTTTGGATATATTCCCAGAAACAATATAACTGGGTCTTGAGTTAGAACTATTCCAACATTTCTTATAAACTATCAAATTGATTTCCAAAGTAGCTGTAAAAGTTCGCACTCTTAACAGCAATAGAGGTGTGTTAACCTTGCTCCACATCTTTGCCAGCGTGTGCTGTCACTTGAGGTTTTCATCTTAGCCATTCTGTCCAGTGTAAGATGGAATCTCATTGTCATTTTGATATGCACTTCTCTGACAACTAAGGACATTGAACAATTCTTTGAGGGTTTCTGAGCCATTGGAGATTCCCTGTTGAAAATTCTGTTTAGCTCTATACATCATTTTTAAAATTGGTTTATTTGGTTTGTTGGTTTCTAATCTATTGAGTTCTTTATTTGTTTTGGATATTAGCCTTCTGTCAGATGTAGGGTTAGTGAAGAACTGTTTGTACTATTGACAGTGTCCTTTGCCTTACAGAACATTCTTAATTAGATGAAATCCCATTTATCAACTGTTTATGTTAGAGACTGATGCACTGGTGTTTTGTTTAGGAAGTTGCCTCCTGTACCAACGAGTTAAAGGCTATTCCCCATTTTCTCTTCTATTAGATTATCCTGTTTTATGTTGAGGTCTTTGATCCTCTTGGACATGAGTTTTATGCAGGATGATAAATATGGATCTATTTGCATTCTTCTACATGCAGATATCCAGATAGACCAGTACCATTTTTTTTAACATGCTTTCATTTTCCAAAAGCCTTTACTCCTCATAATTGGAACATATAAACAAAATGGGTGATTTTTGCAGACAGATATTATTTACTGAAGTTAAATCAAGATCTGGTAAACTATTTAAACAGTTCTGTAACTCCTAAGGAAATAGAAATGGTCACTAAAATTCTCCCGCTCAAAAAAAATTACAGGGCCTGATGGTTTTAGTGTAAGAGTCTACCAGACTTTTTTTTTTTTTTTTTTAATTTTACTTAATCTTTTTTTTTTTTTTTTTAAAAAAAAAAAACACTACAGATTTTATACACCTCGAAGTCTGCCTTCTGACGGGTTCCCATCCCATACCTTCTCCCCACCTCCTTGTCACCAAGGTGATGTCCCCACCCCCCTACCCACACCAAGAGACCTTTCTACCCCCTGGATCCTCCATTCTCTGGAGGGTTAGGTGCCTCTTCTCTGACTGATCCCAGACCCATCAGTTCTATGCTGTATATGTGTTGGGGGCCTAATATCAGTTGGTACATGCTACCAGGTTGGAGGTTCAGTGTCTTAGAGTTCTAGGGGAGAGGGTCCAGGTTAATTGAGACTGCTAGTTATCCTATAAGGTGACCCTCCTCCACAGCTTCTTCGAGCTTTTCCCTAATTCAACCACAAGGGTCAGCAGCTTCTGTCCATTGGTTGAGTGTAAATATGTGCATCTGACTTTCAGCTGCTTATTGGGTCTTTTGAAGTACAGACATGATAGGTCTCCTTTTTTGTGTGCACTTTAGCTTTAGTAACAGTGTCAGGCCTTGGGGCCTTCCCTTGAGCTGGATCCCACTTTGCACCTGTCACTGGACCTCCTTTTCCTCAGGTTCTTCTCCATTTTTGTCCCTACAGTTCTTTCAGACAGGAACAACATTGGGTCACAGTTTTGACTGTGGGATGGCAGCTCTTTTTCTCACTTGATGCCCTGTCTTTGTACTGGAGGTAGGCTCTACAAGTTCCTTCTCTTCACTGTAGGGCATTTCATCTAAGGTACATCCCTTTGAGTCCTGAGAGTCTCTCACCTCCCATTCCTCTGGTACAATCTGGAGGGTCCCCCCACCTCCTAGCTTCTGAGGTTGCTTGTTTCCACTCTTTCTTCTGGTCCTCAGAACCTTTTCTCACCCATATATCTAATCATGTTCCCCTCTTCCCCTTTCTGTTCCTTTTCCCACCCAGATCCCTCCCTCACTTCCACCTCCTGTGATTGCTTTTTTTTCCCCTCCCAAGTGGGATTGAGGTGTCATTACTTGGACCCTTCAGCTTGTTAACTATTTTGAGTTCTGTGGACTTTATCTTGAGTATTCTGTACTTTTTGGGGTGTCTGAGTTACCTCATTAAGGATGATATTTTCTAGTTACATCCATTTGCCTGTACACTCAAGATGTTCACATTCTTAATAGCTGACTAGTATTCCATTATGTAAATGAACCACATTTTCTGTATCCATTCTTCTATTGTGAGTCATCTGGATTGTTTCTGTCTTCTGGCTATCATAAACAAGACCACTATGAACATAGTGAAACATGTGCTGCTGTGGCCTGGTGGGGCAATTTTTGGATATATTCCCAAGAGTGGTTTAGCTGGGTCTTCAGGTAGATTTATGTCTACTTTCCTGAGGAACTTCCAGATTGATTTCCAGAGTACTTGTGCCAGTTTGCAATCCCACCAAGAATGAAGAAGTATTCCTTTGTTGCCACGTCCTCGCCAACATGTGTTGTCACCTGAGGTTTTGTTCTTAGCCATTCTGATTGCTATAAGGTAAAATCTAAGGGTCCTTTTGATTTTCAATTCATTGATCACTAAGGACTTTGAATATTTCCTTAGGTGTGTCTCAGCCATTCAAGATTCCTCTGTTGTAAATTCTCTGTTTAATTCTATACCCAATTGCTGAGGTGGTATCTGTCTTTGTTGTTGAGATGCGTACCTTGTGTGCAGCAAAATGCTGGATCCTGTTTGTGTATCCAGATTATCAGCTTATGTCTTTTTATAGGTAAGTTGAGTCAATTAATATTGAAGCTATAAAATACAGATGTTTTTAGTTCCTGTTATGCTTGTTTTTGTAGGTGGTATTATGTGCATGTGGTTCTCTTCTTTTGGCTTTGTTGTAAGATAATTAATATCTTGATTTTTTTTTTTTTTTTTTTTTTTTTTCTTTTTTTTGCTTTTTTTTTTTCGATTTTTTCCTTTTGTTTTTTTTTTTTGGGTTTTTTGTTAGATAATTAATTTTTTTATTTTTTTTTTTTTTTTGCTGTAAGTACCTTCTTTGTGTTGGAGTTTTCCCTATAGCATCTTCTGTAGGGCTGGATTGGTAGATAGATACTGTTTGAATTTGGTTTTGTACTGGAATATTTTGGTTTATCCATCTGTGTTGATTGAAAGGTAGGCTCGATATAGTAGTCTGTGCTGGCATTTGTGTTCTCTTAGAGTTTGTATGACATCTGACAAGGCTCTTCTGGCTTTTAGTGTCTCTGCTGAGAAGTTTGGTATAATTCTGATAGGACTGCCTTTATAAGTTACTTGGTCCTTTTCTCATGTAGTTTTCAATATTTTTTCTTTGTTCTGTGCATTTAGTGTTTTGATTATTATGTAATGATAGGATTTTCTTTTCTGGTCCCATTTATTTGGTGTTCTACAGTCTTCTGGTATATTTATGGCCATCTCTTTCTTTAGGTTGGGGAAGTTTTCTTCTATGATTTTGTTGAAGACCTTTTTAAGTCCTTTGAGCTTGGAATCTTGGTCCCCTCTATCCCAATTATTCTTAGATTTGGTCTTTTAATTACATCCTGAATTTCCTGGATGTTTTGGATCAGAAGGTTTTTATCTTTTGAATTTTTTTGAGAGTTGTGTCAATCTCTTCCAAGGTATCTTCTAACCTGAGATTCTCTCTTCTATCTCTTGTATTCTGTTGGTGTTGCTTACTTCTGCAATTCTTGACCTGTTTCCCAGGTTTTCCATTTTCCAGGGTTGTCTCCATTTTTTTCTTTATTGTTTCTACTTCTACTTTTAGTTCTTGTACCACTTTATTCAATTCCTTCACCTGTTCAATTGTATTTTCCTGTATTTCTTTAAGGAATTTATTTATGTCCTCTTTAAGGGCTTCTACCCTGTCCCTGTTTTCCTGTGTTTCCTTGTATTTCTTTCAATGAGTTTTTATATCCTCCTTAAAGGACTCTATTATCTTCATGAGATAGGATTGTAGGTCAGCTTCCTGATTTTCAAGTGTGTTGGTATGTTAGTGGCTTGCTGTGATGGGATAACTGGGTTGTAATGATGCCCATGTATATTGGCTTCTGCTGCTCATGGTCTTGCACTTGCCTATTGCTATCTGGTTATCCCTGGTGTTTGCTGGTCTGGATGACTCTGTCTGGGGTCTGTCTCTTTTTTCTCAGGGTTGCTTCAGGTCTCCCGGTAGGCCTGTGGCCCAACTGTAGCAGACCTCTTGTGGGACTTTTCAACTATGTGGTCTTCAAAGGGGCAGAGGAGTTGCTGATCTACCTTGGCTCAGCAGATCTCCTGAGAGGCTTTCAAACTGTTTCGTCTTCATAAGAGCAGTCATGCTGTTGTTCTGTGTCCATGAGGGCCTATAGGTTGTGGTTTCTGTTTCCCTGTGTGCAGCAGAACTCCAGGGATGCTTTCATTCTGTAAGATCAGTTGCCCTGCGGGCAGGGGAGTCGCCAGGATGTATTCAGACTATGGTGTTGGTTGCCCAGTTGTCTTGTGTGCAGAAGAACTCATGGGATACCTTCAAGCTGTGGTATCATCATAGGAGTAGACAAGCTGAAGATCAGTTGCTCAGTGGTCCTGAGTGCAGGGGATCTCCTGGGATACCCTCAGAATGTGCTGTCAGTTGCCCTATGTGCAATGGATCTCCTGGTATGCTAGTTGCCTTGTGTACAGCAGATCTCTTAGGATACCTCAGGCTATGGTGTCAGTTTCCCTGTATGCAATGGATCTCCTGTGATGCTAGTTGCACTGTGTGCTGCAGACCTTCTTGAATGCCTCAGTCTGTGGTGTCTTCAGGGGAGCAGACTAGCTAGCAGTCTGCCCTGTGAGAAAGCACAGGCTGGAAGGGGAGTGGAATTTGGTGGGTGGGAGTTTGTGGGCGTCCTTAGTCCACTGTTTTCCCATCTGTGGGACTTGGGGAGCATTCTTACAAGATGCCCTGAGTACAGCAGATCTTCTGGGATGCCTCAGGCTGTGGTATAATAAGGGGATCAGACCAGTTACAGTCTGCTTCAGCAGAATGCATTGGACAGAAGCTCTACCAGACTTTTAAAGAGCCAATACCAATACTTCTCAAACTCTTCCATAAAATAAAAACAGAAAAAATACTGTCAAACTCATTCTATGAGATCACAGTCACCCTGATACCTAAACTATAGAAAGACTCAACAAATAAAAATAATTTCAGACTGATTTCTCTTATTAACATAGATGGAAAAATACTCAGTAAAATTCTAGCAAACTGAATCAAAGAGGACATCCAAAACATCACCTACCATGTTCAGGGATGCAGGAATAGTTCAATATATGAAAATCCTTCAATATAATCCACCATATAAAAAATTAAAAGAAAAAATCAATGCATCATCATATTAGATGTTGAAAAAGCCTTTAACATAAACCAGCATCCCTTTGTGTTAAAAGTCTTGAAAAGGTCAGTGATACAAGGCACATACCTAAATATAAAGCAATATACATTAAGTCAATAACTAACACAATGTTGAATGGGGAGAAACTTAAGAACAATCCCACTAAAAACAGCAGCAAGACAAGTCTGTGTATTCTCTCCCTATCTATTCAATATAGCACTTGAAGTTTTAGATAGAGCTGTAGACAACTAAAAGAGATCAAAAGGATATAAATTGGAAAGGAAAATATCAAAAGATAACTATTTGCAGATGATTATATACATAAGAGACTCCAAAAATTCTACCAGAGAACTCCTACAGCTGATATATACCTTCAGCATAGTGGCTGGAAACAAAATTAACTCAAAGAAATCTGTAGCCATCCTTTATGCACAGGACAAATGGGCCAAGAAAGAAATTAGTAAACAATATCCTTTACAATGGCCAGAAATAATATAAAATTTATTGTTGTAACTGTAACCAAGCCATGAAAAAACTGTTTGATAGGAAATTCATGTCTCTATAAAAATTGAGAAAGACGTCAGAAGTTGAAAAGGTCTCCCATGCTCATTGATTAGTAGGATTAACATAGTAAAAATGTCCATTTTACCAAAAAGTGGTCTACAGATTAAATGCTATTCCCATAAATTAATCCAGTACAATTCATTACAGACCTTGAAAAAATTATTTACAACTTATATGGAAAAAAATATAAAATCCAAGATAGCTAAAAGAGTCCTGAGTAATGAAAGAACTTCTGGAGGTTTTCCTGATGTTAAGCTGTACTACAGAGCAATCACAATTAAACCTAGATGTGTATCTGTATAAGAACAGGAAGGTTGCACCAATGGGATCAAATTAAAGACCTTGAAATAAACCCACACGCATATGGACACTTGATTTTTGACAAAGAAGGTAAAACCATAAATAGATAATGAGAATTTTATGCTTTGTGTGATATACAACTGTGTTTATGTATATATAGATATAGATAAATATTATTTCAAAATGAAATAAATTATATAATTATAATTAATAAGTAGTCTATGAAATTCAACTTTCAGAACTGACTTTTTAAAATTAAGTAGTACAACTAACTTCAAAGTGAAGTTACATATTCCCTACATATTTGTACTCTGTTTCATTGTAATAAAAATTAAAAGCACTTAGGCATACATTGCATAAAACCTGAGCAGTGACCAAAAATGTCCACGATCCTGAACAAAAGAATCAAAGTACCAAGTAATCCAGTGGATTCAACTTTTCCCTTCTGTTTATGTGAACATGTTTTGGCAGATATCTGTCAGTAAACCATCTCCCTGTTCTATGTATAGTTATCCTAAAAAAGATATCAATAGTTTTGATATAAGTAATAAAGTAAGTTTTATAATTATGAACAATACTAACTCAAACTTAGCATATCAGAGTGACTTCACTCAGGAAAGCACTTTAGACAAGTTTTTTTTTTTTTTTGATTGCTCACCATAGTCTAGTTTTCATAAAATATGACTTACAGTTACATATGACAATTATAGTACATCTTTCTATTTCTTCTGGGACACAATCTTCTTAGCTTATATCATGTACAGAAATCTCTCTTTGTTTCTGTGTCCCTTTTGTAGGATTATTATAAATTTTAAACATGTAGTTACTTGTTGAGACCCTTGAATAAGACCGGTTATGTCTAAATACCTAATAACTTACAAATTTTGTTTCTCACAATAAATATATTAGCTACATACAGCCACATAGAGCATAAGTCAATACCAAGGTTTTTTTATTTTCTGTACTAATATCTCCTTACAAGGGACACTTCGGTACTTTGATACAGTTAGCTTTATAAGCACCTAGACCAGAAGCAGAACAGATAAAACTATGTTGGTTAGTTCATCACAGTCCAGGACTAAGACATCACTTGGGAAGTCTTCAGAAAGCAGTGGATCCAGCGGTATTCAGCTTAAAGAGCATATGCTGTTCTGGTTTTTCTTCCAGGATTCGTTTTGATCATCATTTGCCTTAGAGGCCATTTACTTCCCTAAAACTCCAGGATTTTCTCCTCTCATCTTTCTATGCTTAATAGAAATTTGAAAGCAGTAATAAATTATGTGGTTAGTATACAAAGCCATTTTCCTTGACCAGATACTATGTAAGTCATTCCTGAGAGATGGCCACTGTGGTATTAGAGGTAGCATCAGGGTCCACAGTGGAATAACAAAATGATTAAGAGTTGGAATCATCACAGATATAAAGAAGCAATGTGGCTTCTTGAGGTCATTCAAGGTTAGTCTAGTCCATAGAGAAGAGTGTTTTGATGATATGCTTCTTGTCACCATTCAGAAGAAGGTTTTATCTTGCAGAAACTCTATTTTCTTCATTTCTACATATTCTGCTTGTGTCAAAATGGAGCATAAACTCAAGTCTCATTAGCCTTCTATAGATTTCAACATTTAGAGCATGACAAGATGGCTCAGTGGATAAGAGTAATTGTGTCAAAGGCATGAGGACCCCATGTTCAGACACCAGAATCATGTAAAGAGCCAAGCAGGGTCTCACTTGCCTGTAAACTGTACTACTATGGAAGGAGAAAATAAGAGAAACACTAGGGCTGATTAACAGCCAGATTCACCTCAAGCTTTTAATGAATGACCCTGTCTCAAGGAAACAAGTCTTACTAACAGTGCAGAATACATGCCATCCTTCCCTGGTTCCCATGCACAAGTGGCACATCTACACATTTGTTGGTAAGACATATGCACACCACACACACACACACACACACACACACACACACACAAACTGGTGTGACATGTTCCTTAAAGTTTACATTGTTGTGAAGAGACACCATGACCACTGCAACTCTTATAAAGCAAAACATTTAACTGTGGCTGGATTACAGTTTCAGAGGTTTAGTATATTATTAGTATGGCAGGAATTATGTCAATTTCCAGGTAGACACAGCGAATAGACTCTTATACTTTGAGGGCACCAAGAGTTCTACATATTGATCCACAGGCAGAAGAAGGAAACTGTGTGCCACATTGGGCAGAACTTGAACATATGAGACCTTAAAGCCCACCTCCACAGTGATATACTTTCTGCAATAAGGTCACACCTACTCCAATAAGACCTTACCTCCTAATAGTGTCACTTCTTATGGGCCAAGAATCCACATACATAAGTCTATAGGACTCATACCTTTTCAATCCACCACAGTATATGTACTCACTAGGTTTTTGACAAGACTGCACAAACAATAGTCATTTCTGAAGAGGGAACCTCAACTGAGAAAAATGCCTCCATCCGATTTCTGGTAGGCAAATTTGTGGAGCACCTTCTTAATTAATGATTGATGTGAGATGCCCAGGTCATCTTAGATTTATTTGGATCATATAAAAGAACCAGACTGAGAGTTAGTTCATGGAGAACAAAAGCAGGAAGCTGTATTCCTTCATGGCCTCTGCCTTAATCCCTGTCTCTAGGTTTCTGCCTTGAGTTCCTGCCCTAAATTCCTTCATGATGAAATGTAAGCATTAAAGTTAAATAAGCCCTTTCCTCCCAATTTTTTTTTTTTTAGTTATGTTGTTTATAAGAGTGGTAGAAAGCAAACTGGGACAGTGTGTAAGCATACTGACAATTCAGGGTCAATGTGCCACTTCACTCAAAGGTTCCAGTTTGAACACTAAGTCTGCACATTTGAATATACCTGCTATGAGCTCCTCAATTTACAAGTTTAAACAAGTATAAAGTAGTAGAAATGAGATGCTGCAAACTTTAAAGTCAGATGTAGGAATGCAATAGTTGAGAAACATTGCCTTTAGCAAGCTCAGAGGAAGCAAGCTACTAATGGGGTTGTATTTCAAATTAAGAATGGCATTGAGTTACATGTTTAAAAGATTTGGTGATGCATCTCATCTTTGTTTAAAAAGAAATGTACTATAGACCAAAAAATGTGCTTCTGTGAAACACCTTTGCATTCCCTCATTATATAAGTCATTTCTGTACCTGTCCTATGTAATCAGTTTTCCATCACTGTGAAGATTCACCATGACCACAATGACTCTTAGAAGAGAAAACATTTAATTAGGGGCTTGCTGACAACACCAGAGGTTCAGTCTGTTAGCATTATGTCAGGGAGCAGGGAGGCATTCAGTCAGACACAGTGCTAAAGATAAACATCCAGATGCATAGACAGCCAGAAGAGAATGGTGCTGGACCAGGCTTGAGTGTTTGCAACCTCAATGCCCACCTCCAGTGATACACTTCCTCCAACTAAGCCACACCTACTCCAACAAGGCCACACACCCAAATCCCTCTAAGTAGTGCTATTTCTGGACCAATAAGTATTCAGATATATTCAGATAAATATTCAGAGCCTACAGAGGCTGTTCTTATTGAAGGTACCCTAATAACCTCATTGAAAATTTTAATGTGTAACTTTTCCCAGAGAGATGAGTAATGTCTTTTCACCCCAGAAAGGACAATCACTGATAACAGATGAAAAAAATAATTCCACCCAACTCTAGCCTCAGGAACTAATGAGTTTATTGAGGTTACTTACAGAAGAATGGTTGACTTAAAGGCAGCTGTGTCACTCCAAAGCCCACCCTAGCCTGGTAGCAGCTTACATAACCTTTGTCCTTGGAGTTCCCTGACTAATCTGAAGGCAGCTGCTTGGAAAACTCTACTTTTTACAGCAATGCTTTACTGTTTCTATAACCTTGGAGAGAAGCCTCGTGAATCATGTAACACTCTGAGCTTATGAAGCCTCTACCCTCCCCTTCCTTGAGGGGAAATGGCTACACAACAACGTCTCTTCATATGACCTTTAAAAAGAAGAAATACAAATATTTAATAAGCAAGAACTAAAATGGGGTAGTATTTTCATAGGTGAATCCAAGCAGATGCTTATTTGCATTTGTGGACATTTTATTATTGTTGTTTTCCCATGGTCTACTTCACACATTACCATTGCATACCTACACATGGTAGGTATCAAAGGAAAGTAGGAATATTTAACTAGGTTGAACTAATACCTTTAAATATCTATACACAGATTGCAACAATCTTGCATTTCCTCCAGGAATATTCATGATGAAATATTCAAAGACTGTATCCACAGAGCATGTATTTTCTTAGAT
Organism: Rhynchomys soricoides; assembly: GCA_019843965.1. Lineage (NCBI taxonomy): Eukaryota > Metazoa > Chordata > Mammalia > Rodentia > Muridae > Rhynchomys > Rhynchomys soricoides. The sequence continues at coordinate 7,894,822 of JADRCH010000030.1, forward strand.
GACCCCTATCAAAATATTTACAAAGAAGTATGCTTTACTAATGGATAGTACATTTTGAAGAAAGCAAACTCTATTCTCCCACAGCCCCAGAGTTCAACATGTAGATATGAACAATTTCTTTTACCTGGAGCAAGTTTCAAGTATAACTGCACAGCACATATAAATGGAGAGAATACTATGCAATGGGCATGGAATGGGTATAGTCCAGTTAAATGGGTCTTTATTATATTTCCCCTTTGCACCTTATGAATCTGACTAGTTACTGAGATTTAATAACACAAACAGGCTTAAGAATACAAGTACCATTAGCAACAAGTTGAAGAAGTATTATCTTCACCAGCTATATTTTGTCCTTAGTTTACTGCATGTACAGGGATGGGATGCTGGGCATCTACGATACTAGACATTTCCCTATAACTTATCCCAAGACATTGCATCATAATTGTTTTAAAACCTCTCAAGCTCTTGTCTTATCTTACAATCTTTTGTTTTCCAACTTGTTTTCACATCAATGCTTTTCTCTTTTTAAAGTAATGAACCATTTTCTGTGTCATGAATTGTGCAGGAGCTACAAAGTACCTGCATAAAACGAACCCTACTCTAAGCAGTAGTTCATATTTATGAAATTGTTTTCCATGGTAAACATCTCAATTTCTGTTCATAAGGAACTGTGGTCACCAGTAGAGCTGTATGTGAGTACACATATGCAAACAAGGGCTTCTTCCTTTCAGCTAATATTTTTACAGTAATTCAACCTTGCCCACACAGTTTATGCCAGCTCATTAAGTCAGGTTCTCATGAGAAATCTGTGGGTTTTTTGTTTTCTTCTGTTTTATTTTTAATTTCTTCATTTTGCTCTGTTTCCATGTGAGAAGCCAGGAATACACTGTATTACTCATCTGAGACTTTTATATGTCAAAACATGTTTTAACAGGTATCATTTCTATAAACTTATTTCAATCAAAGTTGAACACAAGCTTAGTTTTAGTCTGACTATAGTATTTATAGAATCTACAGCCATTTTTTATTTCCTCCAAAACTGTTGGAAAAACAAGACAATAAATAAAATTGAAGTAAGATAAAGAAAAGTCTGAGCATCATGTCTCTCTTATCATTCTACTTTATTTTTTATACTTCTGACAAAGCAATTATTCTAGGGAACAAATGGTTCTTGTCATTGCAGTGAGTAAAACCAATCCAATGGCCACCCATCACCCAGGAGAAAGGTGTCCAAGCATCCCAGCACAGACTGAGAGGTCCAAGATCTGCAGTTCACCTTCTAGCTGAACCAACAGTCAGTGCTTTGCTGAATGACAAGCAAGCACAGCAGGACTTATACTGTCCTACCCTGAGTCTTACTGCCTAGAAAGACGCTGAAGATCTGACTTGTAAAACTTATCTTTAAAGCAAGTTCAAATACACTTTCTCAAAAGAAGGTTCTTTGAAATCATCACAATCTTTCTTAAAACTATTCTTCAGAAAGAGCCTGTAAGTTGTTCTTATTTTATTCTTTGAAATTGTTTGCTGATGTTTGCCAACTCCATTCTGATGGCATTTCCTTGAGATTCATTTAGATATATTTCTTCTTTCACATTTTGTTATTGAGACTAGAAGATTAAATTCCATGACTGAAAAAAATTTCAATGATTAGGAAAACTAGCTGCTTTTGCAGGAGGATCAGTTTGGCTCTGTTCTCTGCAGACACCAAGAAGACACATGGTGTACATACAGACAAGCTGACAGACGGAAACACACACACACACACACACACAAACACACACACAAGTTAATTTAAGAAACATTTTAATAAATATTTAATAAAACCATAGTAACCTTTTATATTGAAATATATTTCAGATTAAACTATTTAGTATATCACTTTTCAAATATCTAAATAAATTAATTCTAATTATTTTGTTTCCAGTTGTGGCAGGTTATCATGAAGGAATTTATCAGCACGGGTTCCCTAGTGAAATAGGAGCAACAGTATTTTTAACATATGCACATATGAACGTTTATGTTCTATGGTTTTGTTGTTGTTGTTGCTGTTGTTTTGAGGAATTCACAACAGTGTAACTACGCTTGTAAGTGCTGGTCTCACATAGCCGACTCCTTCTCTTCGTCTCTGGAGTTCACAACCTCTATGTAGAGGAATACCACAAAATAATTCTGTCAGAGGCATGAAGGGAATCTTTTTTTTCCTTTCAACATAGTATTTTCTGAGGCTTGAGAAGTGGCTCAGTAGCTTAGAGCTCAGGCTCCTTTCTGAGAAACTGAGTTTGGGTCCACATATACACATGGTGGTTGAAAACCATCAGGAATTCTAGGTGTAGGAGATCCAAAGACCTCTTCTGATCTTGTCAACACTAGGCACAAAAGTACATACATACAAATATGCACTCAAAATATTAACAAGCATTAAAAAAAATAAATAAATCCTTTAAAAAGGATTAATTGTTTGTTATTTGTTATAACAAAATAAGATGGAATTAAATTTTTAGCCATTTGAAAGTAAATATTGACAGTTTTTCCCCCACTGTATTGTGGCATTTTGGGTTGTCTAAGTAGTCAAGGTTAAAGCTTGCTAATACTCTTGTTAAAAAAAAAGTCTTAACACGAGGTCTTCTTTATGTACACAAGTTTGATAAAGTAAAACTGATAACAGTTACACAGTTCTGAGTAATAATTACTGGCTAATAATTAATACATATATAGACATTAAATGATTGTTAGAAAGGACAAATATAAAATGAATCATTCAGGGTAAAATTTTAAGAACAAACATTCTTCTTCACTAGGGGAAGAAACTGAAATCAGATTTGGTATTTGCACAATTGGACACTTGGGACTACAGATTTTCATTGGGTCAACATAAAATACCTTTACATATGAATCTATGTGTTTTAAGTTATCTTTAATGAAGATAAAGATACTTGGTAAATGTTGCTAGACATACAGTTTGGAAAGAATATAGACAGACCTTATGTTTCTTATAGAAAGTTCTAATAACTCAGAGCCTCAAAGAACATTATTTTCTACCTGGCAATGCCATGACCAACAAGGAGATGAATCAATGCTGCTGCCAGTATCACAGGAGAAGATCACATGTGTTTATCACAAGCTCAGGATAATACCAATACCCAACCTAGAAAGTGCACATAGACATTTCCTGAGGTTTGCTTCACTAATGATTCTAAATCCATTTAGTTAACCATCAAGATTAACAATCATAATTGCTATCAGCCTTCCAAAATTCTAGGCTTATTTTCCATAAATAAGCAAGTGTACTAAATACAGCACTCCTAATCTTCTTCTTAACAAACACAAATCTATATAATAGATTAAATTTACATAATAGATTAAAGAGTAGAAAATGATTAGACACTAAGTTTATTCCTTCTCATTTTCTCATTTCTTTCTGAAACTCTGTGCTTTTGCCAATGCTATAGAATATTGCAACTATAGCATCCCTTCTGATTAACCTGGTATTGAAAAAAATAAGTTGGAGTAACTTACCCAATTAAAATTTAATGATAGCCAATTTTTGATCAATGGTCAATGATCTTACATAGGATATTTATGTTCAATCTGTTAAGTTGCAGGGAAAACAAGAACAAGCCACTTAGTGCCTCAGTCAATGGATAAGTAAGACACTCTGACTTTCACATTCCTTGTTCTATGTTCTTCATATCATGTATACTAAGAAAGCACAATTACAAGTACATATTGGCTTTAGTGTTTGCTGAGCTCTAAAGAATGGTATTGCATGGGAACACAGGTGTTAAGTAACAGATTCAAAATACAATTTAACAATATGAAAACAAATATTAAAAGATCTAATGCCTGATAGGAGTTGTGGAGTATGTCAGGCTACCTTTTGCCTCCTGTTCTAAAGTGTGAGTAGACTGTAGATGTAGGTGTAGATTATCTTCATTCATTCAAATGAGGGAGATTGCATTCCTACCTCATCTGCTTGAAGTCTTGACTTCTGGCAAGTTTCAGATTTTAGTCCATTTACAGATAGCCTGAATTGAAACAGTTTCAAATTAATTATGGGCCCTTCTCCCTCATAGGATATATTTAGTTACATGCTGAATGTGTGCTACTGTCATGGAGCCTTTGGTTCTCCAAAACATCACACAGGTATAGACATTGCTAATTTTCTATCTCCCACTGCAGTTTAATTTCTCATCTGTCCTTTTTGTCTCTTCTCTCTGTCTCCACAGGTGTCAATCTTCTAGTAACTGACAATTGCTACACTACACATTAAATTTTGCAACACAGAAAAAGCACCTACAGGTAAAAAGAATAGACCCTAAACGTACTACCTTTTTTTTGTATTAATTTTGAATATGAAGAAAATGGTGAATATATTGCAGATTTTCACATAAATTATTCACCTAGCTTCCCTCAATATAAACAGAGCCATGGTGTAATTAGAACACTATGGAATTAATATTGTTTAACATAATTAAACAGTGAACTTTTTTGTTTTGTGTAGTTTTCCATTCAAATTCTTTTATAATTTTATGAACTACCAGATGACCATTATTTTTAATCTTCAGTTAGTTGGTCTTTCTTTGTCTTTTATATTTTAATTCTCTGGGGGAATATTGCTCTTGGTTATTTTTTATTCTTGTAGTAAACACCATAATCAAATCATAGGGGAGGTGGTTTATACCTAGAATAGAATCTGTCACTGAGAAAAGTCAGTGCAAGACTTCAAGAAGGAATTGAAGCAGAAGCTACAGAGAAGCCCAATGACCCACCTCCTTTCTGTTTCATGTTCAGTTAGCTTTCTTATACCATTCCAACTCAACTGACTAGGGATTGTGATGCCAACAGTGGCTGAGCCCTTACACATCACTCATCAATTGAGATAATTCCTTACAGAAATGTTCACAGGCCAATTTGATTAATGAAGCACACCAGTTTGGGACCCACACAGATCATTCTGGGCTGTGTCAAGTTGATAGCTGAAGCTGACCAGGACCAGGAATGATAGCAATCTAATCTTGTAAGAATAGATAAGAACATTGTCATGCAGGCACTTCCCTTTTATGCTTGTCTATCCTCAGCCAATGTGGCTATTTAATGATTTACAAGCATAACACCATAACCTATATTATGTAAGCATGATAATTATGATTTAAATGAAAGGAATGTAAAGAGATTACAACTTAATTACAGGATTCATTATTCATACTACATAGCATACTGGACAGAATCTTACAGCAGTTTTGGAGTTAAATATGAGGCTATGATAGTAATCTCTAGGAATTAGAATCACCCTGAATAAAGACTTATGTTGCAAGTTGATGACCACAAATATGAGATCCTAACACTTATCACAAGTACATACTACTCTATCTGGAAAACATACCAGCTGAAAATTAAGATGAATTGTATCAGAACTGGTTGGATGTATTTCTTGGTGTAAGGTTCTCCCAGAGGAAATGATGCATAATTTCAACAGATGCTATTGCCTAACAGCATGTGGGAAATGCATTGAAGTCAAGAAAGAATCTGATGCTCACATATACAGCAATGAGCCATGCAGATACCACTTCAAGGAAAGAACAGGTAGTAGTTTGAAGAGTGCTACGGTATATGTCCTCAGTTGTCAGCCACAGATAGATCTGGCCTCAGATACAGATATACTTTTACCCTCAAAGCAAGTGTTTCATAGATGTGCTCACAATCAATGACTTAGCAAGCTTGTGGGATGGAAATCTACGCATTGTATCTAATATGACTAACTGATAGTCCACCTTAGCTCACAGCCCCTAAAGAGCCATTAACCAAGGTCTGAAACAGAGGTTCACAGTTTAGACTTTTTTTCTGATAAACACTGATTATTCCACATTCCCTTCATAGGTATAGACAGCAGATTTTAAAAAAAAAAGACAAAAACACAACAACAACAACAAAACCTACTACTTGACACTAAATTCTGGATACAGATCTACTTCAAAGGGAGTTGGATCTGACAGTAATGGCCCAGGCAACTGGAGTCTTAGTCAGGATGCATAGCTCTTTTAGCTTCCATTGTGTATTTACTTTAAGCATACAGAGCATGTACAAAGTTGCTGCAGATCTTCTCATAAATTCAACTCTACTAAATATTGCCCATTTATTCTGCCTCCATAAGTATATCTGAGAAGGCTGGGGCCAGTTTTGACTGCTACTGCAATAGACAGGATCCTAAGTAGGTATGAGATGAGTTGTGTGTATGTGTATCACAACTTGAGTAGGAGCCCTAAAGATGGGTCCCAGGCATTACAACAGATGCACCTTGGTATGTTTCATGAAACTGCAAAGCCATGTTTTAGCAGAGTTCGAACCAACACAACTTTTTGATCACTATTCTCTCTCTCTCTCTCTCTCTCTCTCTCTCTCTCTCTCTCTCTCTCTGTGTCTTTTTCTGGTTCACTAGTCTTATAGTTATGGCTTTGATGTGCTGCTCATGGGCCCAGGGAAGGTGGTGAGTGGGAGGAAACTGTTCACATGGAGGTCACAGTATTTCAGCATTAGATGTGGTTCATGAGACTAAAAGCTTTTTTTGGCTATCCAGGCCAAGGTCTAACCAGTCCATCATTGGAAGCTCATTTCCTCAATCTACTTATTTCTCAGTCATCACAGCATAATAACTCATGTGAGCTGAAGACAGATTTTGTGCATATTTTACACTGTCTTTTTGAAGCTATATAAAAATTGGAGATATGACAGAGTTTATATTTTTCTATGACAAACAGAAGGAACAATTCATGATATTGTGTACAAAGAGCAACATGAAAAAGTTAATCAAGAAGCAATGCATATTAAATATATTTGTATTTTTAAATATAAATGCATTGTGTTAAGCAGTCAAACTTTTTGAGATTTAGAAACAGTTATACATCTAGTGACTCAAACCTTCATTTATTCTTGTTTGAGACATGGTAGGCAATTTTTTGTGTGCATGTGAGGATGTGTGTGTGTGTGTGTCTGTGTGTGTCTTTGTGTGTATGTGTGTGCATACATGCATGCACATGAACACATGCATTATAGAGGGCAGAGATTAATATCAGATGTCTTTCTCAAATGCTATCTGCTATCTACCTTATTTTTCAAGGTTGCTTTCCAAAATTTCACCAATTAAGATAGACAGAGTGACAAGAAAGCCCAACAAATCTTTCCCAGCCTTGGGACTGTAGGTTTATGCCACCATGTCTGGCCCTTTCTCTGGGTGCTAGGAATCTATCTGTGATCCTCATGTTTGTATGGCAAGCAAATTACTAAATGTAAGCATTTTTGGGAAAATATTGAACAGGCTTCCAATTACAATGAAATCAAATGTGTATTCATAATATTGCTACTTATCATTACAAAGACATGCTGGTTCCCTTCCAAGCCATCAGACAGAAGTCTAGTTTGTAACAGTGGATACAGGGACAAATGTACATTCCTGAAATTCTGGAAGTAAGTTTATGCCTTTCATCACAAACCCACTAGTGTATCTTTGCTCTACAGCTAGACCAATAATTTTCTATTGTAATTAGTGAGGAGGATTCATGTAGATTTTGGCTTTGACAAAGACATGTGGAGTAATGTAGGGAGCAATCTGAAATATTCTTGTTTCTTTGCTTACAAAATCCCATTGATAGCAGCAGTGTCATCTGCTTACAGGCATTTAATGAGGTATATTAGATATCCAATAGTTTATTAAAATAGCATACATTCTGTTAGGTACTCAACTGTAAACCATTTGGAGATAATTTAAAGTAGACCGTGCTAAATCATGGCAATGTTCAGTATAGTACTTGGGATAAATACATACTTGTCCTATATTTTCAATTTATGATAAGTTTACACAATGATAGGCACTTCAGTGTAGACCAGGCAACATCTGCACACAAATAGTAGCTTTTTCTACAGTTGTGACTGAGGGTTGTGGGTTATAAATAACATGGTGTGGAGATTGTGGGTTTTGTAACTAACCCCCCCCCCGGGTGCTGTTTTTTAGTTTCACAGGTGCATAGTGAAGGATGGATGCAGCCCAGGTAAAAAATCGTTGTCTTCAACTCATTTCAAAAGTTCATGAAAAATTCTGCTGACCAGAATATATCCTTTGGTTCCATGGAATGAAGGATGACTTATGTTTGTCAAGTGAGAGTTAACTGTGAAGATGGCCTAGACCAATAAACACGCTGCCAGCTTATACTCAGATGAGTGACTCTCATTGGCAATATTTTACACATTTTATTATGGATCATTTCATGGTGTGCATAGTGCCCTGTCAGAAGAATAGATATCTTTCTTAGTGAAGCACAGCTCCTCACCTGTAAGAAAATTTACACTAATGACTCAAACCTGGGTCCTTTGACACAAACCTCTGGGTAGTATGGCTTACACGAGATCTGGTAACCCCTCTCAACCTTCCTAATGCTACGACTTTTTAGTCCACTTCCTCATGTGGTGCTGAACTCTAGTTTAAAAAATATTCTATTACTACTTTATAACTGTATTTTCCACTATTATAAATGTAATTATCTGATAGGTAGGATATCTGATATTCAGCCTCTGTGAAAGTATCATGAGCCACAGTTGAGAACCCTGTTCTATTGAATCATAGCCTGTAGCAGTGACTTGCGGATCCAAGAGTTTGTATTCACAGTAACAAATAAAGGTTGATTGCAAGATTCTTGACCTTACATCTAGGCTAATACTCCTCACTGTTATTATGTGTAGACTTTAAAAATATATTTGTGCAACAATCAGTGAACAGTGCATGGTATTTCCTATTGTCTACTAACTAGAAAATTATAGTCTTGTTTTTTTCTTGAATTTATCTTATTGAAGGGTTTATTGTAGACCTTGTTAACAAAGATATATGCTGGTTCTGAATGTAATATTGTTACTTATGAAAGAATTATTAACATCCTACAGAAGCAAAACTGAGATGACAAATATGCATAAATCTCCAATGCAGTTATTGGTGGATATTCATTGTACGTAACGTTGGTTTTCATACAGATCACTTCTTTCACGTATGTCAGGAACTTTGACTCTATTAACCACCCCCTACCCCATGAAATCTCACAATTAATTTGAGCCTTCTCTTTTCCTCCCCCACTAGTATCACAGTTTCCCCTGATCTCTCATTGTCTATGCATTTATTTATATGCTTTTGACTGAATAGTGTTGTAAATAATTCTGGAACCTACAAATGAGAAAAAAACGTGAAGGATTTCTCTTTCTGCATCTGATTCTCTTAATGTATAAAGTCTCCAGTTGCATTCCTTTTCCGGCAATTGTCAAATGCCATCCTTCTTCATGGCTGCATAAATCTCCATTTTTATGTACACAGCATTTTCTTTTTATTTGAACCTGTTAGTGGACATTAGGCTTATTTCATAGCTTCAATGTTGAGAGTCATCTTGCAGCATAGGTGGGCATTAAATTGTTTCTGTTGTAGGTTGTCTTAGAGTCTGTGTGATTATCAGCACATATGATGTTACCTGTGTGAATTTTAAAGTATGTCATTGGTCAGTATGTAGAAGCTCCCTAAAATTCATAGTATGTTGAGGATTTGCATCATAAAAAAAAAACTGTTAGAAATTCTAGAAGGATTTTATCTCTTGAGTAGTTTCTTTGGCATTTTCTTTTTATTACATGGTATAACACATTAGTCAGTTTTTATGTTCAAACCATATTTGGTTTCTTCAATGAGGAGTAATTGGACATAACGTTTATGTGCTTAAGTTTAGTCCAGAGGTTTAATTTTGCATATCTATAAAGTGTATATTAGTGTGGGATTCTCTGTTTTCTATGGATGTGTCTCTCAGCTTTGATATGAGGTCAGGAGTAGCTTTGTGAACAAATGAGGAAACCCCTGATCTTTGTGAACTGATTATTTGTGAGTTTCAGATCATGCATCCTCGTACCACTCATCTCCCGATCCCCTCATACCCACCATCCACCCTAACAATACTCTTCCCAGTAAATAAAAAAAAAAAAAAAACCATAAACAACCACACCCAAAAGAAAAAGAAGTGTAGAAAACATCTCATTGTGTATGTCACAGTGTGTCCCATATTATATCATTCTGTTCCCACATCTTCACTTGCATGTGTTCATTGCAATGAGTCATTGGTCTGGTTTGAAGTCTCTGTTTTCTTTGATACTATCAATACTGGATCTTCCCTGGGATTCCTACCAGTTATCCTGCTGTTGCCCTGTTTCATGTTAAGTAAAATAAATTAGACTTGCCCCAAGGAACTGAATGCCCCTAATCAGCAGGAAGTAAACTAGCTATATTGATGCCCCCTTTCCCTTCAAACCTTCTTTCTCTCCTACTTAGTGCTAGGGTGTTGGAAGGGTGGAGAAGGATGGTAGATAAACGAATCGGATAAAGTATCCAAACATCTAGTTACAACCTTCCATATTAGTATGCTGCCTTTATGCAGTATAAAGTGAATTACTGAATTCTTGACCTTTGAGAGACAGCCAAATACCTCAAACATCTATTGCAACATGGAGCAATAGTAGATAGTCTGGCACTGGGCAGGCAGATATCCAGTGTCTGTGAGTGCTATCATTTGAAACTACTGAATCTAAAATTATTTAGGCATAGGATAGAACCTTGTGGGTTGTGGATTTAACTTCAGAAAATCAAGTGTTTTTGTCTGCCCTCCCCAAAGGACTTGTTCATGTAGACTCCAATAAATGTCAAAACAGACCAGTTTAAATTCTCAAACAATATACTTAACCTAGTTATACAAAATAAACAAAGATAGAAGTATGTTTCATTTAGTACTACCTGAATGTTCTCAAAACAGCTTTCCTTCCGAGAACTACATAAAATTTCTGTCTCTATGTCAGGCTTCTGATATCTCAACAGCAACACTAGTTGCCTAAAGCAGGGTCTTCTTCATCATAGTTTAGGTAGTATCTTTCACAGTCAGTCATAAACCCAGGTATTTCTGTCATTCCTCAACACTCATCTGATTTCGCCCAACTAAGTAATTAACAAGATAAGTCAAGCATAACAACAGAAGTGAGAACAGAAACACTTTTTCTTCATTTAAAGTCATAATGTTCGATAACTTGTTAGAAAACTCAGAGATAAGGAGAATTTGAGCCATCGCTTAAACGATATTCTTCTTAAAAAATACATTGTTATCACCCTCATTTTCCATAGTAAAATCTCCATCTCCACAGGGAAGGAAGAAAACAATTCAAATGTGTAATGATTCCACCAGAGATATAAAAAGCCTCTGTGATTTAGTCATGTAAAAATATACATCTTCACATAGGTTGTGTGTGACACTAACAGCCACAGACATCTAGATTAGAAATATATCCAGAAGGAGAAAGGATAAGTTTGAAAGGCATTGATTGCTTACCTACCTACCTGTTTACCTACCTGTATGCATACATACATGCACACATATATACATATATGATGGGACAGAAGCACCATACTCTGTTCTTTGCAATCTAGTGAATCCTATGTTCATCATAGAACAGGTGCACGCAGGAGGTGTTTTAAATTCCTCTCTCTATTGGAGACCACACCATCAAAGGAGAAACCTCCAAATGCATAAGGTGAATGTTTCTTTCTGTAATATGCTCCATAGGGAACAATTAAAGCTGTGTTTTTGCATGTTGCTATCTTAGAAGGCTGAAGTCTCCCACATGCCATGATTTCAGGGAATACACATTTGTCTGACTGGAAAGCCTTGTGATGCATTTTCTTCACACGTTATTGAACCTCTGCATTATCTGAATGCTATTGCCTTGTTGTCTGAGACAGCATCTTTCTAAAGGCTCTGAATCACAAACGTGCCACTTAGTGTTTTAAAACACATCGCTGGGAGCACGTCATGCCCAAGCCCAAGGTTGGCTACTAAGTCAATGACAGGCTTCACACATCTTCATCAGACACAACCTCATAATAAGACATTTCAGCTTGAAGACATTTTTGTACTTGAATAGTACTTTTGAAACTCTCACTGGAAAAGGAGGCAGCAAAGATAAATGCCACAGAATGTACTTTAATAAGTATGTGTAGAAAAAATGAATATAAGACTATATCAATAGTTGTCTTCTGTTAGTGGTTGAGCATAATAGAGGCACCCGATATTTTGTCATGAATGAAATTATGCTTCAAAGCTTGAAGTTTACCAAGATATTTGACTATATAATATTGTACATGTTGTAGATATTATAGTTTCTTTATGGACTTCATGAATGCCAGTTATTTCTTTTGCTTTTCCTTCAGTATTGATACATTACATGATTCCTGAAATGATAGGCTTTTAGTATTTTAATGAATGCAGTAATAATCTAGAAATTAAAATTTTCTCTCTGATGCGTTCACAATTTAAGTAATTCCAGTTTTGAGATGGTTAACAGTGTCTCCTTTGCTATGAAAAACTAAATTTGTTCTGTGTTCCTATTGTCCTTCAAGGCAAACCTATCCATATTACTAAATGGACACTTTCCAATTGAATGAACTGAAAGCATTCTCCTGATGTTGAAGGGAATTCATGTTAGGAGGAGGAATATGATCTTGACACCAAATTCAAATTGGTCTCTTCTTCCAGAGTTGGTAGGTCCTCCTACCTGTGACTCTCCAGTTTTCCCAGGTAGTTTGTGTTCAAGAATCCATGAAGACAAATTTGAATACCTTGACTGTTGCCATTTATCCTCACTAGGTTATGCTTAGTTTCATTCTTATAATACAATTCACTAGTGTTTCTAAACTAACTCAGAGTCTATTTTCCCAATCTGCATTTCCCAAAAGTCAATTCTGAGTGCTAGTTTATTGTCAGAAGCTTTAATATACATATGTAATCAATCTGGGAAAGTTAAGGAAATGGATCTATTTAGGTGAGGTCTTGCTTCCTGTGAGGATTAATTTTATCATCAAGTAAGCTAGGCTACTGTGCCAGATGTGTAGGACATTAGTGTTCTGCTGGCTCCATCAACATAGTTTTTAAAGGTGAGAATAACATTTAAATTGGTAGATTTTAATAAAACAGCTTCCTTCTCATTCTGTAGGTAGATTGTATCCAATCAATTGACAGCATAAATAGGAAAAGACTGATTTCACCAGAAATGAGAATTCAGCCAGTACCCTGATGCTTGCCAGGGAAGCTGGGAAGTTTTGCCTTTTCCAGTTTGATGATGCATAAGTCTCTCTTTGTCTCTATGATTTTGTCTAAATTCACATATTCAACTTTTTGTTTCTCTGAAGAACTCTAACAATTCTCTTTAATTAGAATATTATGCTTTTAAATAAAAAGTTCAAGGTTATATTCTGTACTCTCAAATACAGAGGATCAGTACAGAGTTATGCAAATAATAATCACCACCTTGTGTATATTTTTGAGATACTATTATATTTAAAACCACTCCATCAATTTACCTAATGAGATTATAAAATTGCTTTGAAGGTTGGGCTGTTAGACCTGGCATTGAAACACACACTTGGGTATTTGACTTAGGTTCTAGGTGACTATGACTCAACACATAGAAAGGGGCTGTTTTCTTCTCAATCAGTTAAAGTGATATATTGTGCTATTATTATTATGCAGAACAGAAGCAACATAATTTCCAACTAAATTGGAAGGCATTTCAGTATTGATGGTTGTGAAAGGATTCACATTTTATTAAGTATTGCCAGTGGCCTTAAAAAGTTTGTAAATGACAGGGGAAGTTAGATGGGAATGTAGCATAACAGCAGGGAGTGATGCAAATGGAGTGTGAGCTCTCATTTCTTTCAAAGGAAACATCTTCCAATCACACATTCGATCATAAAAATTCACAAGGCATGATGAATTAGAAACAAATTGCATTGTCACCAAAGTAACAGGCTGACTAGATTATACCTCCTGTATGAAAATTATGCTAGATACACAAACATAAAGCACCAAGAAGCTCCTTTGATGTCAAAAAGGTAAAAGTAGTAAATACCAATTACTGTCTTAACAGTCAAGCTTAAAGCTTTTACATGACAATTAAGTGTCTTAGAAAATCTTAATAACTACAGTTTGAAAGAGAAAACTCAAAAAAAAAAAAATACCACACAGATTATCCTCCAGGTTGGCTGTGTCCTCAATTTCATAATATGACATAAGAAAACTTATCTTGTCAAGAAGACAGATCATTTCAAAGTTGGAGTGAAAGCTAGTTTTTTCAACTGATCTTACTGTATACAAATAGACCCACTGGGGTTTTATCAATCAGTAGCTGTCTTCCAAAAGACAAGCAGGTGTGTACTGAACAAGTACAGCTCAAAATAATTCCTAATTTATGGTGTCCCCACTATCTTTTGTAAAATACTGTTTTAAGCGAGTATGAAATCATTGAATTTTGGATGGAACAAGATGAATATGATCCAAGGAAGTTCCAAAGCACATATGAGCAGGCTGGAAGATCTGAATTTGAATCCCCAGAACCCATGTAAAAATAGCCTGAAATTCCAGTACCAGCGGGAATGTTATTATTGGGGTTTGCTAGCATAGCCTAATATACACCATAGCATAGTCATATGACAGACTGTATGTAGTCTCTCATAATCTTTGAGAGACCATGAGAGAGAAAAAGCAGAGCAGGATACCCAATGTCATCTTCTGCCCCCTCCATTTATACACACAAACATTTATACACAAACACTCACAGATAAACACACACACACACATATATGTATACACACACACACACACACATATATATATATATATGTATGTTATCAGTCAAGCTATAAGTACACAATGACATTAGCATATACTGCTGTGTGTGCCAGAGACCCTTAGTATCTCTCAGTCTTAAATTATGTAATTACTAGAACTGAACTGGAATATTTTGTTCAATAATTTGAAGCATGACATTTTGACAATTCAATATACTATTTTCTATTAGGACTTCACTCTGAAAATTCAGTTAGCACATGCTAATACCTATTCCCTGGATGAAGCTAATGAAAGTGTAACCATCTAAATAATAATGGAGATCATGCAACTCTACAACACTTCATTTTATGAAGCCTTAAGCATGGATCATCTCAACCATGTATTTCAACTTTAGTCTGTTTTGGATTTATTATTCTGATACTGCTAACAAGCAAAGATAGATGTCTAAAGGTCAAAAGACTCAGACCTGAACCCAAGATCTCATGAAAGCAAAACAGGTGAATTTTTACACAGTGTTCATGGTTATTTGTAACTTTCCATAGCCAATCTTAAAATAGCAACAGACGAGCATAATACCTGACATCCCCAGACAAACTTAGCATGGAATGATACTATAATGTTTTCAAGATTAATTTTAGCAAACATAACTATAGAAAGCATAAAAGGCAATGATTAATGCTGTGGTTTATATAATTTCCTTATCTGAAAAACCATAATTCTACAATGTTATGTTATACTATCTTGATTTTATTTGCAACCCTGGGAGCCAAAATTGAAGGATAATACATAGTCTTCTCAAAGAGACAAATTTAGAAACAACATGTGGAACTTATGCCTATGCTTTTATTGTTCTTCATTTTGGAAGATGTATTTCTGCTTATTTCCCTGGCTTTTTCTCATCTATGAAGGGCTATTTTATACCCAGAATATAAATCATCAAGTAAGAGGCATCTTTCCTTCTCAAGTTTGTCTCTATGGTTAACATCTATAGTCATTTTCTCAGTCCAGATACCCACACATGGGATCCCTCACAACTAGAACACCCTGTTTTAAAGTTGTTCTCACTCATTAGCATTTCCTCATGATTCATACTTATGACTTGAGAGTGATGCATTTTAAAGACAAACCACAATGAATGAATCCTTTCTTCTGCCCTTGGATTTTCTAATCCTTTTCAGTATTGCTTAAATGTGAGTGTCTGACAGCCATATCTGCATCAGCATCGAGCAGTATACCTTTCAATCATTTTTTTGATTATGTGTTATAATTAGAAAATGAGATAAGTGAATGTTTATAAAAATGTAGAATTTATTCTCAAGTTATCTGTTTAAATGTTTGTCTTACCAAGCTTATCAAATTAGACTAAACAATAGAAGTGTGAAACATGAGTTGAGTTTGTCTCATAGTTCCCTTGGTCTTAAGCTCCCAACAAGGTATCCTTCTGACTTAAGCAAAAAGCAAGCCTCATCCAGGTAATTGACACTATGAACCTTAAAGAAATGAGTCTTCCTGCAAGATGAATGAGCTCTTCCTTCAAATCTTCCAGTGAATACACCAAGTGTGACTAATGGAGCCATGTTTAATGATTCCACAGAGTACCCCCTGCTTCTTCTGCATTCTCCCCACTGTATGTATGTTCTCTATGACCTCAAGAAATTACTTTACTGAGACTAATAACCACAACTGCTTTTCTACCATTTCTGCACCCACTATGTCACAACTACCCTCCAGTATGATGCAGAGGGAAAGCTTTCCTTACCAACCTCTGCCCTTTGCTGTCATGTGTTTTGCTTTGGTCTACCTGTTGATCAGTTGCACATGAGTACCCATGCATGGCCCCCTGGATTCTAACATAAATTGTCAGTGAATTTGATCATGGGCTCATGGGAAAGCCAGTGTTGCTTTCCATACAACTGAAATGATTTTCTAAATAAGGTTTTAGATTATTTAAAATAATATTAACAGAAACATTTTTTGGACATTCATTTTTCCAAATATGCTACCTTTCTTGTCTCATGAGTATAATACAGAAAATAAATATATTTTTTTTTCTTTCCAACAGACACTGAATTGTGAGGGATACCTACATTTAAAATTTGTGTTGTCTTGGTATAAAGCACCAAATATTTGTTCTTCGTTTTATTTGTTTGTTTATTTATTTATATTTATTAAACTTACATCCCAATAGCTGCACATACTCCAGCTCACTCACTCCCACTATCTTCCCCTTCCCCTCTCCTTTTCCTCTTTGAGGGTGAGCAACCCCTTTGGTATCCCCCCAATCTGGCACATCAAGTCTCTACTGGGTTAATCACCTTCTTTCTCACTGAGACCAGACAGTGCAGCTAGAATAACATATCTCACAAGCAGCCAACAGTTTCTGGGATAGCCCCACCCCAGTTGTTCAGGACTCACATGAAGTCTGGGCTGCACATTTGCTACATATGTGCAGGGGTTGGAAAGGGCTAGGTCCAGCCCATATATGCTCTTTGGTTGGTGGTTCAGTCTCTGAGACCCCCAAGATTCCAGGTTAGTTGACTTTGTTCTTTGTTGGTCTTCATGTGGAGTTTCTGACCTCTTTGGAGCCCATCAGTCCTTCCTCCAAACTCTCCAAAGCTCCAAACACTGTTTGGCTGTGAGTCTCTGCATCTCTCTGAACCAGATGCTGGATGGGGCCTCTCAGAGGACAGCCATGCTAGACTCCTGTCATTCATATCCTTTTGGGTCTAGGTTACCTTACTCAGGATCATATTCTCAAGTTCCATCCATTTGCCTTCAAAATTCATGATGATTCTGTTTTAAAAAGTTGAATAGTATTCCATTCTGTAGGTATATCAAATTTTCGTTGTCCAATCTTCACTTGAGGGACATCTAGGTTGATTCCAGTTTCTGGCTCTTATGAATAAATCTGCTATGAACGTAGTTGAGCAAGTGTCCTTGTGGGATTGTCAAGCATGTTTTGGGTATATGTCCAGTAGTATAGCTGGGTCTTGAGGTAGGACTATTCCCAGTTTTCTGAGAAAAGGCCAAATTTATTTCTAATGTGGTTGTATGAGTTTACACTCTGAAGAGCAATAAAGGTGTTCTTGATCCACATCCTTACCAGCATGTGCTATCACTTGAGTATTTTATCTTAGCCATACTGACCAGTGTAAAACAAATTATTAGAGTTGTTTTAACTTGCATTTTCCTGATGCCTAAGAACTTTGATCATTTCTTTAAGTACTTCTCAGCCATTCAATATCCCTTTTTGAGAATTCTCTGTTTAGCTCTGGACCCCATTTTTAATTTATTTTGGAGCACAGGAGTTGTTGCTGTCTAATTACTTGAGGAGTTTTGTTTTGTTTTTGTTTTTGTTCTTTATATAAATTTTGGATATTAGCCATGTCAGATGTAGAGTTGGTGAAGATCATTTCCCAAGTTGTAAGTTGCCGCTTTGTCCTATTAACAGTGTTCTTTTCCTCTAAGCAACTTTTTAGTTTCTTTTCTTTTCTTTTTTTTTTTTTTGTTTTTCAAGACAGGGTTTCTCTGTGTAGCCCTGGAACTCACTCTGTAGACCAGGCTGGCCTCGAACTCAGAAATTCACCTACCTCTGCCTCCCAAGTGCTGGGATTAAAGGCATGTGCCACCACTGCCTGGCTAGCTTTTCAGTTTCATGATGTCCGAATTATCAGTTATCGATCTTAGAGCCCTAGCCACCGGTGCTTTGTTCAGAAAGTTGTCTCCTATACAAATGCATTCAAGGCTATCATCCACTTTCTGTTCTATTAGATTTAATGTATCTGATTTTATGTTGAGTGTCAGGAGCCAATTTGCCTGCTTCTGTGAAAGCCTTCCTGTCAGACAGAGTAAAGGCAGGCCAGGGTGTACTTGCAGATTTCCTGGCATGCTGACCCATAGTATGATAAGAGGAGATACACTTGAAGCTCAAGGAGGGGGGGCTGTGTGTGTGAATGTTTTGTTAATCTTGAAGAAAGGAACAGAGATGCCTCTGGATGGGTATAAATGTCCAATGTATATCAGCCATTGTCTGTGCTAGCTTGTGACTTTGTTTCCCACAAGATATAAAGCCTATGAGAATTAAACTAGGTGCTGCTGCAGTATTCACTGGACAGCCCTACCAATTTCTAACTTTTGTCTCTGAGTCTTCTTTCCATCTTTCCTATCATTATCCTCACTCCACCTCAGAGGACTTTTCAACTTTGCATAGATTGGACCAGTGCAGGTGAGGTCTTTGATCCATTTGGAGTTGAGATTTATGCAAAGTGATGAATTTGTTTTGTTCTACATGCAAACATCTAGTTAGACTAGCACCATTTGTTGAGAGATGCTTTCTTTTAGCCATTGCTTGGTTTTGCCTTCTTTGTCAAAAATCAAGTGTCTGTTGGGGTGTGTGTGTTTATTTCAGTGTCTTCAGTGTGATTACATCAATGAGTTTATCTGTGCCTATACCAATACCATGGAATATTTATTATTATTGCTCTGTGATAGAGCTTGAGGATGGTGATACCTCTAGAAATTCTTATTGCTCAAGATTATTTTAGCTATCCTGGATATTTTATTTTCCATTTAAAGTTGAGAATTGTTCTTTCAAAATCTGTAAATAATAGTGTTGGAATTTCAATGGGAATTGTGTTGAATCTGTACATTGCTTTCAGCAAGATGATCACACTCATTATGCTAAACCTACCAATCCATGAGCATGGGGAATCTTTCCGTCTTCTGATATCTTTCTCAATTTCTTTCTTCAAAGACTGGATTTTCTTGTCATACCAGTCTTTCACTTGATTGATTACAGTTACACTAAGATATTTTATATTATTCATAGCTATTGTAAAGTGTATTTCTTCTTCAGCCAATTTATCATGTACAAAGGAGGGCTACTGATTTCTTTGCCTTAATTTTGTATCCAGCCACTTTACTGAAAGAGTTTACCAGCTGTAAATCACTGGTAGAATTTTTGTGGTCACTTATATATACTATCGTATCATTTGAAAATAATGGTACTTTAACTTCTTCTTGAGCTACTTTAGTTGTCTTACTGTTCTATCTAGAACTTCACTTACTAGATTGAACAAATAAAGGAGAGTGGACAGTCTTTATCCCTGATTTTAGTGGAATTGGCTTAAGTTTCTCTCCATTTAGTTCAATGTTGGCTATGGCTTGCTATATACTACTTTGATTATATTTAAGGATGTGTCTTGTATTTCTGATCTCCCTAAGACTTTTAACATGAAGGAATGTTGGATTTTTTCCAAGGCGTTCAGCATCTAATAAGCTGACGATGAGATTTTTCTTTTGGTTTGTTTATATTGTAGATTATGTGAATGGATATTTGTTTATTGAACTGTCCCTGCATTCATGAGATAAAGACTACTTGGTCAGGGTGGATGATGTTTTTGATGTGTTCCTGGATATGGTTTGTGACTTTTATTGATTATGTTTGCATCAATACTCATTAAAGAAATCAGTCTAAAATTAACTTTCTATGTTGAGTCTTTGTGTGGTTTAAGTATCTGTGACTGTGTCTTCATGGAATGAGTTTACAGTGTTTCTTCTGTTTCTATTTTGTGGAATAGTTTGAGGATTACTGGTTTTAGCCATTTATGGAATGTCTGGTATAATTTTGCATTAAAATCATCTGGCCCTGGGCATTTTTGTTTGGGAGATTTTGATGACTATTTCTATTTCCTTACGGATTATACGGTTGTTTAAATTGTTTATGTGATTCTAATTTAATTTGGTAAGTGCTATCTGTCTAGCAAATAGACCATTTCATTAAGATTGTCCAGTTATCTGGAGTACAGGCTTTTGAAGTATGACCTAATGATTCTTTGAATTTCCTTAGTGTCTGTTGTTTAGATACTGTCCCTCTGTCTTTTGGTTAGTTTGACTAAAGGTTTGTCTATCTTGTTGATTTTCTCAAAGAACCAACTATTGACTTCATGGATTCTTTGTATTGGCTTCTTTGTTTCTAACTGATTGATTCAACCCTGATTTTGATTATTTCCTGCCTTTTAGTCCTCTTCCCTGTTTTTGTATCTGTTTTTGTTTTGTTTTGTTTTTTTCTAGATCTTTCTGATATACTTTTAAATTGCTGGTATGAGAACTTTCTATAATTTCTTTGTGGAAGCTGTTAGTGCTATGAACTTCCTCTTAGCACTGCTTTCTTTGTGTCCCATAAATTTGGGTATGTTGTCCTGTCATTTTCGTTGAATTCTAGGATGTCTTTAATTTTTTATTTTTTCCCCGACTCAGAGATCATTGAGTAGAGAGTTGCTCAATTTCTGTGAGCGTGTAGATTTTCTTGTGTTTCTGTTGTTGTTGAAGTCTACCTTTAATCCATGATGGTCTGATAGGATACAAGGTGTTATTTCAATTTTCTTGTATCTGTTCAGGCCTGGTTTGTGACTGACTATATGGTTAACTTTAGAGAAGGATGCATGGGGTGCTGAAAAGAAGTTATATTCTTTTGTGTTTGGGTTAAATATTCTATGGATGTCTGTTAGGCCCATTTGATTAATAATGTAATTTAATTTCATTATTTATCTGTTTAATTTTTTTGAATGACTTATCAATTGGTAAGAGTAGAGTGTTGAAGTCTCCCTCTATTTATGTGTGGGGTTTAATATGCAATTTAAGCTTTAGGATTTCTTTTTTTTTTTTACAAATTTGTGTGCCCTTGGATTTGGGGCATAAATGTTCAAATATGAGACATCTTCTTTGTAGATTTTTCCTTTGATGAGTATGTAGTGTCCTTCTGCATCTCTGTTGATTAATTTTGGTTGAAAATCTATTTTAGTAGATACTAGAATATCTACTCCAGCTTACTTCTTAGGTCCTTTGCTTGGTCCTTTTCTTCCCAGCCCTTTACTCTGAGATAATCTCTATCTTTATGACTGAGGTGTGCTTCATGTATGCATCAGAATGATGGGTCCTGTTTTTACATTTATTTTATTAACATGTGTCTTTTTACTGGAGGGACTGAATCCACTGATATTGAGAGATATTAATGACCAGTGATTTTTTAAATTCCTATTATTTTGACATTGGTGGTGTTAGTGTGTGTGTGTGTGTGTGTGTGTGTGTGTGTGTGATTGTGCACGCTTCACTTGTTTATCCTGGTATGGAATTAATTATTTTCTGTGCTTTCTTGGATGTAATTATCCTCCTTGGGTTAGATTGTTCTTTCTAGTATTTTCTACAGGCCTGGATTTGTGCATAGATACTGTTTAAATTTGAATTTGTTTTTAAATATTTTATTTTCTCCATCTATGGTAATTGAGAGTTTGCTGGGTAAAGTAGTCTAGTTTAGCATCTGTGTTTTTTCTTCCACAGTTGCAAGATATCTGTGAGACCTTTCTAGATGTTAGAGTCTCTTTTGAGAAGTCAGGTATAATTCTCATATGCCTGCTTTGTATGTTACAATTTTTTCTCTTGCTGCTTTTCCTATTCTTTGTTCTGTAGATTATGTGTTTGGGTTATTATGTGCTGGGAGTATCTTCTTTTCTGGTCCATTCTAATTAGTGTTCTATAAACCTATTGGTGTATGTTTATTGACATCTCTTTCTTTAACATTTTCTTCTATGATTTTGTTGAAAATATTTTTGAGGCCTTGGAGCTAGGAGTCTTTTCATGTTATATTCCTATTATTCTTAGGTAAGGTCTTTTCATGGTATCCCAGAGTTCCTGAATGCTTTTATCAGGAATTTTTAGATTTAACATTTTCTTTGACTGATGTATCAATTTCTTCTATTGTATCTTCTATGTTGGACATTCTTTTTTGCATCTTTATTTTTTCCTTTTGGTGATGTTTGCATCTGTATTTTCTGTTCTTTTCCATAGGTTTTTTATATTGAGGATTCACTCAGTTTGTCATTTTCTTATTTTTTCTATTTTTGTTTTAAGGTCTTGAACAGTTTTATTTCCTTTACATGTTTAATTTTATTTTCCTGTATTTCTTTAAGAGATATATTTGTTTCCTCTTTAAAGAATTGGATTGTATTTTATTGTATTTCTTTAAGGTATGTATTCATTTTCTTTTTGAATGCCTCTTTCATTTTATAAGATTGGATTTACAGTCATTTTCTTCTGTTTCAATTGTGTTAGAATATCTAGGGCTTGCTGTAGTAGGGTAGCTGTGCTTTGAAGAAGTCATATACTCCTATGTTTTGTTGATTGTGTTACTGCGAGGGCCTTTAGCTATCTGAATGGCTTTGGTCCCTGGATGTTCCTGTTATACTAGATATTGGAAGGGTATTTATTATGGGGAGGACCTTGATGGTCCCACTGTGGTAGACTTCTGATGGGAATCCTTGGGGTCTATGGTACAGGATCTACAGGTGTGTATGGTTCAGTATCTATAGGTTTGATGAAGGTAGGCAGATATGTGGAGGGAGAATGGGGGTCCACCAGCAAACTGCTCATGGCAGCTGGGGTTGCCACTGATGAATCAGGGAGCAGGGAAGATATGTGGGGGAAAGGATGCTAATCTGTATGGTTCAGGATCCATAAGTCTGATGAAGGTGAGCAAAGAGGTGGCAGGAGAATCTACTCCTTGTTTTTGTACCCTCTTAAATAGCCATTTTGATTGATTTGAATACATTCATGTTTTTGTTTTTTGTTTTTAATTTTTGTCTTAATGTTATCATTCACTCAATCACTATATTCTTAATTTCTATGTTCTATGTTAACTAATGCTCCCAGGGAGATGAGGGAACTATACATGAATGTTAAACATTTCATAAGTTTGGATAGATAGTTAAAATGCTACAGTTTCATAGCTAGATTATCTTGGGATTCCCTATAATATATAGATATTAATTCTTGATCTCATTCAGAAATCATTTGCATAGAGGTAGAGGTAGTCCACATTCTTTAGACTAACCCTTTTGTTTTTGTCTATGACACAGACTCTACATACTACTACAAATCTGTTAGTGCCCATCTCTGAACGCAAGTCCAGATGATAGTAGAGCTTTATTTTCTGGTCATCCACTAACTTGCTCAGTTGTGTTCCAGAATAAATCCTGGCTTTGAATGGAACAGTTTTCTCAAGGGGAAAAAATGAAAGAGAGAAAACGGAAATATGGCGAGTGTCTATCTCTCCATAGATGAACTTGAAAAACTGTCTCACAGATATCCATCATTAATAAAACATACAGGAGAAACATAGCAGAAAGTATTAGGGAGAATGTTTCCCATCTATGTAACTGAACAAACATAATCAGACTGAGACTGCATGGAGGAAAACAAGGTTATTGAAAGAGCTGTCTGATTTCGTGAGAGCAACAGATGCTTGACTAATTCAAGATATCAACAAGGATGTGAAACCGTAGGCTATAATGCTATCCCATGAGGTGGCAAAGCTAGGAATTTGCAAAAAGATGCAGCATGCTCAATTGGTAGCCTAACTGTGTGCACTTGAAACTCAAGTTTTGAAGTTTATCTGATTTCTTTATCACATCACTGCAACAGCTTAAAATAGACTAATTCTAGTCATAGTTTTAGAGCAATGCACATTCAAATTCCAACCATTCTAACACTCAAGCATGGGATTGAAAAGATAGCCACTATTTATCAAAATTTGATCATGATAATAACTACCTTTCATTTTGAGTTAGGTAGTATTCTTATCTATCGATCATCTATCAATTTCAGATTCATATAATTTTAGATTCATTCTCATTCTTTATGATTTCTGGCTGGCTTCTTAAGTATGTTAACCTAGGTATTTGATGAAAAGATTTTCCTTTTATAGAGAAACACTTATAGATAAAAATATTATTAAACCATACTTAAGGCCTAAGCATAGTATCTTTAACTAAGATCCTAGTTTCTTCAAGAATTTTTCTTTTACTTCAGGAAATTTCACAACTCAGACTCTCATTTTCATTAACAGTGTAAATATTTTAA
This sequence comes from Rhynchomys soricoides, assembly GCA_019843965.1. NCBI lineage: Eukaryota > Metazoa > Chordata > Mammalia > Rodentia > Muridae > Rhynchomys > Rhynchomys soricoides. Next base: position 7,919,418 of record JADRCH010000030.1, read on the forward strand.
CTTCTACTGAAAGTGCTGTGACCTATAGTTTAATCTTATCAACTCAGTCCTGTCAGGTTACCTCAGGAACCACCAATTTTCTCATTTAAAATTCTTAGACTATTAGAAAGTAAAAGCTTCACAACTAACTAAAATCCTATATATGATTGTTATAAAGACCATGGAGTGTGACAGTCCTTTGAGAAGTCCACACCTCCATGCTGGGGTGTGCCTTACATTTACCACAAACACCAGCAAAAAACAACAGCAAAACCATTAACTCCACATGTAAATATCATTTAATAAACTCCAACTCTGCCTCCCACAAGATCACCCTGAAATCCATATCCTTGGTGAAGTCAAGTTTTCAGCAGCACATGAATTGAGGTCCTCACAGGATAAGGAAAGTGGACTATTGAACTTGGATAGTCCTTGATATCACTAACATAAATCCTGGCTCTCTTAAAACTCGGAATACCCACAATACAATTCACAGACCATATGAAGCTCAAAAAGAAGGAAGAAAAATGTGTGGATGCTTCAGTTCTTTTTAGAAAAGGGAAGAAAATACTCCAGGAGGAAATATGGGTACAAAGTATGAAGCAGAGACCACAAGAAAAGCCATCCTGAGACTACCCCCCCACCTCCCCTCCCCCGGGGATCCATCCCATATACAAACACCAAACCCAGACACTATTGCAGATGCCAAGTGAAGTGCTTGATGACAGGAGCCTGAATATGGCTGTCTCCAGAGAGTCTCGGCCAGAGTCTAACAAATACAGATGTGGAAGCTCCCAACCAACCATTGGACTGAACACGGGGATCCCAATGGAGGAGTTATAGAAAGAACTGAAGGAGCTGAAGGGGTTTGCAACCTCATATGAAGAACAACAATATCAACTAACCAGACCCACCCAGAGCTCCCAGGGACTAAACCGCCAACCAAAGAGCACACATGGATGGACCCATGGCTCCAGCTGCACATATAGCAGAAGATGGCCTTATCTGGCATCAATGAGAGTAGAGTCTCTTGGTCCTGTGACGGCTCAATGTTGAAGTGTAGGGGAATGCCATAGCAGTAATACCTGAGTGGATAATGAGAATTTCAAAGCATGACTGATTTTATTAATGGGCCTGGTATGTGCTTGTTTACTACCCCCTTTCGCAGCCCCTTCCCCCAGTCCCTACCACTCCCCCCATAAAAATTCTATTCCTGGAACCTATTTAGCAGAGTAAAGAAGATTCCTGGTAAGTTTTCTAAATATAGGTGTGACCAGGTTGTAGATAAACTTTAAAGTATGCAACCCAGGAAGCAGTAGAAGTGAGCCTTAAAATGCATGTAAAGAATTCCACTAGTGATTTGTCCCTGGAAGGAGCCAATAATTGCCCTGACCTCTCTCAGTAGTCAGTCATGAAACTCTTACTCAAGAGCAGTCCTGTTACTTTTCCACTTCCAACACACATACGTGCGCGCGCACACACACACACACACACACTCATATGCTCACATGTCTATTCTTTTGTTTTCTTCTGTCATTTTTTAATTTTCTTTCATTTTTATTGGTTATTTTATTTATTAACATTTCAAATGTTGATCCTGTTCCCAGTTTCCCCTCTATATACCCCCATTTTTTCCTGCCTCCCCCTGCCTCTATGAGGATGCTCCCCATGGCTCCCAGGCACTCTTGCCTCAGCACCCTAGCATTCCTCTACCCTGGGTCATCAAGCCTCCACAGGATTAAGGGGCTCCCCTCCCAGTGATGCCCAATAAGGCAATCCTCTGCTACATATCCAGCTGGAACCATGGGTCCCCTCATGTGTACTCTTTGGTTGGTGGTTTAGTCCCTGGGAGCTCTGGGGTGTCTGCTTGGTTGATAGTGTTGTTCTTACTATGACATTGCAAACCCTTTCAGCTCCTTCAGTCCTTGACCTAACTTCTCAGTTGAGGTCCCTATGCTCAGTCTGATGTTTGGCTGTATGCATCCATGTCTGTATTGGTCAGGCTCTGGCAGAGCCTCGGTCATGGGACAGCTATACCAGGCTACTGTCAGCAAGTGCTTCTTGGCATCATTAATAGTGTCTGGGTTTGGTGTCTGCAGATGGGATGGATCCCCTAGGTGAAGCAGTCTCTGGATGGCCTTTCTTTCAGTCCATGCTCAACTCTGTCCTTGTACTTTCTTTTGACAGGAGGAATTCTGGATTAATATTTTTGAGGAGTGTAGGTGGCCCCATCTATCAACTGGGGGCTGTGCCTACCCACTGGATATGGTCTCTATAGGTTCCATCTCTCCTTTGTTGGGTATTTCGGCTAATGTCCTCCCTGTTGTATCCTGGGAACCTCTTAAGTCCCTGGTATCTGGGACTTTCTAGTGTCTACATCCAGTTCTCCCTTCCCCATTGTTACTTTCCTCCTTTCAAATTCCTGACCCTCTGTACTTCTCCTCCATCTCCTCCCAAATCTGAAGTGGTCTCCCTTTTCCCTCCCCATCCTCTCTCCTTACCAGATTCCTTTCTCCCTCTACTTCCCAATATTATTTTCTTCCCCCTTCTGAGTAGGACTGCAGCATGTATACTTTGGTGTGGTATTCTTTTTTTTTTTTTTTTTTGGAGGGAGGGGGTCCATATGGTCTGTGAGTTGTATCTGTATCATGGGTATTCTGAGCTTCATTTTGGCAAATATTTACATTTCAGAGAGTACACAACATGTGTGTTTTTTGTGACTAGATTACCTCACTCAGGATAATATTTTCTAGTTCCATCCATTTGCCTGTGAATTTCATGGAGTCATTGTTTTTAATGGCTAAGTAGTACTCCATTGTATAAATGTACCACATTTTCTGTATTTATTCCATTGTTGAGGGACATCTGGGTTGTGTTTCTTGATAGTATAAATAAAGCTGCTATGAACATAGTGGAGCATGTGTCCTTGTTATATGTTGGAGCATCTTTTGGGGATATTTCCAGGAGTTGTACAGCTGGATCTTTGTCACAAGTGAAGACATGGATGAGCAAAGCTATCACTTTCTTTCTTTGTAAAACAACACACTTCAAACTGGACCTTTAGAACTTTGCATTACTCTTTGAAAACAGTCAAAGGAAAACAAAGTATATTTAAATCTTCAAATCATGGCTTCTTTACATTTCTTTTAATTTCATATATATGCATGTGTGTGTTCTTATGTGGATGTAGATCATGTAAATGCAGGTGACCATGAAACTCAGAAGATGTTGTGTCCCATGGATCTGGCAATTATGACTATGTGGGAGCTAGGAACTCTTTCCTAGTCTTCCTGAAAACAAGTAAAGCTCTGACTCATTGACACATTGAGCCATTTCTCTGGCTCCAGTTTCTTTTCTGTCTTTTGTCTCTCTCTCTCTCTTTTTTAAAACTTAATTGGTTATATTATTTGTTTACATTTCAAATGTTGTCCCCCTTCCTGGTCTTTACTCCACAAACCCCTCATCTCACCACTCATCACCTTTGCCTCCAAGAGTGTGCTCCCCACCTACCCACACACTCCTGCGACATCCCCTAGAATCCCCCTATTCTGTGACAACAAGCTTCCACCGAAACAAGGATCTCACCTCCCACTGATGCCAGGTAAGGCAATCCTCTGCTACATATGTAGCTGGAGTCATGGATTCCTCTGTGTGTACTCTTTGGTTGGTGGTTTAGTCCCTGGAAGCTCTGAGGAATCAAGTCAGCTGATATTGGTGTTCTTCCTATGGGGCTGCAATCCCCTTCAGTTCCCTCAGTCCTTCTTGTTACTCTTCCACTGGTGTCCCGAGACTGTCTGATGGTGGGCTGTGAGTATCTGCATCTGCCTTAGTAAGATGCTGGCAGAATCCTTTTAGAGGACAGCCATTCTAGGCTCTTGTCTGTGATCACTTCCTAGCATCAGCAATAGTATTGGGGTTTGGTGTCTGCAGATGATCCCAAGGTTGGGCCATCTCTGGATGGCCTTTCCTTCAGTCTCTGCTCCATTTTTTGTCCCTGTATTTTCTTTAGACAGGATCAATTCAGGGTTAAAATTTTTGAGATGATTGAGTGGCTCCATCCCTCAACTGGGATGAGGACAGGGCCTCTACTGGGATAGGGCCATGCCTGTCTACTGGATGAGTGCTCTTGTGTTTCTATCTGCCCTCTGTTGGGTATTTCAGCTAATGTCATCCCCGTAGGGTCCTGGAAACCTCTCATATCTCTGGCATCTGGGACTTTCTAGAGATTCTCCACCTTCCCCACGACTACTGTTACATAGAATGAATAGAAATTCATTCTCTTGACCCTCTGACCCTGTCCCTTCTTCCCCCTTTTTGCCTCCCCCTCCTCTCTCCATCCTAGTTCCCTCCCTCCCTCTACCTACCTTGATCATTCTCTTCCCTCATCTAAGTAGGTTTGGAGCATTCATACTTTGGCCTTCATAAATTTTTGTCATTTTATTCATTTACATTTAAAATGATACCCCCTTCCTGGTTTCCTCTCCACAATTCACTCTTCCCATCCCCTCTCTCCTCCTTCCCCTTTGCCTCCATAATGGTGTTCCTCCAGCCATTCACCTACTCCTGCTTCACCATTCTAGCATCCCTTTACACTGTGGCATCAAGCCTCCACAGGACCAAGGGCCTTCCCTTCCACTGAGTCAGATAAGGCTATAATCTGCTACATATAAATCTGTAGCCGAGAATCTTTTCATGCATACTCTTTGATTGGTGGTTTAGTTCCTGGGAGCTCTGGGCAGACCAGTCAGTTGATGTTCATCCTAAGGGGTTACAATCCCCTTCAGCTCATTCAGTCCTTCCTCTAGCTCTTCCATTGGGATCCCCAGGCTCGGTCCAATAGTTGGCTGTGAGTATCTGCATCTATTTTTGTCAGGTGCTAGTAGAACCTCTCAGGGACCAGTTGTACCAGGCTCCTGTTAACAAGCTCTTCTTGGCATCAGCAGTAGTGTCAGGGTTTGGTATCTGCTGGTAGGGAGGTCTCTAGATGGCCTTTCCTTCAGTCTCTGTTCCATTTTTTACTCTTGTCTTTCCTTTGGACAGGAACAATTCTGGGTGAAAATTTTTGAGATTGCTGGGTGGCCCCATCCTTCGACTGGGGGTTGTACCTATCTACTGGAGGTGGTCACTATAGGTTCTCTCTCTCCCCCCACTCTTGAGTACTTTGCCTAAAGTCAACTCTTACTTCCAAGGTACCTGGGGCTTGCTAGTGGCTACCCGAAGTCCCCATCCCCCACTGCTACATAATTCTATTCAATTTCCTGAACATCTATACTTTTCTCCTGTTTCTTCCAATATCTAATCCTGTTGCCCTTTCTTCTCTTCCCCTCCTTTCTTCCTCCCAGGTCCCTCCCTCTACCTTCTATGATTATTTTGTTCCCTATGTCTATGTAGGATTGAAGCATTCATATTTTGGTCTTCCTTCTTATTAAGCTCCATAAGGTTTGTGGGTTTTTTCATGGGTATTCTGAGCTTTTGGACTAATATCCACTTATTAGTGAATACATACCAAGTGTGTCCTTTGGGGGTCTGGGTTTCCTCATTCAGGATGATATTTTGTAGTTCCATCCATTTGCCTGCAAAATCTATGAAGTCATCAATTTTAATAGCTTAGCAGTACTTCATTGTGTAAATATACCACATTTTCTGTATCCATTCGTCTGTTGAGAGACATTTGGCTTGTGTCCAGCTTCTGGCTATTGTTTTATCTTATATTTTTATTTTATATTATTATTATGTTTAATTTTGTTTAATTTAAATTTATTTTTTAGATATTTACTTTATTTTCATTACATTTCAAATGTTTTCCCCATTCCAGGTCTCCCCTTCAGAAACGCCCTATTCTATCCCCTCCTCCCCTTCCTCTATGATGGTGCTCAACCACCCACCCACTCCTGTCTTCTCTCCCTAGCATTCCCCTACACTGGGGTATCTAACACTCTCACACCCAAGGGCCTTTCGTCCCACTGATGGCCAACAAGGCTCTCCTCTGCCACATATTACATATTCTGCCAGCACCATGGGTCTCTCCATGTGTTTTATTTGGTTGGCAGTTCACTCTCCAGGAGCTTGGGGGAGGGGGTCTGGCCAGTTGACACTGTTGCTCCCTCTATGGAGCTGCAACTCCCCTCAGCTACTTCACTTCCTTCTCCCACTCCTCCATTCTGGACCCCATGCTCAGTCCAATTCTTTGCTTAGCTCTGTACCCCCTCTTTAATACGGTTATTTGGTTCTCTGCAATCTAACTTCTTGAGTACTTTGTAGATATTGGATATTTGCCCTGTAATAGATGTAGAGTTGATAAAGATCATTTTCAAAACTGTAGGTTGCTGTTTTGTCCTATTGACAGGGTCCTTTGCCTTACAGAAGCTTTGCAATTTTATGGGGTCCCATTTGTAAATTGATGATTTAGAGCCTGAGCCATTGGTGTTCTGTTCAGAAAATATTTCCCTGTGCTAATATGTTCAAGGATTTTTCTTACTTTGTCTTCTACTACATTCAACATAACTGGTTTTATGTGGAGGTCCTTGATCCACTTGAACTTTGAGCTTTTATGAAAGTGGATCAATTTGCATTTTTCTATATGCAGACTGACAATTGAACAAGCACCATTTGCTGGAAATGCTTCCCTTTTTACACTGTATGGTTTTGGTTTCTTTGTTAAAGATCAAGAAACCATAGGTGTGTGGATTTATTTCTGGGTCTTCAATTCTATTCCATTGATCTACCTGCCTGTCTTTGTACAAATACCATGTGGTGTTTATCACTATTGCTTTATAGTATACCTTGAAGACAGAGTCAATGATTCAACTCCCCCAGAAGTTTTTGATTGTTGAAAATAGTTTTTGCTATCCTGGGTTTTTTGTTGTGTCAGATGAAGTTGAGAATTGCTCTTTCTATCTTTGTGAATAATTGAGTTGGAATCTTGATGGGGACTGTATTGAATCTGTAGATTGTTTTTGGTAAGAGGGCCATTTTTACAAAGTTAATCCTGCTGAACCATGAGCATGGAAGATCTTTCCATCTTCAGAGGTCTTCTTCAATTTCTGTCTTCAGAGACTTGAAGTTCTTGTCATACAGATCTTTCACTTGTTTGGGTAGTTACTCCAAGATATTTTATATTATTTGTGACTATAGTGATGTGTGTTGTTCCCCTAATTTCTTTCTCAGCCTGTTTATCCTTTCTGTAGAGAATGGCTACTGATTTGTTTGAGTTAATTTTATATCCAGCCACTTTGTTGAAGTTGTTTATCAGTTATAAGAGTTCTCTGGTTGAATTTTGGGGTCTCTTATGTATATTATCTTATCATCTGCAAATAATGATATCTTGCCTTCTTCCTTTCCAATTTACATCTCTTTGACCTCCTATTGTCTAAATGCTCTAACTAGAACATCCTAAATAAATAGAATAAATAGAGAGAAGGCTTCCTTGTCTTCTCCCTGATTTTAGTGGAATTGATTCAAGGTTTTCTCTATTTGATTTGATATTGTCTATTGGTTTGCTGTATGTGGCTTTTATTATTCTTAAGTAAGAATGGGTCTTGAATTCCTGACCTTTCCATGTCTTTTATCATGAAGGGGTGTTGTATTTTGACAAATGTATTTTCAGAATCTAATGAGATCATTATGTGTTTTATTTTTCTTTCAGTTTATTTATCTAGTGGCTTATATTGATGGCTTTCCTTATATTGAACTTTCCCTGCATCCCTGGAATGACGCCTACTTGTTCTTGTTGAATGATCATTTTGATGTGTTCTTGGATTCAGTTTGTAAGACTTGTATTTTTACCAATATTCATAAGGGAAATTGGTCTGTAGTTCTCTTTCTTTGTTGAATCTTTGTGTGGTCAATGTATCAGCTTAACTGTGGCTTCATATACCTAATTAGGGAGTGTTCCCTCTGTTTCTATTTTGTAGAATAGATTGAGAAGTATTGGCATTAGGTCCTGTTTGAAGGTCTGATAAAATTCTTCACTAAAACCATCTAGCCCTGGGCTTCTTTTGGTTTGGAGACATTTAATAACTGCTTCTATTTCTTTAGGGATTATGGGACTGTTTAGATAGTTTACCTGATCCTGATTTAACTTTAGTACCTTGTATCTGACTATAGTATTAACTATTTCACCAAGATTTTTCAGTTTTGTTGAGTGTAGACTTTTGTAGTATGATCTGGTGACTTTTTTAAAGTTTCCTCAGTTTCTGTTGTTATGTCTCTCTTTTCATTTTTGATTCTGATGATTTGGATATTGTCCCTGTGCCCTCTAGTTAGTTTGGCTAAAAATTTATCTATCTTGGTGATTTTCTCAAAGAACTAGCTCCTAGTTTGCTTGGTTCTTTGTATAGTTCTCTTTGTTTCTACTTGGTTGATTTCATCCCTGAATTTGATTATCTTCTGCTGTCTTCTCCTCTTGGATGTATTTGCTTTTTTTTTTGTTTTAGAGCTTTCAGATGTGCTGTTAAGTTGCTAGTGTATTATTTCTTCTAATTCTTTATGAAGGCATCCACAGACATATGAGATTTCCTTTTAGTACTATGTGCATTGTGTCCCATAAGTTTGAGTATGAGGCATGTTCATTTTTCTTAAATTCTACAAAGTCTTTAATTTCTGTCTTTATTTCTTCCCTGACAAAGTTATCATTTAGTAAAGAGTTGTTCAGCTTCCATGAGTATGTAAGCTTTCTCTTGTTTTTGTTGTTATTGAAGACCAGCCATACTCCATGAAGATCTGATAGAATGCAAGGACTTAATGCAATCTTCTGGCAACTGTTGAGGCTTGTTTTGTGTCTGATTATATGAGTAGTTTTGGAGAAGTTACCATGAGGTGTTGAGACGAAGGTGTATTCTTTTGTTTTCTGGTTATATGTTATGTAGATAACTATAAAATTCATTTGGTTCACAACCTCTATTAGTTTCACTGTGTCTGTTTAGTTTCTGTTTCTATGATCTGTCCATTGATGAGAGTGAAGTGTTGAAGCTTCTGCCTATTATTGTGTGAGGTTCAATGGGTGCTTTGCACTTTAGTAATGTTTCTTGTACAAATGTGGGTGCTCTTGCTCTTGGGGCATAGATGTTCAGATTTGAGAGTTCATCTTGGTGGATTTTTCTGTTCATGAGTATGGAGTACCCTTTCTTGTTGGGTTAATGATGGTGGTCAGAGTCCTGCATCTGCCCCAGGGCTCAGGCCTCTATGGGAGGCGAGATCCAGGAAGTTTGACCACACTCACCCTAGGGCACTGCCAGGTGTGGAGAATGATGGCCAACAAGTCCCTACTCTGCCACACATATGACCAGCCCCATGGGACCCTCCTAATATATTCTTTGCTTGGTGGTCCAGTATCTGGGAACAGCAGGTAGCCTGACCAGTTGACACTGCTGCTCCCTGCATAGGGATGCAAACTCCCTCAGCTCTTTCAGTCCCTTTTCCAGCTCTTCAACCTGGTACCCCACAATCAGTCCAAAAGTTGCTATGAATTGAATCATGTGTATTCCGAACTTTTGGGCTAATATTTGCTATCAATGAGTACATACCATGTTTGATCTTTTGTGACTGAGTTGCCTCACTCAGGATGATATTTTCAAGTCCCATCCATTTGCCTGCGAATTACATAAAGTCATTGTTTTTAATAGCTGAGTAGTTTTTCATTGTGTAAATGGACCATGTTTTCTGTATCCATTCCTCTGTTGAGGGGCATCTGGTTGTTTCCAGCTTCTGGCTATTATAAATATGGCTGCTATGAACATTGTGGAACATGTGTCCTTATTACATGTTGGAGAATCTTCTGGGTATATGCCCAGGAGTGGTATAGCTGGGTCCTCAGGCAATATTTTCTTCAAATTTCTGAGGGTCTGCCAAGGTGATTTCCAGAGTGGTTGTACCAGACTGCAATCCCACTAGCAATGGAGGAGAGTTCCTCTTTCTCTGCATCCTTGCCAGTATCTGCTATCATCTGAGCTTTTGATCTTAGCTATTCTGACTGGTGTGAGTTGGAATCTCAGGGTTGTTTTGACTTGCATTTCCCTGATGGCTAAGGATGTTGAATATTTTTTTTAGGTGTTTCTCAGCCCTTAAAATTTCCTCAGTTAAGAATTCTCTGTTTAGCCATTCCCCCATTTTTTGATAGGGTTATTTGGTTCCCTGGAGTCTAACTTCTTGAGTTCTTTGTATATATTAGATATTAGCCCTCTATTGGACATAGGATTGATAAAGATTTTTTTCCCAATCTGTTGGTTGCCGTTTTGTCTTATTTAGAGTGTCCTTTGCCTTACAGAAGCTTTGTAATTTCATGAGGTCCCATTTGTAGATTCTTGATCTTAGAGCATAAACCATTGGTGTTCTGTTCAGAAACTTTCCCCCTGTGCCCATGTGTTTGAGACTTTCCCTTATTTTCTCTTCTATTAGATTAAGTGTATCTGGTTTTATGTGGAGGTCTTTGATCCACTTGGATTTCAGCTTTGTACAGGAAGATAGGAATGGATTAATTCACATTCTTCTACATGTTGAACAAACAGCATTTGTTGAAAATGCTGTCTTTTTTCCACTGGATGGTTTTAGCTCCATTGTCAAAAATCAAGAGACCATAGGTGTGGGGGTTCATTTCTGTGTCTTCAATTCTATTCCATTGATCTACCTGCCTGTTGCTGTACCAATTCCATGCAGTTTTTATTACTATTGCTCTGTAGTGCAGCTTGAGGTCAGGGAGGCTGATTCCCCCAGAGGTTCTATTATTGTTGAGAAGAGTTTTTGCTATCCTTGGTTTTTTGTTAGTTCAAATGAATTTTAGAATTGCTCTTTCTGAGTCTCTGACGAGTTGAGTTGGAATTTTGATGGGAATTGAATTGAATCTGTAGATTGTTTTCGGCAAGATGGCCATTTTTACTATATTAATCCTGTCAATCCATGAGCATGAGATATCTTTCCATATTCTGAGGTCTTCTTCGATTTCTTTCTTCAAAGACTTGAAGTTCTTGTCATACAGATCTTTCATTTGTTTGGTTAGAGGCACACGAAGATACATTTTATTGTTTGTGACTATTGTGAAGGGTGTCATTTCCCTAAATTCTCTCTCAGCCTGTTTGTCCTTCAAGTATAAAAAAGCTACTGACTTGCTTGAGTTAATTTTGTATGGAGCCACTTTGCTGAAGTTGTTTATCAGCTGTAGCAGTTCTATGGTGGGGTTTTTTGGGTCACTAAATTACACGATCATATCATCTGTAAATAGTGATATTTTGATATCTCCTTTCCAATTTGCATCCCTTTGATCATCTTTTTTTTGTCTAATTGCTCTAGCTAGAACTTCAAGTACTATATTGAATAGATAGGGAGAGAGTGGACAGCCTTGTCTAGTTTCTGATTTTACTGGAAATACTTCATGTTTTTCCCCATTTAGTTTGATTTTGGCTACTGGTTTGATGTATATTGCTTTTACTGTTTAGGTATGGGCCTTGAATTCCTGATTTTTCCAAGACTTTTATCATGAAGGGATGTTGAATTATGTCAAATGCTTTTTAAGCATCTAATGAAATGCTTAAAAACATGTGGTTTTTATCTTTGAGCTTGTAGTGGATTACATTGATGGATTTCCAGGTATTGAACCATCCCTGCATCCCTGGGATGAAGCCTACTTGATCATTTTGATGTGTTCTTGGATTCAGTTTTTGAGAATTTTATTGAGTATTTTTGCATAGATATTCATAAGGGAAATTGGTCTAAAATTTTCTTTATTTGTTGGGTCTTTGTGAGGTTTTGATATCATTTTAACTGTGGCCTCATAGAATGAATTGGGTAGTGTTCCTTCTGCTTCTATTTTGTGCAATAGTTTGAAGAGTATTGGTATTAGGTCTTCCTTGAGGTTCTGATAAAATTCTGCACAAAACCCATCTGGTATAGGGTTTTTTTTTTGGTTGGGAGAATTTTAATGATTTTTTCTATTTCTTTAGATGTTATGGGACTGTTTAGATGGTTTATCTGATCCTGACTTAACTTTGGTATTTGGTAGCTATCTAGAAAATCGTCCATTTCATCCAGATTTTCTGATTTTGTTGAGTATAGGCTTTTGTAGTAGAATCTGAGGAATTTTGTATTTTCTCAGATTCAGTTGTTATAGCTCCCTTTTCAATTCTGATTTTGTTAATTTGGATACTGTCTCTGTGTCTTCTGGTTAGTCTGGCTAAGGGTTCATCTATTTTGTTGATTTTCTCAAAGAAACATCTCTTGGTTTTGTTGATTCTTTGTATATTTCTTTTTATTTCTACTTGGTTTATTTTAGCCCAGAGTTTGATTATTTCTTGCCTTCTACTCCTGTTGGGTGCATTAGCATCCTTTTGTTCTAGAGATTTCAGGTGTGCTGTTAAGTTGCTACTGTATGCTCTCTCCAGTTTTTTGGTTTTGTTTTTGGTTTTTTTTGGAGGCATGAAGAGCTATGAGTTTTGCTCTTAACACTTCTTTCATTGTGTCCCATAAGTATGGGTATGTTGTACTTTCATTTTCATTAAATTCTAGGAATTCTTTAATTTCTTTCTTTATTTCTTCCTTGACCAAGTTATCATTGAGTAGAGCATTGTTCACCTTCCATGTTTTTGTGGGCTTTCTGTTGTTTATGATTCCATTGAAGACCAGCCATAATCCACAGTGATCTCAAAGGAGGCATGGGATTATTTCAATCTTCTTATATTTGTTGAGATTTATTTTATGAGCAATTACATGGTCAATGTTGGAGAAAGTATCACCATGAGTTGTGGAGGAAAAGGTTTATTCTTTTGATTTAGGATGAAATGTTTTACCGATATCTGTTAAATCCATTTGTTCCATAACTTCTGTCAGTTTCACTGTGTCTCTGTTTAGTTTGTATTTCCAAGATCTGCCCATTGTTAAGGAGTGCGGTGTTCAAGTCTCCCACTATTATTTTGTGAGGTGCAATGTGTGCATTGAGCTTTGGTAACGTTTCTTTTATGAATGTAGGTGCCCATGCCTTTGGAGCATAGATGATCAGAATTGAGAGTTCTTCTTGGGTAGATTTTTCCTTTGATGAGGATGAAGTGTTCTTCCTTATCTTTTTGGATAACTTTTGGTTGACAGTCAATTTTATTTGATATTAGAATGGCTACTGCAGCCTGTTTCTTGGGACCATTTGCCTGGAAAATTATTTTCCAGTCCTTTACTCTGAGGCAGTGTCTGTCTTTAACACTGAGGTGTGTTTCTTGTATGCAGCAAAATGCTGGGTCCTGTTTATGTATCCAGTCCATTAGCCTGTGTCTTTTAATTGGGGAATTGAGTCCTTTGATGTTAAGAGATATTAATGAATAGTGATTGTTGCTTCCTGTTATTTTCGATGTTACTTTTATGTTCGTGTGGCTACCTTCTTTTGGGTTTGTTAAAAGATTACTTTCTTGCTTTCTCTAGGGTGTAATTTCCCTCCTTGTGTTCGCATTTTCCATCTATTATCCTTTGTAGGGTTGAGTTTGTGGAAAGATATTGTGTAAATATGGATTTGTCATGGAATATCTTGGTTTCACCATCTATGGTAATTAAGAGTTTTGCTGGGTATAGCAGCCTGGGCTAGCAGTTCTGTTCTCTTAGAGTCTGTATGAGATCTGCCCAGGATCTTCCAGCTTTCATAGTCTCTTGTGAGAAGTCTGGTGTAATTCTGATAGGTCTGCCGTTATATGTTACTTGACCTTTTTCCCTTACTGCTTTTACTATTCTTTCCTTTTTTATGCATTTGGTGTTTTGACTATTATGTGACTATTATATGATGGGAGGAATTTCTTTTCTGGTCCAATCTATTTGGAGTTCTGTAGGCTTCTTGAATGTTTATGTTCATCTCTTTCTTTAGGTTAGGGAAGTTTTCTTCTATAATTTTGTTGAAGATATTTATTGGCCCTTCAAGTTGGATATCTTTACTCTCTGCTATACATATTATCCTTAGGTTTGGTATTCTCGTTGTGGCCTGGATTTCCTGGATGTTTTGGGTTAGGAGCTTTTTGTATTTTGTGTTTTCTTTGATTGTTGTGTGAATGTTTTCTATGGTATCCTCTGCACCTGAGATTCTCTAGTCTATCTTTTGTATTCTGTTTGTGATGCTTGCATCTATGACTTCTGATCTCTTTCCTAGGGTTTCTATCTCCAGGGTTGTCTCCCTTTGTGATTTCTTTGTTTTTATTTCCATTTTTATATCCTGGATGGTTTTGTTCATTTTCTTTGCCTGTTTGATTGTGTTTTCCTGTATTTCCTCTTTAAGGGCTTATTTTCCTGTGTTCTCTTGTATTTCTTTAAGGAGTTATTTATTTCCTTCTTAAAGTCTTTTATCATTATCATGAGAAGTGATGTTAAATCTGAGTCTTGCTTTTCTGGTGTGTTGCAGTGTCCAGGGCTCACTGTGGTGGGAGAACTGGGTTCTGACGATGCCAAGTTGCCTTGGTTTCTGTTCCTTATATTCTAGCCCTTGCCTTTCACCATCTGGTTATCTCTGGTTTTAACTAGTCTTGCTCTCTCTGGCTGTGGCTTGTCCCTCCTGCACACCTTTTTATTAGTTCTCCTTGGGGACCAGCTCTCTCTGAGAGGAATTTGGGTTTGGAGAGCTGTGATACAGGTTCAGCTCTTAGGTGCTGACAGAAACCAGAAGGATCCTGTCCCCAGATGTTCCTTGGTTCCTATGTCCTGATGGCTCTGTCAAGGTCCCTCTTGATTGATAAATTTAAACAGAAGTGGTGGTCTTCCTGTGTTCGAAGGTGTGTCAGCACTCCTGGGAGACCAGCTCTCTCCTGGCACTATTTGATTATGGAGCCCTGTGTTACAGGATCAGCTCCCTGCTGCAGAAGGAAACCAAAGGCCACTCCTCAGTCCCTGTGTCCTGATGGTTCTGGGCAGGTCCCTCTAAGCAGAGGTGCTGGCCTTACTCCCAATCACAGGCTTTTCCATACTTCTGGTGAGGCTAGCTCTTTTTCTGTGCTATTTGTATATGGAGCCATGTGGCACAGAGGTCCCCGGCCACAGATGAAAACCAGAAAGCTCCTGTGTTCCCCATATTTTTGATACATTTTGGTTGAAAATCTATTTTATTTGATATTACAATAGCTACTACTGCTTGTTTCTTGGGACCGTTTGCTTGGAAAAAAATTTTTCCAGCCCTTTGCTCTGAGGTAGTGTCTATCTTTGTCACTGAGGAGTGTTTCCTGTATGCAGCAAATGCTGGATCTTATTTATGTATTCACTCTCTTAGCCTATGTCTTTTTATTGGGGAGTTGAGACTATTGTTGGTGAGAGATATTAAAGACCAACGTTTGTTGCTTCTTGTTATTTTTGTTGTTAGAGGTAGAATTATGTTTGTGTGGTTCTCTTCTTTTTTTGTTTCTTGTGAGAAGGTTAATTTCTTGGTTTTTCATGGGTGTACTTTCCATCCTTATGTTGGAATTTACCTCCTATTATCCTCTGTAGGACTGGATTTGTGGAAAGATATTGTTTAAGCTTGTTTTTTTCATAGAATATCTTGGTTTCTACATCTATAGTAATTGCGAGTTTTGCTCAGTACACTATTCTGAGCTGGGGTTTTTGTTCTCTTAGGACATATATGGCATTTGGTTAGGATCTTCTGGCTTTTAGTGTCTCTGTTGAGAATTCTGATGTAATTCTGATAAATTTGTTACCGTTTTCCCTTACCACTTTTAAATGTCTTTCTTTGTTTTGTGCATTTAGTGTTTTAATTATTATGTGACAGGAGGAATTTCTTTTCTGGTCCAATCTTTTTGGCTTTCTGTAGGCTACTTGTATGTTTACCTGCATCACTTTCTTTAGGTTAGGAAAGTTTTCTCCTATGATCTTATTGAAGACATTAACTGGCTCTTTGAATTGGGAATCTTTGCTCTCTTATATACCTATTATTCTTAGGTTTGGTCTTTTCATTGTGTCCTGAATTTCCTAGATGTTTTGGATTATGAGCTTTTCACACTCTGTATTTTCTTTTACTGTTGTTTCAATATCTTCTATGGTATATTCCAGGCATGAGATTCTGTCTTCTATCTTGTGTATACTGTTGCTGATGCTTGCATCTGTGACTCCTGATCTCAGTCCCAGGTTTTCCATCTCCAGGATTATCTTCCTTTGTGATTTCTCTTTTGTTTCTGTTTTTATTTTTAGATCCTGAATGGTTTTGTTCAATTCTTTCACCTATTTGATTGTGTTTTCCTGAATCTCTTTAAGGGTTTCTACCTGTTTACCTATTTTCTCATGTACTTCTTTAAGGGGGTTATTTATGTCCTCCTTAAGGTCATCTATCATCTTCATGAGATGTGATTTTAGGTCACAATCTTGCTTTTCAAGTGTGTTAGGGTATCCATGGCTTGTTGTGGTGGAAGAACTGGGTTCTGATATTGCCAAGTGGCATTGGTTTGTGTTGCTGATGATGAGGCTTGGCTTGCCTCTGGCCATCTGGTTATCTCAGGAGTTAACTGGCCTTGCTGTTTCTGACTGGAGCCTGTCCTTCCTGCAAGCCTGGTTATGTTGGGCCTCTTTGGGACAGGCTGTCTCTGTGTGTGGGAGGAGGTCTGGAGCACTTGAGCTGTGAGCCTGGCTGTGGCAGACATTCTGTGAGTCAAGCTGACTCTGGGTGTGGGCAGGATAGTGACAGCAGGAGTACAAGATCTGTTACTGGGTGCAGTTTTAGAACTGAAGGAAGATATGTCTACAGCAAGGCATGTGATCTTCCACCTTCTGGGTATCTGGTGGCAGGAGGGTAGGGGTAAGGGAATCCCTGTTAGGCCAGGTATTGGGGTGGGGGGATTGACCTGTGCTGATGTTAGAATTCCTGGTGGTCAAGTTATCTCTGTGGGTGGATAGGTTGGGGGGAGCTAGAGCACAAGATCTGCCACTGGGTGCAGTTGTGGGCCAGACAGAAGATGTGTCTCTGTCAGGGCAGGAGGTCCTGTGTTCTCTGTGCTATGAGAGGGTAGGGGATCCCAGTTGGTGGGGGACTCAACTGTGAGCCTGCTGGTGTCAGAACCAGGGAAAAGCTCTCTGGTTACTTTTTAACATAAAGAAACTCCATGGGCTGCAGTTATATTCCCAGCTCTTGCAAAGTGGAAGACAAAATCAAAAGTCCAGTTTATCTTGAGGTACATGGCAAATTGAAAGCCATCCTGAATTACATGAGACTTTGACCTAAAAAAAAAATAAATAAAAAGAAGTTCTGTGTGAGTATTTAAATTGTCCAAAGTGGCTATAGTTTAGATTTTCCAGTGCAGCAGTGTGTGAAGGATAACTCAAGGAGAGGTGGTTAGTAAGGTGGTCTCAAGGTCTAGGTTTCTATTAAGAACTCATGTCCTCACTGAAGATGCCATTACTTATGCTGTGATTGAGTTACTGAAATAGTCAGCCTATGTCCCTTGCTTGAGCACTCCTCTATCCAGTCAAAAGCTCTTGTGTTACACAGCACCAAGGTCATTTCCAGATGCCTCTGAGTGCATTGCTAGGCTTCTCAGCTACAGAAACAATGTTTGAATCAGTCTCCCTTCTTTACAAATTACATTGTCTACTATATTCTCTGATAGTAACTGAAAACGGGCTAAGAAAAGACCATAAACTCAAATAACTGAATGGCTCATTGCTCTACTGAATGGCATAAAACTCCAGAAAGTCTTTTAAATAAAACAATACAAAACATCGGGGATTTAACTACAGAAGAAACTGCAGAGTTTCAGAGTGATTCAACTCTTTGTTGGTGGCATCTATTTCTCTTCTATAGCTCTATTGCACTGCAGAGTTTAAATGTTTATTTTACTCATACAAAAATAGAACAGGATTTCAAGCATAATGCTCAAATTAAGATCAGTTATTTCATGTTATTATAAGTTTTCAACTTAACTAATGAAAACTGGGTAATTACAAAAGAAATCACCTGAATGCCTCTCTGATATAATCCACAGGAGAATGACCACGACCTTCCTTCTGTATTCCTGCCAGCACAGGAAAGATCAGCTCGAGGCACATATGAGCTGTAAGATGTCATGAATCATCACTGAAAGAATGTGGAATGACTCCTTCTACCTCCATCTCCTTAATGTGAGAAACAATCACCATCATTTACTTGTCAGGGCAGAGAACCATTGAATCCAAAGGTTTTCAGGAGTCTGCTTTGGGCCTTTCTAGTTTTGAACTTCAGAATGTGAAATACCAGACTCCTTTACACTCTTTCTTCCCTCCTGGGGAGATTTTACTGGTAAAAATGATGGGAACCCTTGAGATGTCTCTGAGGCCAGTTCTAGGTCATGGATGAAATGCTATTTGTCTTTGGCCATAAGATCCTGATTTTAACAAGCTCTACTAACCTTTGTAAAGGATGAGACCTGATGGCATCCTTACTGTACATGAATTCCAACTCTGTATTTGTATCAATGTAGTAGCTATTTCAAGTAAAGTAGAAAATCAAATATCTTTAAAGTTTTCAAACATTCATTACTAATGTCTATTTAATCAATTGCCCCAAATGGTTTGCATTACAGTTATAAAACATGGCACTAGGATACACAAGCATCACAGTGCTATGCATTATTGAACTTGTGCCCAATTTTACTTCATTTATAAGATCTTTCTCACTGGGTGGTGCTAGCAAATGCCATTATTCCCACTACTCAGAAGACTTAGGATGGTGGATCTCAGAGTTTGAGACCAGCATGATCTACAAGGTGAGTTTCGGGATATCCAGGGCTACACAGAGAAACCCTGTCTTGAACAAACAAAAATGAACAAATAACAAAACAGAGAAAACATATTCAGGACTGTAATTAGTAAAGTTTTCATGGAGAGAGAAGGGCATAAAGAAAGTGGACAAGCATGGCCATTGGTCATCCTTCTACCTGTGTGTTTGCTTATCAATATAGAAAAAAAACAATTGTCTAAGCATAGTTCAATATTTTGAAATTTATGAATAAATATATAATATGCAATGTTTGATAGTTTGAAAACTTCTTTCCATTTTCTTCTTTGTGAACAAAAACATATTTAGCATAAATGGGGAGAGTAAAAATGTATAGACCAATGAGTTGACAACATATGTGCTGGTATCATAACTATGTACTTAACATCACATGTTAAGTATCTTAGCTTTATTTTGTATTAGTCTATACCTCTCAGTCTATCAACCTGATTAAAAAGCCAATGCATTATTTTTGTTCCTTTCGTTTTTCTTAAGTACACTGAATGGTGAAGATTTCCCTGAATTTTCATTCATTTTATGATCTTACTTCTACATACATGAACTGGGTGTCATGTTGATACCCAGATCTTGTCAATCACTGTTCAATATCTTACCCTGTAAGGCCAATGACATGCAAATTTTGTTATTTACAACACTTATTGCATTAAATTTTACATCTTCAATTCTAATTCCTGATTGCCACAAGACTCTCTCTAGATAAACTGTTTTAAGATAACTATTGGCTATCTAGAGTCTCATTATCTTTGTGAGTTCTCTCCTCACTTCCAAAATTTATATGGTATATGCAGCTGTCAAATACATGGATATAATACCAGGCTTGAGCTTTCTCCTAAGGAGCAAAGTAAGGTTGTCATGAGTGCATGACGTCAAAAAAGGACAGTGCTAACAACCCCCAAAATCCAAGGTGCACTCCAAGTTTCACTACATTATTAATGACATTGAAATGTGCCACATTTATGCTCTTGAGTAAATGAAAATAAATTTATAAGAGGGTAGGAATGGATAACCAAAGAAATGACTACTCATTTATGTAGAGTAAATTTTTCATCTTACTATTCCTAAAGTATAAAGAACTAAAAAATTGTGTGGAGGTCTTCCTCTCTACTGAAATTATAAAATCACAGATAGAGACCATCAACATATAAGTGGGTAAAAATATTTTCCTCTATGTATAATGATCCAGTTTGATCCCAAGATTTACATGATAGAAGGAGAGACCACATTTTCATCCATACCAAGTGTATTAGTCGGGGTTCTCTAGAGTCATAGAACTTATAGGTATTCTCTATATAATAAGGGAATTTGTTAATGACTTACAGTCTGTATTCAAATTCCCCAACAACAGTCAGCTGTAGCAGTGAATGAAAACCTGAGGATCTAGCAGTTGCTCAGTCCCACAAGGCTCACAAGGCAAAGATGATTGAATCTTCCTCCTTCCAATGTCCTTATGTAGATCTCCAGCAGCAGGTGTGGCCGAGATTAGAGGTGTGCCTACCACCACACCTGAAACTTCTGTCTTCCAGACTCAAGATCTAGATCACAGGTGAGACCTCTAATTCTGGATTGTAATTCACTCCAGATATAGTCAAGGTGACAACCAGAAACAGTCACTACATCAAGTTAAATAAGTTTAACCAAAAAAAAAAAAAAATCTAAAATAGGCTCACATTCTCTCTTGTTTCTAATGGTGTTACGGTTTGCATGTTATAATTTTCAAAATTAAAGCCACCTTTTTCGGTTTGGCCAACTTTATTGAAAAACTTCAAGTTTGATTATATTTACCCACTAGGGCTCTCATTTCAAATACTGAACAAAACCAGATTACCTACTTAAGAACAATTTTACTTGATTTTTAATTGTCTGTCTGATCTTTACATGTTACAGATTCTGAAACTCAATGTACATAGAGTCTAAGTATGAAATAAACATTCACCTTCTACTATATTTATCACAGACACAGATTTTCATATATTTTATAAAATTCTAATCATTTAAATGGAGTGGAATAATTTGCTCTAATTGCCTATGTTCTCAGTTATCAAACATGAAGTTATATAAAAGGTAAGCTTTTCTAACTCCATTGTGTTGTAGTACTTAACAGAAACCTATCCAATCACTTTCTTTTGTGAATTTCTCAATTCCATTCTATTTACTAGAAAACCCCATGCACAGAACTATCATACCACTCCAAAGAAATTGTTACAGAGCTGATGGGAAAGAGCAGATCTAGTAGTTCTGTTCCTTAACTCACAAATAAGAATCATGACTCTCCCTAAGGCAGTATGCTTAATACAGAAAGCAGACCAAACCTGAATTCCAAGTATTTGTCCTTCTCATCTCAGTAAACTTCCAGAATGAATGTCAAGAACAAGAGCTACCAAACCAATGAAGACTTTTCTCAAACTGTCATCTCTAGTGAAGCCGATTTCAGATGTATATGTGTATTCCTCTTTATGATTATATAATAAAGGGGAATACTAAACAATGTTTAAGCATAGGTGACATTATAATGTGTAGCCTTTATGTATATTGTAATATTTAGAGAACATTTTACTGTCAGCCATGCACATTTAGTTGCTATTGACATATCATTTAGAGATGCCATCATCTGTATTTCCCTACAATAAATAATTGCTATGCTCCGAAAGAAATTTTGTGAGATTAATCATCCTTGTTAATGGATGGAAGACCTTCTTGAATTGATTCCCCGAATAAATAATTATACTTAGAGCAATAAGTAATTAAATACAGTGCAATAATGCAAAAGACTTACCTATGCATTTTATTGAATTGATTTTTTCATTCAACATATTTTTAGGTTACTGATAGCCTGCTTGATGTTATAGAAATTACAGAAAGCATCATAGGTAGCAAGAATTCTGATAGAAAATTTACTATGAAATTAAATTAATTTAAACATTTTGGAAGTCCCCAGTGGAAGGAAGGTTTTCAAGGTATGACAAATTCAGTGAACATTAAGTACCATTGATACTGAAAGATATCATAGCAAGATCTAACCTTACTTTCAAGCTTACAGAAGCTTACCCTGAAAGAACATAGCTTTATCTGATATATTTTTTATTTATGCATTATTTGTATTCCAAATGCTGCCCCTTTTTCTGGTCCCCCCACACAGGGTTACTTCCCTATCCCCCATCCACTTCCCCTCTGAGAGGGTACTCAACCAGGCATCCTCCAAACCTAGTGCATCAAGTCCCTGTAGGATTAGGCTCATCTTCTCTCACTGAGGGAACAAGGCAACCCTCTACTACATCTGTGTCAGGGGGCCTCAGACCAGCCTGTTTATGCTGTTTGGTTGGTAGCTTAACCTCTAGGAACTTGGAGGGTTCCAGCTTAGTTGACATTGTTGTTCTTCCTGTGGGGTTGCCATTGCCTTTAGGGCCTTCACTCCTTCCCCTAACTCTACCATAGGGGTCCCCTACATCTGTCCAGTATTTAGCTTTGGATATCTGCATCTCCCTCAGTCAGCTGCTGGGTAGGGTCGAACAGAGAACAGCTATGCTAGGCCCCTGTTTGCAAGCACAACATAGTATCACCAATAGTGTCCGAGATTGGTGCCTATCCGTGGTATGGATCTCAAGTTGTGTTGCTCACTGATCAGCCATTCATTAAGTCTCTCTTCCATCTTGTTCCACGTTTCTTTTAGACAGGACCAATTTTGGATCAAATATTTTGTAGGTGGATTGGTTTCCCCATCTCTCCACTGGGGAACCTGTCTGGCTCCTGGACATTGTCTCCTCATGTCCCATATTCTCACTGTTGGGCATTTCAGCTAAGGTCACACACATTAAATCCTGCAAGCCTACCAGATTTCTAGGACATTTTAGAGACCTCTCCAACCATGTCAACCCCAGAAAATGCATATTTACATTATTCTCTTGGTCTTCTGGGCCTCTCTTTTGTCTCTCCCACGTGGGGGATATGAAAGAAGTTTTTGATGGAGATCTAGGTGCCACAGTCTTTTGCCACTCCTCAAACAGTCCTGATCCACTATACCCAGTGTATGATCTATCATTGCTCCCAGCATACATGTGAGACAGCACAAAAGACCTAAAGCCAGCCAGGTGGCTGCTTACCCTGTCTTCATGGAAATTTCCATAGTGGATTAGACCCTCACCTACAGGCTCATGGATGGGCGAGTAAGATCTAAACAACACAGGTTGTATACCAATTTGCCCTTAAATACATAAATATACCCTAATTTGCTAAAAGGCTATATATAAGCTTATGCAGTAAACAATAATGTTAGATCTGTACTCTGATGCTGGTATCCAGAGTCTAAATCCCAGGCACTACCTTGAACTCCTTCTCCATTTACCTCCCATTTCCCAATCCCTGTTCCCACATCACTACAACTGATCCTGCCCACCTCTTCTACTCCCTGTTGTTCTTTCTCTCACCCAGTGCCTGCTCCTTCTGCCTCCCATGAATATTTTGCTCCCACTTATAAGTGGGATCCAAGCATCCTTACTTGGGCCTTCCTACTTGCTTACCTTCTTTGTAGAGTGTATCATGGGTATTCTGCATTGTTTGGCTAATATCCACTTAGCAGTGAGTATACACCATTCAGGTCCTTTAGGATCTGGTTTACCTCACTCAGGATGATATTTTATAGTTCCATTCTTTTGCTTGTAAAATTTATGATGTCCTTGTTTTTAATAGATGGATAGTATTTTGCTGTTTTACCTGATAGTTGTTCAACAAATGTAATAGGCATCAGTGAAAGGGGCCTAGAGAATTTGTAGAGTTCTAGGAAGGTAAACTAGAGAAGAAATGGTACCATTTCTGACTTGCTCAGGTGAACCTTCAGACACTGAATGAAGACAAAAATTTGCATGGACACCAGAGTCTATGGCTACATAAGATGTGAAGAGATCTTTGTCCTAACAGAAGAGGAGAGCCCTGGAGGCTTTTTTAGTTGTTAAGTTAATGAAAAATTTTCCACTGTGGGAACCTATTTCAGCTGAAATATGGACAGCAAATTGGAACAGAGACATCATAGGTATAAAGTTATTATTTGAAAAGATTATGAATGTCGACTTGGTAAATTCAAGAGCAAACAGCAAACAGCCCAGTTTCAAACAAGATGAATGATAAAGGATGGGTGAATGCTACGCTTTTCCACAGACCTCCACACATAGGCCCTGGGATAGGAGTGGCTTTACTCAAATGCAAGACCTCAGAGGTTTTCAAAGGAAGTGAGTCAACTCACGTGAGAGAAGCAGAAAAGCAGTACATAGAATGCAAACATAGTCATACTGAAAGAACATGTAATTTCATTTTAAATAATGTTAAAAGTATCAAAAATCCTTCTTTTCTTCAGTACCAAAATAACTTATGTCAAATTTCAATTCTAAAATCAATTTATTATCAATTGATAAGATAGTCATTTAATAGATAGAGGAGGTTACTTCTAGTTGTCTCTACAATTGTACACTTGTCTATGGGTAATGACTATATACATAGAAGAAAATGCATTACAAGTTGACTCAGATCAGTAATGACAGAAGGAGACCTAATGAACTAGGCAACTAATATGTGCTTACATACAATTTGTCACTTTTCAATATGGACCTTTGTCTTTGTCACTTTCAATATGGATCTTTCCTCTGTCATGAATACACTTCCATTTGCCATTACTAGAAGGGATAGCTGTTTGAACTTCTCGAAGGAAAAGTTATTCTTAGACATTTTATGGTTTGAAGGAACCAGACTTGACATTCCTACCTTCTTGGTAATAAAAAGGAGAGAGAAAGATAAATGTGCTTGAATTACATCTGGCCATTCTCAGAATAACTGTCTCCTTGCTTTCCCTTCCCATCTTATTAGATAAAAGGTTTGAGAAGGTCAAATGGAGGCGTTGTGGGCTGGAAACTCACTAAAAATCCTTAAAGGAGAATCATTAACGCTCTTGTAAAGGTCGGATGTACTGTTATATTTTTACTTAGTTTTGCTTTGAGCTAGAATAAAACTGAGATAAAATAGTACAAGACCAAAGTAAAAATAAAGACCTGGCAGTTCAATAGGGGAAAGGTGAAAGACAGGTATGAGTGTAAATGTTTAAAAAAAATGAAAAAAATATCTGGTTAGGGAAGATGAGTTAGAAAAGAAGGGCCCAGAGAGAGAAAGAAATAAAATTATGTTCCAACTGTGTAGACATTGTGATTAACCAAACCAAAATTTTCATTTTTAAGAGAAAATTGTAAGTAAAATGGGAATCTTGCAATATTTCATTGAATTTAGAAATTCATAAATATAGAATTTCATTAAGCAGTGTTGAACTCAGTTGGTAGAATGCTTGTCTAGCAAGTTCAAAGGGCTTGGTTCAGTTTCCAGTGCAGTTATACCCAGATGTGATGGTGTGCACCTCTAGTCATAGCACATGAGAGGGGAAGGCAGGTGGTTCAGAAGGTCAAGTCATTTTTAGCTGAACATAGTGAGTGAGAAGCCAGCAAGAGACACAGAGTCCCTGTCTTGAAAAAACATCAAAGCCACAATTCTAGTCTCATTGCTATGTCATCAGCACAACCTACGGTGCTTATGGGTATATGCACAGCTCTCCCTAAACCTATGGCCACCCAGTTTTGTCTTGTTATACTTTAATGATTTGCTTGCAAAATGGCACTTTTAAAATAATTGCATAGTAAATTTTATCACACATCCCAGTAAAGATTCCCACACACCTCCCAGGAAGGTGTACTTTGATATCCTTCCCTTGCCTTCCACACCGACTGTCCCCAGCCTCTTTTTACTAAACTTTCAATCAGAGTACAACCTTCTCCATATAGGAAAGAGTACTGCATGCCATGAAAATGTAATGGTGCATTTATAATATTCACAATATGGTTACACGATCATTTTCTGAAGGTTGCAACCTTTAACTCCCCAACATCACACTGAAACACTGTCATTATTAACATTGTTTACATATGGCAGAAGGAACAGAAGAAGGCTGAAAAGAAATAGTGTGAATTGTATGGAAATAGAGGAGCCAGTGTGTGTGATGTTTGACGTCGACAGAAAGAAATCAGGAAAGAAAATAAGATTACCAAGGTTTCTGCATGGATACAGACTTACACATGGCAGGTAGGGATTCAAAACATATGAACCAGGAAACTTTATGCCAAGCTGGCAAAAAGTCAAAGAGTGTTTAATCTGTTAATTTTTTTTCAACATTTCAGAAGAATAGAAAATGCTCTTGTCCACCTTTCTCATTTACAAAAAGTTAATTTTGGCAAAACACTTTCCTCCATATACCCTGTGAAAGGGCCATTTTCAAGGATGGCAGGAAGATCTTCTAGGTAAATGTGTGCACATAAGCACTGTATCCTTGCATGATGAATAAAATAATCAGTCTAGGACTGTAAAATGAGATACAAATTCATATATCCTCCACTTACTAATTTATAAGACAGACATTGAATATTTAATGATTTTATGAATTAATAGAAAAGCTATAATGCCCAGAGAATGGATGGGCTATGCTTGAACAACTCTTTCTGCAACTGTCTCCACCACAGCACTTATTTGCAAGGGATACAACAGATGAGGCCTGGGATTTTAAGAAAATGTAGAGAGCTTCTTGTGAAGGGCTCTGGATTCATACCCAAGATTCCCAGCATGATAGTAAGATGTGGGATTAGTGGGCAAGGATCAGTGTGTAAAGATATGATGCTGTGTCTTAAAGCCAAATGTCATCTGATTTTATCCTAAAATAATTTCAAATATAAAGTATAGATTTGCTCATGAATTTATTGAGAATTCTCATTTCTTTTCTCATTTATTTCCAAATTTAGCCAGCTTGGATGAAAATACCACCTGTCCAATCATGAAAAGTTCCTCTCTCATACAAATAAGGAAACCACCTTGGTTGAAGTTATTGAGGTTAAGTGCAGACTAGAAAATGTATGCTCAGTACCCTTTTCCGTAAAGACCCACACATTTACACCAAAGCTGGAAATCTACTACCCATATTTCACACTGAGCCTCCCATCACAGCATCTGTAGGCCTGCGGCTTCCTTCTCCAGACCACAGATTTATTTGATATGTTTGAATCTCCAAAGATTCTTTTCTGTGATTCATCTCCCCCCTCCACAGCTCTGCAGAAAACTAAATTTTCTTTCACTTGCTATTGGAAGTTTTTTTTTTTTTCCATAGTCATCAATAACACCCAGTACAGAGATTACTGCTTTCAGCTGCATGGGCAGATGCTGGCACTCTCACGTCTAAGTTGCTAATTAAATAGAGCTATAAATTATCTATGAGTCACAGACACCCTGCTGAAGAAGTAAATGGCATGCCCAAGTTAGTGTTCCCGTGTTCCTAATTTTCTATATTTTACGCTTTTCCTTACTTTCAGGAAATACACTATATTGGTGCAACTCTGGGTTCTTCTCTACTTTTGTTTTCTCTTCCCAGTATTTTTTAAAATTAATTTCCCTTGGATTTTAAAATTGCATTGCTATTGCAAAATTATGTTTATTTTTCTATCTATAAAAATTACTTCTATAGAGAATACTTGAGAGTTGTAACCCACTGAGCAGTGTGGGTAGGTGATTTCTTTCTTCTATTTCATTTCTGTCTACTCTCTGTGTTTGCTGACAAATTTCTTAGTGTCTAGAAAAGAACTCAAAGTAAACCATGTACAATGTTGTCAATTGTCCTTTCATGTTTTGAGGTTCTTAAATATGTATCAATCTTTTTGGAAATTCAAGAAAACTATCTGCAAATTCTTCACTGGGGGATACTGAGGCATGGAAACTGGCTTGTTATATAGACTCAAGATTTTATGTTAAATTGAAATCCACATTTTTTTTTAAGCAGGCAGATTTTCTTCACTGTCCTCATGTTTAAATCAGATACCTACAGAGAATAATTAGAGAAAAAGTTGAAAAAATGGTTGAGGAGAACATCTTCACCAAATTTGGCCTGTCTGCACTCAAACTCCAATTGAAAGCCCTTGTACTGTAGATTTGATTACAGAATTGTAATATCTTTAAAAATATTCTACCCCTTACTATGTGAACAAAATAATCATTTTTATATAGAAAATTTTAGGTTATTTAACTATAAAAATAGTAACATTCTAACATGGTCCAGATGATATAATCTTAACATGGGCAACTAGTTATAGTGACTCATTGCTTATAAATGCCAAAGAAATCTACAAGGCTAAACAGGAGGCCTGCTGCCTTCAGATGTATTCTCTAGATGCAAGTCATTAACATAGAATTAGGAAGCATTAAATATTACCTGCACAGTGCTGTGGAAGGCAGAGCAGAGTCCAGAAGAGGGAAAGGAGAAAAGCTGCATATTGTGACTCCAGTATGACCTTCATTAACAGAAAACTGGATGGAAGCAGTACTGGGTAGGATTTACTTCACAGTAATACATCACATCCTCACAAGAAGTGCAGGTATAGAGGGTTTCTTTATTAGTCTGCAGGGACCAAACACAGTACAAAGCCAATACTATCACCATCAACTAAGGCTACTGAGCAAGATTCTGGCTTCACCTCACATGCTGCTCTGGGTTCTAAAGGCCTTGGGGCTGAGACAGCCAAATGTATGCTCTTTTTTAGCAGATGGGCTTGTTTTTTTCTTTAAAGTGGTGGTGAGTGGGGAAAAGTCATTCTCTTTTCCTCATACATATATATGTACGTACATACATATATACATACATACACGTATATATACCCCCACAAGGTTCTGTGTGAGTGTCACACCGAGTTTAGGACTTTGTGCTTTACACGTGGTATATAAGAGTAGATAAACAGATCAGGAATCAAGCCAGTAAAGAGAACAGGTGAATAAAGACTATTCTTATCAGAACAAGACAAAATTGAGAACTCAAATACCTACATTCTACAATCAAAAGTATCTGCCTTCACATTTGAGCCTCATGTTTAAACGCTGTACCCACAGAAGCCAGCATTTGATGACTAGGCTTCAGCAGCACAGCCTGACAGTTAGGTTTTCAGTTAAATATCATTCTGATATCTATGACAAGTTGCTGACTCTGTGACTCACAGATTTTAACTTCAGAAACCAGTCGACATAAGTTTAAGAAAAAAATTAGGTATCAGTGTCCTAAAATATAGAAAGCCTGAGGAGGGGTTAAAGAGATGTTTGAGTGGGTAAAGCATTCACAATGAAAGAGTGGGGTCCAGGATTCTGCTCCCTAGATACCATGTAAATGCTTGTTGGGCATGGTAGCCCGTCTCTAATTACATCCTGTAACAGAAGAAAAGGTGGCTACTTGGAGCAAGTTGACTACTTAGACTAAGAGTGTCAGTGACTCCTGAGTTCCAGCAGAGATACGTTTTCAATATACTAGGTAAATCACTGTCAACCTCTGATCTACACAGATAATTCACACATATGCTCACTTAAATGCTCTCACACACATGAAAAATGCATAGTCATGTAAAAGTACATAATACACAAAACACAAAGGAGAAATGAAAGGATGAAGATGAGCAAGGAAGCGTCTCAACTGCTGGCAAACAAGATTTAACATGCCTGGAGTGTTTTTCTCCATGGAGTTCTGAATCTTAAAAGATGAGTAAGTCCAAACAGTTTGAAAAAAATCAAGGAGAATTGTTCCATCACTGCAGAAACAGGACCTATGAACATTCCATGCTTAACATCCGACAACATGGTGTAAGTTTTCTGGACTCAGCTACAGCAGTTTGCGCAAAGCCTCTTCATTCCCCCTGAACAGTTATTTCTTTATATGATCTGAACAGCTGCAGAGCTGTTTTAGTCAGTTGTCATTGAACACCCGAGACTGCAGTGTAGAACTACATTATAAAGCCAAGAATTACATCTCATGAGATTAATAGGCAGAAATAATTGATGTCATTCTTTATGCTCCAAGTGTTTTATGCAGTTCACCTCATTACCGCTCCTGGCATTCCCGTATTGTAAGTTGGAGGGCAGGTTTTCTACCTCATCCTCATTACTTACTAGAATAGTGGAATGAGCAGGGAGAGGGAGTGACCATATCAGAGCTCTTGTGTAGTTTAAGAGTAAGGCTACAGAGAGAAGTTTATGACCCCAGACATTAGAATAGAACAAGACAAGCATTGTTTCTAAAATACTTAAAATGGAAGGTACTGGAGGGCAGGTAATACCAAGATACAGTGAATCAAGGCACATGATTCTCAAATAAAAATTACAAAAACCATAATCATGTGAAAACTGATGCCAAAACAATGGGGTATTCATGTTGTCAGTGCAAGGATACCCTGAGAACAAACTTCCACCAACCTCCTTGAGGAGCATAGTCTTACTCAAGGGTGGGACCTAGTATGCTTTACCTTGATAGACAGTGTATTCAAAATCAGAATTACCAGAGTCACAACCATGTATGTATCAGAGAATATATAGAAATACTCAACAGAAGGATCACAGGAGAACAATCAGAATGTGGGCAGCAACCTGGACACCCACATCAAATAAAAAGCTGAAATCAACTTAATCACTAGCATTCATGTCTTCCTGATCCAGATACAGTGTACCCACCTAACCCAGGGTCCTGCCTCCTCAATGACAAATCCATTCACTCTTGGCTTTCCTTTGTTTAGCACTAATAAAGTTCCAACAACATAAATCAATAAACTCAGTCTCTCCTCCAAGTTATTCTGATCAGACTGCTACAAGTAAGAAATTGCTAGAGCTCAGGCCCCAAAGAGACAACTCTATCACCCCATCTCCTGCTCAGACAACACCCTTGGCCATTGGTCAGAGAGAATGTGACACCTGGAATCAGGGGAATTGGTGGAACACTGTCCCCCAGGCATGACATCACTGTTAAACATTTAAACTCTCAGTAGCTGTGATGACCTGTCCAAGACCTGCATCTGATATCAGATTGGACCATCCATATTCCATCATAGAATAGTTCTCAAGCTTTCAGCTCCTTCTGAGAACTGTATAAGTTAATGGTTTCTGGAGGAGTGACAGTGATTATCTGTGTTCACATGCACCTGTAAGTAACCATGCTTGACCTCCTTAGTTCACCACCAACAAAAACATTAAAAACAAGGGAGAAAATAGAAAGCATAAGAAGTACATTATTGGAAAGAGGAAGGAAATCAGTAGGGATAGGAAGAGGAGAGGGTAGTGATTGAAGTTCATCATATAACTATGATTATACCATAATAAAACCATATAATTAATATACCCTAATAAAACTTATAAACAATCATCCAAATAATTTTTCTTGTCATATAAGCCAAGTGAAAGAAAAGAGTAGCATTAATCATTAATCAAGATGTGAATATCAATTGTTAGAATCACTTTTTCCTTTCTACTAAGCAGATAACAGATGTGGAAAGGAAGGATGCAGTGAAGGCAAAACAAGGAAAAAAACCCCTTCACTTCTGAGGAGGAAGACCTGAGTTTCCATTGGGACTTTGAACATGACATTTTTTATGACCTGAGAAAATGTAGCTAATATCCTTTCCCACAGGGCTTAATGAATTTAGTTTTAAGCCTATTGATGTTAATTAGTGAAAAATCATATAATAAACTGCTAATGATACCTGAAGACACACATTCTGAACTTATCTGTCTGACCTGGCAAGCCAGCAAGGAACTTATTCACAGGCGGGTCCTTACACAGCTATGTTGGAGTTTAGTAAGGGAGAACATTCTCAAAGCCCAGAGCAAAATGGAGACTGTTTTCTGTTGCAGTGTGAGCTGCAATTCATTGCTTTTATCCCACAGATGCTATTTAAAGTGACAGAATCATATGACATGATTGACGAAGGCAAAGGCACAGAGCAAAAATAGAACAAGGCAAAGCAATTTCAAATGGGTAGATACTCGTTCTTTATCCTAAGTCTCAAGAACTGGATGGAAGTGACACAGCCAAATGGGGCAATACTACATAATGGAAATAACCATGATATTTATGATAAAATGTAGACAATTGTTGTGCTTTGCCACAAAATAATAGCAAATAAGAAGATATAAATATTAATTTTCAAGTTTTCTCATCCACGTTCTGAGGCAAGGCACAACTGTTTAATGCACCCATCCATGTGCACTGCAAAGGCTGTGTTAGTTATAAAGATGCAGAAACCCTTCTGGAAAATATGATAGAATTAGATAAATAAAATCTCTGCTTTATGATTGTCAGGCATGCTTGGTCTTAGTTTCTTTGGTTTTGAAAAATATAATCAACTGGTTTCTTTCTGTCTGTCTCTCTGTCTCTATCTCTGTACTTGTCTCTGTCTCTCTGATTCTCGGTCTGTCTCTCTCTCTCTCTCTCTCTCTCTCTCTCTCACACACACACACACACACACACACAAAACTGAACAACACATTGAATTTTTGTGGAGAATTGAAGTCTCAGAGCAAGACACCAACACTAAAACTGGAAACAGGAAGATACAGGAGCCCAAGGCAGACAGTTGCTGTTGGAACATTCAGATAGACCAAGCTGAGAGCTTCAAACCCCACTGTGATGATAATTGTTTTTAAAAGGCTGACATGCCCTATGTCTATCTGGAAGCTTTATACCACAGCTGTCTCCCGCTCATGACAGATATTTACTTAGAATGGTGGATCAGGGTCTTGGGTGCTCATTTGAAAGAAATCCTGGAGTGCTTGTGTATATCACCTAGAGATATGATTGCTGGATCTCAGATGGAGGGTAGAATCATGAGTCATGCATGAAAACTAGAAGACTCTGGAAGCTAGAAAAGGCAAGGGGAAGCAAAGCCATCCCCAATCCACTCACCCTACCCTACTACGCTACCCACCAAGTGGCTCAGAAAACACATTTCCTTGCCATGCCGTGACCATCGCCCAGTGATGCTGGTTTTTCATATCTGAGCTTTTAAATGTTAAAAAAATTAACTATCACACTAATGTGAACATTATTAGTTTTCTTTTTTCTCTACTGTTTGTCTTCCGTTCCCTCCTGTTCATCATCAAACTTCCTCTCCTCTTCCTTCCTTCCTGTATCTCTTTATCTAACCTGTGCTAATCTTTTAGTTTGTGGCTGTGATGGTTTGAATATATGCTTAACCCAGGGAGTGGTACTATTAGGAGGTTTAGCCTTGTTGGAATAAGTGTGTCCCTGCAGGCATGGGCTTTAGTACCCTCCTCTTAGCTGCCTAGAAGCTAGCCTTCTGCTAGCTGCCTTCTGAACAGGAGGTGGAACTCCCAGCTCCTCCAGTCAAATGTTTGCCTGGATGCTGCATGCTCCTGCCTTGATGATAATGGACTGAACCTCTGAACCTGTAAGCAAGCCCCAATTTAACTGTCATCTTTGTAAGAGTTGCCTTGGTCATGATTTCTCTTTATGGCAGTAAAACCCTAACTAAGACAGCAGCTATAAAATCAGGGTGGGGTATTCATGACTTTCATACATTTGGTAAAGACCTTTCCTCCTTACTTCTTTCCTTCCTTTGGACTAAATGACATTTAAGAAGTACAAACAAGAAAGCCCTACTTCCCATCCCTGATTCTTTACACAGTCTCCCTCAGGTGATTAATGTCAATCTTTCTCAGTTATTCAATCCAAAGGTTTTGTCACCACCTCTGATCTCCTCTCAACACACTCATCCAGCCTGTTAGAAAACCCTACTAGGTCTGTCTTCCACTGTCCTTCTTACTTTAATATGCCTCTCCCTCCATTTTGAAAAGGATTTCTACATTTAATCATCCACCCATAAATCCCTTTCCTCATCCTTCAGCCCAGGAGGTGCAGTGGCTACAGCCACCACATGGTTCTTGTCAAACATCAATATCTTCCTAGGGATGCAATACCCTACCCAGCTGTTTTCCCCTCTGTTTCTGAGACAGAAGCTATGTATACACATTTCTTCCTAACATTTACTGTAAATAAACCCTTCAACCGCTCACTTATCAAAGGCATGCATGAGGATATACACTACCTGTGGGGACTGGATAGAAGGCTCAGTGGTTAAGAACACTGACTGCTTTTCTAGAGGGCCTGGCTGGTGGCTTATAACTGTCTGTAAATCCAGTTCCAGTGATTCTTCCCCTTCTTCTGACCTCTACAGGCTTTAAGCATGCATGTGGTGCAAATATTTATATGTAGGTGGAATAATCATACACATACACATAAAAAAATAAAATAAATAAAATAAAATAGGAATATACTGTCTAGAATGTCCCTTTGCCAATTGCCATATCATCTACTCTCCTATTTAGATCAGTCTTAGTTCAAATACCTGTTTATCAGTGACGAATTTTCTTACCCCTTTAATAAGTTACACCCCCACTCTATCTGCATTATTTTCTCCAATAACTCTTATCATCATTACATAGTTTTTATTTACTTCTCCATTAGTGTTCCAAATGATATAAGCATCACCAGGCTTCAGATTTATCTGTTTTATTGTTTTATTATTCATGCAAAAACAGCTATGAATATGGTAGCCAATATATACACTTTCTCCACAAAACATTCTCCAGTGTAATGGGTGTATAATCAGAGAGTACTCCTTACAAGTCAATTTCATATTTGCAGTTATTATATTTTATTCTTTCACCTAAAGTTCACTTTTCATTCCAATAGCATCCATTCACTGTTCACTGTGACCAAAGTCCTCTGAGAGGCATCATGAGCCATACAGAAAAAAAAAAAAAAAGACCCAGCTTAGATAATTTAAACATTACTCTTGAAACAGAAGTGCAGAAAACCACAAAATTAAAATAATATACAAAAGACTGAGACCATGACTGCAATGGAACAAAAGTAGAAATGCTTGAAGAATGTTTCTAATTTTTTTCTTTATTATTTTATTCACTTTACATCCTTATCACAGATCACAGACCCCCTCCCATCTCTCTTCTAAGTCCCACCCTTATGAATCCTTCTCCATAATGCCCCCTCCCCTTCTGCAGAGAAGAGGAGGCCTCTTGGGTACCACTCCATCCTGGAGCACCTAATCCCAGCAGGTGTAGGTACACACATGCTTTCCCACTGAGGCCCAACCAGGCAGTCCAAGTATAGGAGAAGAGGATCTAATGACAGAGAGCAGAGATATAGAGACTGAAACAACCCCACTCCATTTGTTAGGGGATCCAAGCTGCACATTTTATACAAATGTATAGGGGGTCTAGCTCCACTTCCTGCATGCTCTGGTTGGTGGTCCAGGCTGTGTGAGACCACTTGGCCAATATTAGTTGACTCTTTGGGCCTTCTTGTCACCATCCTACTTCTTCAATTCTGTGCCCCACTCTTCTACAAAACTTCCCAGGATCTGACTGATATTTGGCTGTGGGTTTTGTCATCTGCCTCCATCCACTGCTTGATGAAGCCTCTTAAGGTACAGTTATGCTTGGTTCGTTCTGCAAACATAGCAGAGTATCATTAATAGTGTCAGGTGTTGACTCTCTTCCATGGGATGCATCTTTGGTTGGGAAGTCATTAGCTGGCCATTCCCTCAATTTCTGTTCCATCTTTATCACTGCACATCTTGTAGGCAAAACAAATTTTGGATTGAAGGTAATTTGGGTGGACTGATGTCCCCCTCCCTCCACTGAAAGTCCTGCCTGGCTTCAGGAGGTGGCCACATCAATCGCTATATCAGACCCTGGTAGAAATCTAAGCTAGAGTCATCCCATAGACTACATGTATTCTCTGTCTCAGGCAACTAGCTAGTCACCAGAGATACCTTCTATTGAGATTGATATCAATTCTCACTCCCAAGTCTCTCTCACATCCCCTTTCCTTACAACTGATTGCCATCCCAGTTCTCTTCCTCACCTCCTTTCCCACCCAGCTCCCTCTCTCCATCCACCTCCAATGCATATTTAGTTTTCTCTTATTAGTGAGATTTGTGAATCCTTCTTTGGGATCTCTTTATTACCCTGTTTCCTTGGATCTGTGGAATATAGAATGATAGTCTTGCACTTTATGGCTAATATCTTTTACTAAGTGAGTATACCATATGTATCTTCCTGGGTTACCTTTCTCATGATGGTATTCTCAAGTTCCATCTATATGCCTGCGAAATTCACAATGTAGTTGGTATTATTATTATTATTATTATTATTATTATTATTATTATTATTATTATTTTCACTTTCCACACCACTCACTGCCTCCCCAGGCTGATCACTTCTACTACAACCCATTCCTTTCTCTTCTTTGAGGATGATCCCCCTGGAATAGTAAGTAGGCTCACCATGTTGCATGCAATTTTAAAAATCCACACTAGCTTCAGATAGGCTCTAGAATCCTCCTTGCCAGAAGCTGAAAATGGCCATTAAGCTTTGGTTTCGAGACTGGATTGCTAAACCACTCAAACCCATCTTTCCTGAAAACACCTGGGGCTACTGATTATGTTCCATAGATGATTGCCATAGCAGTTGACTACACAGACAGCCAATGACTGCTCCATGGT
This sequence comes from Rhynchomys soricoides, assembly GCA_019843965.1. NCBI lineage: Eukaryota > Metazoa > Chordata > Mammalia > Rodentia > Muridae > Rhynchomys > Rhynchomys soricoides. Next base: position 7,955,514 of record JADRCH010000030.1, read on the forward strand.
TTTGTCCTCTCTCTTGCCCATCTACGTTGTCACAAATGTAAAACATCAGACAGCCTTAATATTTAATAATAGCCAGATTTGTATCAGTAAATCTCCAACCCCAATATGCCCATGCAAAGAACACACAACTCAGTTATAATATTGTATACATTTATTTATTTATTTACTTATTTATTTATTTTTACACTCCAGATTTTATTCTCCTCCTCCACCCCCTGACTGTTCCACATCCCATACCTCCTCCCCACCACCCTGTCTTTACTAGGATGTCCCAAACCCCCACCTCACTTGACATCTGTACTCCCTGGGGCTTCCAGTCACCAGGGTTAGGTGCATCATCTCGAATCAAACACAGACTCAGCAGTACTGTGTGTTGGGGGCCTCATGTCAGCTGGTGTATGCTGCCTGTTTGGTGGTCCAGTGTTTGAAAGATCTCAGAGGCCCAGGTTAATTGAGACTTCTGGTCCTCCTACAGGGTCGCCCTCCTCCTCATCTTCTTTCAGCCTTTCCCTAATTCAACCACAGTGGTCAGCAGCTTCTGTCAATTGGATGAGTATAAATCATCTGCGTCTGACTCTTTCAGCTGCTTGTTGGGTCTTCAGGAGTACAGTCATGATAGGTCACTTTTTGTGAGCACCTCATAGCCTCAGTAAAAGTGTCAGGTCTTGGGACCTCCCCTTGAGCTGAATCCCATTTTCAGCCTGTCGCTGGACCTTCTTTTCCTCAGGTTCCTCTCCATTTCCATCCCTGCAGTTTTTTCAAACAGGAACAATTATGACTCAGATTTTGACTGTGGGATGGCAACCCCCTCCCTCATTTGATGCCCTGTCTTCCTGCTGTAGGTGGGCTCTGTAAGTTCCCTTTTTCTACTGTAGGACATTTCATTTAAGGTCCTTTCCTTTGAGACCTGAGAGTCTTTCATCTCCCAGGTCAGCAACAGTTATGAAATTTATAAGTTGCTTACCTAGATTGGGCAGATAAAGCAATACACTACTTTATTCCACAGCTATGAGACACCTTGCTCCTCCAGGCCATGTGGTTCTTCTCCATCTTCTACCTCCTCCTCCTCCATCTTCCTTTCTCTCTCCCCCATCTTCCTCTCTCTCAATCCCTCCATCTTCTAGTCTCTCTCCTCCATCCTCTCCCTCTTTCTTTAAAACACTCCTCCTTCTCTAAAACTTCCAGCTCCACCTTTTCTTTCCATTGCCCAATCACAGGCTCTAGCCTTTATTTGACCAGTTAAAATGGGGAACAGGTACACATGGAATCACTTTAATACATGATCCACTCCTCTTTGAGGGTTGGGGGAAGGATTAGCATCAAAATACAAATAGCTCCAAGGCAATCTACATCATCCTATCTCACTAAGGCCAAACAAGGTAGCCCAGCTAGAACATATCCCACAAGCAGGCAACAGCTTTTGGGATAACCTAGCTCCAGTTGTTTAGGATCCACATGAAGACCAAGCCCCACTTCTGCTACAGATATTCAGAGAGCCCTAGGTCCAGCACATGTATGCATTTTGGTTGGTGGTTCAGTTTCTGAGAGCCACGAGGGTCCAGGTATGTTGACACTGTTGATCTTCCTATGGAGTTTCTATCTATTATGGGGCCTGCAATCTTTCCCCCACCCTTCCATAAGAGTCCCCAAGTTTCATCCTCTGTTTGGCTATGGGTGTCTCTATCCATCTGAGTCAGCTGTTGTGTGAAGCATCTCAGAGGACAGCCATGGTAGACTTCTGTCTGTAAGGATAACAGAGTATCATTTATATTGTCAGGGATTGGTGCTTGGCCATGGGATAGCTCTCTAGTTGGGCTGGTTATTGATTGTCTATTCCCACTGTTTCTGCTTCATTCCACATCCCTGCATTTCTTGTAGACAGGATAATTTCCGGGTCAAAAGTTTTATGGGTAAGTTGGTATCCCTACTGATCCACTGGGATTCAAACCTGGCTATAGAAGGTGGTCTCTTCTGGTTCCATATCCCCAGGGTTTTGAGTCACAGTTAAGGTCACCCCATTGATTTTTGGGTGCCTAACTTACCCCAGATCTCTGTCACATCCTGGATATACCCCACATCTCCCTAGGCCTACAAGTTGCAGATATCCAATCATTCTCATGACCATCTGGCCATCTGTCCTGTCACTTCCCACACCTGATCCTGAGCAACCCCATTCTTCTCTTTATCCTCTCTACCACCCAGTTCTCTCCATCCATCTGTCGTTTTATAAATATTTCATTCCCCCTTCTAAGTGATATTCAGGCATCCTTTTTTGTGCCATCCTTCTCATTTAGCTTCTGGGATCTGTAAATTTTAGTGTGGCTATCCTGTATGTTATAGTTAATACTCATTTGTAAGTATATACCAAGGATATCCTTTAGGGACTGGGTTACCTCACTCTGGATGATATTCTCAAATTCCATCCATTTGCCTGAAAAATTCATGATGTCTTTGTTTTTAGTAGCTGAATAGTATTCCATTGTGGAGACATACCACATGTTGTTGTCCATTCTTCAGTTAATGGAAATTAGGTAGTTTCCAGTTTCTGGCTGTTATGGATAAGGTTCTGTGAACATACCAAGTACTCTTGTGCATTGTTGATAATGTTTTGGGTATATGCCCAGGAGTAATATAACTGGGTCTTGAGGTAGAACTATTCCCAGTTTTCTGAGAAACTGCAAAATTGATTTTCAACATGGTTGTACAAGTTTGCACTCCAAGCAGCAATGGAGGAAAGTTCTCCTTGCTCCACATTCTCACCAGCATGTGCTATCACTTGAGTATTTTTATCATAGCCATTCTGACCAGTGTAAGACAGATTATCGGAGTTGTTTTGATTTGTGCTTCACTGATTCCTTGAGTTCTTTATAAAAGTTGCATTTTAGCCCTGTCAAATATAGGACTGGTGAAGATCCTTTCTCAATCAGCAGGTATCAATTTTGTCCTATCTACAGTGCCCTTTACCTTAAAGAAGATTTTCAATTTCATGAGGTCTCATTTATCAATTTTTCAATTTATCAATCTTAGAGCCTGAGCCATTGGTGTTTTATTCAGGAAGATGTCTCCTGTATCAATGAATCCAACATTATTCCCCACTTTTTGTTCTATTATATTTAATGTATCAGATTTTATATTGAAGTCTTTGATCCACCTGAAATTGAGTTTTGTTCAGGATGATAAAAATGGATCTGTTTGCATTCTTCTATATGCAGACATCCATTTAGTCCAGCACCATTTGTTGAAGATGCTTTTTGTTTTGGTTTCTTTATCAAAAATCTGGTGTCCATGCTTGTTTGGGCTTATTTGTGGGACTTTGGTTTGATTCCATTGATCACCATATCTGTCTCTGTACCAATAAAATGCAGTTTTTATTCATTATTTCTCTATAGTACAGCTTGAAGTCAAAGTTTGTGATTCCTCCCAAAGTTTTGTTTTTCAGGATTGTTTTGGGCATCCTGGACTCTCTGTTTTTCGGCATGAAATTGAGAGTTACTCTTACAAAGTCTATAAAAATTGTGTTGTAATTTTGATGTGGGTTGTATCCAATCTATACATTGCTTTTGATAAGATGGCCGTTTTCACTATGTTAATACTACTCATCCATGAAGGTGGGGAATCTTTCCATCTTCTGATATCTTGTTCAGTTTCTTTCCTTGGGAATTTGAAGTTCTTGTCCTACAGATCTTTTTATTTGCTTGGTTTTAGTTATATCAAGATACTTTTATATTATTCATGTCTGTTTTAAATGATATTTTCCCTAATTTCTTTGCCAGTCTGGCTATCATTTGTATAAAGGAGGGCTATTGAATTATTTGAGTTAATTTTGTATCTAAACACTTTCCTGAAGGATTTTATCTTGTAGGAGTTTTCTGGTAGATTTTTTGGGGGGTTTACTAATGTATACTGTCTAATAATGATACTTTCACTTCTTCCTTTCCAGTTTGTACCCTGTCTATGTCCTTTAGTTGTCTTATCATTCTCGCTATATTTTCAAGTACTATATTGCATAAATGGGGAGAGATTGGGTCTCATCTGGTCCATCACTTTAGTATAATTTCTTTAAGTTTCTCTTCATTTAGTTTAATCTTGGCTATTGGCTTGCTGTATATTGATTTGATTATTTTTAGATATGTTCTCTGTATCATTGACCTCTGCAAGACTTTTAACATGAACGGTATTGAATTTTGTTAAAGGCATTTTCAGTCTCTAATGAGATGATCATCTGTTTCTTTTTTTCTTTTAGTTTGTTTATATGGTGGATTACATTGATGGATTTTAATATATTGAACCACTGCTGCTTCCCTGGATGAAGCCAACTTGAACATGGTAGATGATGTTTTTGATGTGTTCCTGAATTCAAGATGCAAGTATTTTACTGAGTATTTTTGCATCAATGTTCTTAAGAGAAATAGTTCTGAATTTCTTTTTCTTTGTTGAGTCTTTGTGTGGTTTAGGTATCAGGGTGTCCAGTTTTAATAGACTGACTTTGGCAGTGTTTCTTCTGTTTCTATTTTGTGGAACAGTTTAAGAACTATTGGTATTAACCTTTCTTTGAAAGACTTATAGAATTCTACATTAAAACTATCTGGCCCTGAGCCTTTTTAGGTTGGGATATTTTGATGGCTGCTTCTATTTCTTTAGAGATAATAGGGCTATTTAAATAGCTTACCTGTTATTGATTTAACTTTGGTAACTGATATGTTTCTAGAAAATCATCCTTTCATTAAGATTTTCCAATCTTGTGGAATACAGGCTTTTGAAGTTCTTTGAACATTTTCAGTGTCTCAATAATCTGGTCATTTGTGAGATTGAAGAGTTGAAATTTCCCATTATTAGTGTGTGGGGTTCAATGTGTGATTTAAGCTTTAGCAATGTTTCTTTTACAAATTTGGGTGCCTTTGCATTTGGCACATAGACAATCAGATTTGAGACATCATCTTGGTATATATTTCATTTTATAAGTATGCAGTGTTCTTCCCTATCTTCTGATTAAGTTTGGCTGTGTGTTCCTTCTTTATGCTGGTCTAAAACTGGTTATTTCCTTTGTTTTCTTGGATGTTGTTGTATTCCTTGGGGTGGAATTTTCCTTCTAATATTTTCTGTAGGATTGAATTTGTGAATAGATGTTGTTTAAATTTGGATTTCTCTTGAAATGTTTTGTTTTCTCCATCTATAGTGATAGAGAAATTTTTTGAGTATAATAATTTAGATTAGCATCTGTGGGTTTTCTTTTTGGAGATTACAAAATACCTGTCCAGTCCCTTCTAGATTTTAAAGTCTCTCTTGAGAAGTCCGGTGTAATTCTGATAGGTCTGCCTTTGTAAACCTACACTCTTTCCCTTCCCTTTTAATACCTTTTCTTCATTCTGTCGATTTAGTGTTTTGATTATTATTTGGCTGCAGAATTTACTTTTCTGGTCTAGTCTTATTAGTGTTTTGGAAGCCTCTTTTATGTTTATTTACACCTCTTCTTTAGGCTGAGAATTTTTCTTGTATAATTTTGTTGAAAGTATTTTCTGGGCCTTGGAGCTGGGAGTTTTCATCTTCTTCTCTATTATTCATCGGTTAGGTCATTTCATAGTATCAGATTTCCTGGATATTTTGAGTCAAGAATTTCTTAGATTTAACATCTTCTTTGCCTGATGTTTCAATTTCTTTTATTGTATATTCTATGCTGGATATCCTTTTTTCCATCATTTGTATTGTGTTGATGTGCTTGTGTTTGTTGTTCCTGTTCTTTTTCCTAGGTTTTCCATCTCCAGGATGCCCTAATTTTTTGCTTTTTTCTATCTTTTTTTTCCCTTCTATTTCTAGTTTCACATCTTGGACAGTTTTATTTATTTCTTTTACCTGTTTGATTGTATTTTTCTGCAGTTCTTTGGATAATTTTTTTCCTCTTTAAAGCCTCTATCTGTTTGATTGTATTTTCCTGCATTTCTTTAAGAAATGTATTAATTTCCCCTATAAATGCCTATATCATCTTTTTAAGATTGGGTTTAAGGTCATTGTACATCATTTATGTTAGGATATACAGGATTTACTGTAGACGAATAGCTGTTCTGAAGGTGCCATATTGCCCTGGCTCTTGTTGATTGTAATTTTCTTGGGCTTTTACCCATCTGGTTGTCCATGGATGTTTCTGTTGTGGCAAGTATTGGGAGAGGTCCTAACCTTGATGATCCTGGTGTGACATGATTCTGTTGGATGTGCTTTGCAGTACAAGTTTCTGAACAGTTGGGCAAACCCTGGGAATGCTTGAAAGGTATTGTAAAATAGAGGCAAGTAGAGAGTTTGAGAGACAGTGTAGGTCCAGGGTACAGTAGACCCTCATGGCAGCTAGAAGTGCCCCAGAGGATTCAGCAGGCAGAGGAAATGGGTTGAGGTAGAGAGTCTCTGTAGAGAATTTATTAAAGTTATTCCTTAAATTATAGAAAAAGAAACACTGAATTATCCTTCTCTGAGTTTCTACAGAACCAGTCAGGAAATTCAGTTACAATGACTAAACACTATTTCCTGTGGGAACTTACAGAAAATGTGTTAACCACTGTTACCACCAGGGATATTATTAGGCTGCTCATGTCCTTCATCTACATATAAAATACAGATTTTTCACATTTGGCCATGGTGCAGATTTCTCTAGTCTGTAGTATAGAAAGGCATCCTGTGTCAAACCATGGCAAACTAAATCATTCTGCTGTGTGTATCTCAGAAAAGTTTCCCCCAAATAAGATGATTTCCATGTATTTTCTGTTTCCCTAAGATAGATAAAACATACTTGTATAATAGATTTATTGTTCCTTAGACTCACTAGCTCCTAAAATAATACTGCTATCATAGGCTTCTCCTAAATATTCATCACAAGCTTTTTCCAGGTATAGAGAGTAGATGGAACATGACCAGTCCATCATTTTTACTTAAAACAAAAACAAACAAAACAAACAAACAATCCAAGATATCCTAAGGACTACAAAAGCATTTATATAAAAAGCATTTATATTTATTTTATAAAATAAAATAAATCATTTTATTTAGATATCAAATTCTAAATAATTATTATTGAATCTTTCAGTACTGAGAGCATATTTTAATGCATTTTATATAGATTTCATTTGCAGACTTTGTGCCCTAAACTTCTGAATATCACATAAACTATATGGATAATAGGAAAGCATGCATTCATTAAATGAGAGCCTATAATTGCTACAGATGCAAATCAGTTAGATGAAATGGTTACTATACACTCATATAGAAAATTAATTTCAACAGTGATAATCATTATTATCTGAAATTCATCATCAGGAGAGAAGCATATTGGAATATTAACCAAAACCTCTGCATGTACTTAAATTTAAAGCTTCCTTATATTCACTCCATTATCCCAGTTCATTCTTAATGTGCTGAATCTCCCAGAGATGAAGAAATAATTGTCATAGCTCCAATTATCAGGTAAGCACACAAAGTAAGAAAATATTATCTTGAAATAAGTTGTCTTCTGCAAATTGCAATAGGTCAGGAATCTGATTCAGGCACTTTGCCTCATCTTTAAAATGTACTTTTTTTGTTGTTGTTACTTCTGGCCAATCATGAGATTTTCTTGGGATTTTAGGTGCCCCTTTGGAAATTGGAATAACTATGACAGTGTTGCCATTGAAATAATGCAAACATTTCATGAAACACACATTTGGAATTTTTGTTTATATAATAAGAGTATTAGGAAGCATTTTTCTAAGTGTAGCTATTATTTTCCATATTTTCATGTTATTTAATGTAGCATAAATATTGTTTTTGACATGCACTAACCTACCAAGTAGCCCATCCAAGTCACACATGAGCACATTCGAAATGCTAGAAGTTTACCGTGGATACATATTCACCATAAATACATCTTTCTCATTTTGACCTTTAATGAACAGAGCTATTTTAATTTTTATTACTAACACTAGAATATCCATTTTTATTTAACCCTTCTTTTGAAGATGGCCATCTATGGCTACTTCATCATTGACTCTTGTCACCCTACTAGGTATTGGGCTTAATGGAGGATTCTCATTACCAGCATTCAACATAGACAACACAAATTTCATCATTCAGTCCCACCTTGCACCAATTTCCTACTAGAATTATATCATCTACTTTTCTTTAACATTTCTTTCTCCCATCATTTCTTTTACCTATCAATCTGCTATGTTCTTTTTCCAGTTTCTCCACCCACTCTTGGCATCACTTCAGGATTTACCTCTATCATTCCACTTCTTAGCCAGGTTTCAATTCTTGAATTCCTGTCTGTTAGACAGTTTTTAACTGAGTAAGGCCTTATAATTCTTTCAAATGCATTTTTGCATATTTCTTTCTTTCTCTCTCCCTTACTCTCTGTGTGTGCATGTGTGCATGTGCATGTGCGTGTGCATGTGTGTATGCACAGTGTAATATCTTGGCAAGAATATGGAGGTCAGAGGACAATTTTTAGCCTAATTTCTTCCCACCGTATGGACTCCAGGGGTTGAGCTGAGATTACCAATGTTGGAGGCAGACACCTTAACCATCTGCTCTATTTTGCCAATCCAGCCTTTAATTTTTTCACTTAAGTCGAAAGGTTGATATAATTAACACCCCAGGTAAATGACTATTGAATGAATGTACAAGTGACAATTATTTCCAGATATTTTAACATTCTTGAGTTTATTTTTTTTTCTTTTTTCATTCTTTGTTTCTTTGTTTTGTTCACTCTTTCCAGAATTTATTTTTATAGCCCAAGTTTAATTTAGTTTTGACAAGAAGGCTACATAAACTCCCTCAGAATAGAATAAAGGATGCTTTGGTTTGTGGAAGATAAAAATCCATACATGTCAAATAGGCCTGTCAAGTTCCTCAGTGAGGCATATGAGGGGGTCTATGGTAAGCCTTAAGAAAACTCCAATTTTTTACAGAATGCTCACAATATTAGACCCATTACCTGAGAGACCTGAAAGAAGGTGTAATGCTTATATTCAAAAGCTCTCTGCCCTAAAATCCAAGCTCTAATGGGAATGGGTGAGAAAATAAGATCTACAGTGTCAACAGTTTGTTGATGAGCGTGACAATATTAGAACCACAAATCCCCGGAACTCTGCAGCCTGACAGCAGCAGTCCCTGACAATTCCCTGAAAACTTTGTTCTTGATAGAGCTTGTAAAAAAATTAAAATCAGAAGCAGGTGTCTTACAGAAAGACACGTGTGTTCTATTCCAGACTGACAACTGCCATCTATCATTCTTGTCAGGCTAATCCTAAGCTGAATTCCAGAGCATCCCAAACAAATAAGTACATGCTTTTTCTATAAAGAAATAAAACACAGAGCTTCAGTCAAAATACAGAACTTATTAACACACGCTTGTGAAATGGATGAAGTTCATAAGAATTGGAAATTACTGTGCTTGACTGAGACCAGGGAGGGATAACTTTGTACAAGACAGGAAATGTTACCAGTGAGGAGCACTATTCTGGTATCAACAATGGTTTCTGTACCCAGAATGAGAGTCTATTAGGAATATTCATATAATTATTTACAAAAAAGTTACATATAGCCAATGAAACAGAGATTTTTGTGTAGTACTAAAGAAAGAAAGATTCCTTTTTAATATTAATATGAGGGATGCAACCTGTTTTCCCATAGGCTCTATACAGTAGGCTCAAGAGCCTGAGTTCCAGTTTCAAGAAATGTAAGAATTTCAGATATTGCCTGTTCTCTTTAATAGATCCTAGGGGCTTTTGCTTTGAATGAAGATTGTGCAAGTGCCTTCTAAGACAATGCTTTGTGAAACTCAATATCTGTAACTTTGTCTTCTGCTAGCCATTGTTAAACAAATTCATCATACATTATCACCAACGTATCTGAATTCAGCAAGACTGGATGTGGAAGAGCACAAGGGATAAAAAATGAATTTGTTATGTGCAAAGTGAAAAAAAAAAAGGAGGAGCAGCAAAGCCCAGAGTCCTAAAAGTTGATACTCCAAGGTTCACCAGTGCTGCCAGTGGTAGGTATACTGGCCATGCCCTAATTGCTCCGAAGCCAAGTCACCTGACAAAGCTTTGCATCAAACAAGCATTGGTTGACTAAATTGGATAAGAAACTTCATGGGAGAAGACAGGAACAGAAATCTGGCTGTTCTCATCCTCTCTCCACCACACTCTCAGAATTTTATACTCCTGGCTTATTTAACAATTTCCCAAAGACTGTAAATAAGAAAACAATGGCGCTGGTCCACATAGAGAATTCTCCATCACCCCTAGATGGTAAAAACAGTCAAATACAACCATGTCTCAAAGGAAGGTACTGAACCTGCTAAGTGAGGAGAATGATTACAGTCCTCAAAGGCACTCCTGACTATATTTAACATGTGCTTTAAGAAACAGTCTGCCTGCAACCTAGCAGAAACATCCCTGATGAAGAGAGACAAATGGCAAAACAGATAGGGAGAAGTCCTATATATACGATTGATCCTCATGTCAAGAACTATGGGGCCCCTCTTTATCATTTGGATTACTTAACAAAAACCTTGGGGATGGCCACAACTATCATAAGTGTAGAAGCTAAAATCTGATTAAGTGTAAAAAGATGATGACAAATGCTCAGGGAATTATACCTAGACACCAACTGTGAACAGTATTCTCCAAGATGTCTAAGAACTCTTTGTTTTAATTGTTTTTTTTAATGAAATAAGTAATAAAGGGTGTCATAGTAGTAGAGCCTGATCTCCAACAAGCCAGCCTTGACTGGCTCTCATAGTCAATTCAATATCATCACCGTCTCTCTACATTCTTCCAGTATTTGTCTAGCTGTTCTGTATGTGAGCCATGGTATCAAACCTATGGTATTATAATGAAGATTCTTGTTTTTTTTTTTTTCAAAATATTTTTATATGTTCATTTACAGTTTCATACATGTATGTCATACAGTTTGATCATATTAATCCCCTTTCTCTCCTACTCCCAAAGAATCACTTCTTCTTAATGAGTCCCCTTCTATTTTTATGATGTCTTTCTTTCTTTCTTTTTTCTTTTTTGGTAATTCATCAAGATTAATTAAACTTACTTACATGTTATAGGTTGGGGATTATTTAATGGTCCATGGGCAGCTTGCCAATGACTATATCACTGAAAACAATTATTCTCCCAGACCAACCATTAGTTTCCAATTGCTCCTTAGAACTGAGAGAAGCCTCAAGAGTCATTCCCATACCTATGATGGAATGGAGACTGCATTAATCTTGTGCAGACTTAAGCTTCTGTGAGTTCATGAATTCAGGGGTCTTGTCTTTTTAATTCTTCATTTTCGATCTGAGTCTGATTACCTACATATCCTTATTCTTGTTAAAGTACAACCACTGCACCTACTTCCGTTAAATTTACACTAGTTAAAAACTTCAAATGCCAGGTCTACTTATGCCCCCCGAAACACAGTTTTATATCCTAACAGTGGGTTCTTAATGAATAATTGTTAGAATAAACTTATTACAATATAAAATCAGCCTTGACAGTATGCCTTCATAAACTTGTATGAAACACAATTATATAAGTTGGTTTTCTGGCCATTAAAAGAATAAAATCAAACTTTTTCAGACTAAATTTTTAGGATGTTGGATTTAGTTTTGACATCTGATACCAAATATTAATATCAATTTCTATTTTTGACTTCTAAATTAATTTTGTACTTAGTCCAATGAAAGTGTTTTCATCTACCTATGCACATTATATATTCCCTTTTCTTTGATTTTTGTGATTTAGAACAACTTTTCATTTTACTTCCATTGTCAGTATCTATCTTGCCTAGAAATATCAAAAAGCAAAAGAATGGATAAACTTTATTTTGTGTCAAGCTTCAGAAAATCCTTTTCAATGGTTCTCAAGTATGTATGCCTTTGTGTGTGTTCATGTGTTCATGTGTGTAAATGTTTCTGTGTATGTATGTATGTTTGTATGTGTGTGTGCATGTGTGTGTGCGTGTGTGTGTTACACAGAACAGCTTGGGGAAAGGGTTGCAGCAGCTGGTCATTTGTCATCTTTTACAACTCCTACTTCTTATGCTTGCTGCCTTGGGAAAATTGTTGGTGAGGTGTCTCGCTGTATCAGCTTACTACCATATCATTGCCTGAAATTCCAACAGACCCAGTGAAAAGAGTTCTAGCTCAACTGCTTATTCTTCTGTTTTACTATATATTGTACATATTTCTTTCTGAATAAAACTGTGTCTTTGCAATTCTAATATTCACTGTAGGTGTAAATAGTTAAATAATTAATGAAACACAGTATACAATGTTAAAAATATTCAGGAGATACTTTATTATTTTTGAAACAATAAGGGCAAGAGAATGTTTGCAAGATACTAACAAAGATATGTGACATAGATAAAACATTCTGAAACCTAGTAACAATGAATCTTTCTTGAGAAAAGTTCACTATTTTCAAATGAATTTATGTGATTGTAAGGTAAATTGTTAACTTTCATAGAAGTTAACTATCAATCATTCATTCTTAATGGCAGGTGCAAGTTCTGCTTATCTGCTAATACAAATGTATCACTCGGGAAGGTACACCCTACCCATTACTTTTATGCCTCTGGGTTTTCACTCACATTTTTATGGTTTCCAATAAGACTCATCCTAATATATCTTACTAACCTATGCCTATTTGTATGTTTGTGTACATGTGAGTGCATACACACACACATACACACACACACACACACACACTCCAAAGTTTACTTCTGTAGTTGATTATACTCATTTGAAATTCCTAAAGTAAATATACTATTTTCCTCCATCTGTGTTCTTAATTTTACTTGAAGAGAAAAATCTCTGTTTCTGATAGATACCATAAAAACTGTTGCTTCACTAACCCCTTTCCTCTTTTCCTCTATTGTATCCTATCTAGTTTTGTTTTTTGTTTTTAGCTCTTAGTGAAAAAAACCATACTGTCTGATTAATAAAATCTAAATTTAATAGTATTTCAGGATTATGTTATGTCAATTGAAACAAAATTTATTGTATTTATCTTTTTTCTCTATTTTTAAAATATCGATGTAATTTCAGGAGCATGAAAATCCACATCACTGCTAAGAAGCCATATCCAAACTATATTTCCTACTCTTTTGGTAAATTAGTTTGAATGTAAACAGTTTAGTTATTCAGCATCATTTGAACTATTATGGGAGAAGACTGAGAAACTTATGTGCCATAAGAACATTTTTTTTTCCAGATGTGTCCTGATTTACCAAAATGTAAGATACAATTTTGGAAAAATGTGATAGACTAATTTTTAAAGTGCTGAATCTTTACCCACACAGCTTTTTAAAATGAATCAGTTGATATCTATGATTAGCATAGATGTGTATAGTTATGGGTAAACAAAACTACTGCTGTACGTAAAGGAGATAATCCATGTAATGAAATTAAAGACACATTTCCAATTCAAAGGAAATTATTTGATAACAGTAACAGTAGTCAGTCTTACCCCATGCTGCCTTGTTATAAAAGGTAATTTAACAAGCAAACAAATAAAGATGAGAAATTGAAATGAGAATACTTTTCCAATAAGAAAAACATAATGCTACACCACAATTTAGCTATCTACAAATAAATGTATTCTACTTAAACCTTTAAATAGAAAGAATAAATAATTCAGTCCTGCATTAATCATCAGCAATTTTGCCACATACACTGACTGTGAGACAGTATCTGAGAAAACATATGGATCGAAAGAGAGATCACAAATGAAACATAATTTCATTGCTTTTAAATGCAATATACTTAGAAGGAGAATGGCATCGTTGAAGAATCATGAAGCTAAGCTATTTTTCTCTGAGTTAATGTATCTATTATGAGGTCACCCACCTCCAGCGTTAACTCTTCTGAATATAATGGAGTGCCCTGACTTGTAGAAATACTTTTGAAACAGTCCTAATATGTTTCTAAGCAGAGTAGCATAGGAAACCTCTAGTAGCTAAGAGGTATTCTTAGTGATAAAAGCAAATGCTCTGTGTTCCATGCACAGTCTTTTACTTAAGACTCAAAACCCATCAGTAAGAGAAATTCTAGGGTTATTTTCTCCAATTTACAAAAGAGATATCTATGCTACACAGAGGCTTAGAAACAGAAGAATATTAGATCTTAGTAGACAAAGTCAGATGTTTGAGGGTGAACACTTAGATTATGCAAAAGTATCATTCCCAGAGTACAACTGGCTGATGTATTTAATAAATAAGCTATTCTGGCCTGGTAAATGCCAACAAGGTATGGTAGCTCACACTGTACCCAGAGCAGAGATGTGGATACTAAGATCATGCTAAACTAGCCACAATAGATGAAGAAACATGTTCAGAGGGATTTCCTACTGTTGAAATGGTCCAAAAACGTAGTCTTTTGAATGCTTTCTGACATTTTCTTTCTATTTCTATAAAAGTTCGAGATTAGTAAGAAGGCTATTCCGGAGCCTCAGTGGTTGGGACCCTATTCCAATTCTCTGCACCGACATGATGGCTCACAACTAACTTAACCTCTAGTTTTGAGGCATCCAGTTTCTTCTTCTGTCCTCTCCTGGTGCCAGGCCCAGTAATTGTGTAACAAAATATATGTCATTATTATTTTGCTTAAAAATAATTACAAAATTCTACATAAATAACAGTAAATCACATCCAGTTAAAAAAATGTATCATGTTAAATTTGAGTTTATTCTTTAAAAGCAAGTATAATTTATCTTTAGAAGTATGGGTAGGTGTGCATGTTTTCGTTATTAATAGTAAAATGATGGCAAGTAATTCAGAGCATTATTTATCACTTATTCATTAAAATTCAAAACAAACTAATAATATAGCTAAATTAACCTCATAACAAGTATATAATTCAATTTGAAGCAAACATATTTCTAAATAGGAAGAAATAAGAATTTAGACAGTTCCTTTGATAACTTTAAGAAAATACTCTAAACTGTGGCTCAAGACAACAGACATTTATTTATTCTCACAGGAGGCTGTAATGTGGATTCATTGTTCCTAGTTGGAAATGGCTTCCCTGGTGTGAGTGTTATCCTTCTGGGAGCTGTTGAGAACAGCCTGCTTTTCCTTCTTCCATGACTCAGCTTCCATTATTTTCCTCCTTGCACCTGCACTTCTCACACCTCTGCCTCCTTGGTCCTAAGGCCCTTCCTTCCCCTTCCTGTGTTATGTGTCCATGTGCCTGTCTTTCAACACATCTTAGCTACACTTAGAACCAAGTAGACAAAACAGAGCATCCTCCATCCTCAAAATCACCATATTTATCGATTTCAGAAATTAGGTCACACTATTTGGGTATCTCACGATCAGCCATTCAAATGAAATGAATACAGAGTTATTTTAAACAAGGAAAATTGTTTATATTGTAGCTATATGTCTTTCCTTGACTGAAAATAGTAATGTCACGATTTCTGTGCCCATTTTAATGACTTTTAGTGGAAGAAATATAGCTAGAGAGGAAAGAAAAATCAGTCATGGGAGAGAATGGAACTTGGATGAGTATTGGAAAATATGCATGACAAAATTATTGAGAAATTTACTGAAGGGCAAAAAAAAAATTGTGTGAAATAATTTCCAGATTTACGAGACTGGACACAGTGCAACCCATCTGAAGCTTTCCAGCTCTATGGGACAGAGGAGAGCCAAACAAGTCATGAAAAAGTTACTAGGTTGTGGAAATGAGAACAATCTTTCCCAGCCACACTGCTGGGTCAGACATTACAACACACAGCTTTTGTAACACACCCTGGCAGCCAGAACTCTTCCCCTTAGGAGCTAAGTTTCAATTTTCACATGGAAACTTTAAGATCTAATTGACGGGCCAGGATGGTGGGATACCCAGGGGTCCTCCCCCTCTCAGAGGAGAAGGGGAAGGGAGATGGAGAGGACTCTGTGAGAAGGGGTCTGGAGGGGCCGTGTTTAGGATGTGAAAAGAAAAAAAATTACAAAGAAAATCTGATTGGCATGCCTTAGGGGAAATTATCTGGAGATCAACCTTCTTGGAGAATATATTTCTCTTAGGTGATTTTAGATAGAATACCCTGAGTAGTAGATAGAATTCAGATATACCCTGGTCACAAACAGCTATACTAGATACTTCATTTGAAGGCAAACAGCTTCTGTAATGGGAAATCTCCAGCATGAAGTTCTTAACGGCCAGAGCCATAGAAGCCAGGCAAGAGTCCTCGGTTCACTGCCCTCTGAGCCAGCAAGCAGTTGGCTCTATTTAAATAAGTTAAAAATAGACTAACCAGCAGTTAAAAATTTCAGCACAGCAAAATGCAGGAAGGTTGAGGCTTCTCTTTGATCTCCAAAGGTTTGCTTCATTGAGTCTGATAATGGTGCATGACATGAAGAATGTCAGCGATACTCTGGTCTCACATTACCTGAGCTTCACTTGGTCATCAGTGTAATTTATCTAAGGGCAGCTTGCTGCTGAATAGAGTAAAGAGCTCAGCTTGAAGTCTTCCAGCTTACACAGCAGGAGTTTCTGGAAATGTTACACTGGGAGGCAAGGAAACTCTTATTTATGGAACCAGTGGATAAACTGGTTAGACACCCCCACCCTTTTATTTGGTTAGATGGTGGGTGTCTGTTTGTTTGTTTGTTTGTTTTGGACTAAGTTAGCTTGCAGGCAAGCATTCTTTATACTTCATTGTTGGTTTGGTCTTGGTCCCCAGAAGCTGGAAAGCTTGCAATATTAAGAGTGGATTCTAAAATTTAAGAAAGAAAGACAGGATAAGAATTAAAATGGTTTTATTTGCCCCTGAGGCAACCACAAGGTGGCTTCCCTTTCAAGTGGGATGGAGAAGACAAGGCTGCTTCCATCCCACCCAATCAGTAACCAAAGCTCTAAATTGGTTAGAATTAAGCTGTTCTTGATAGATCTGTGCATTGCAAACCCCTTGGGGTTTTCATAAGGGTCGTGTATCAGATATCCTGCATATCAGATATTTACATTACAATTCATAACAGTAGCAAAATTACAATTATGGACTAACAATGAAATTATTTTATGCCTCTGGGATCAACAGAAGGCTGAGAACCAATAGCTTTGATCTCTGTATCCAATCGTGATGAGATGATTCATATCACCCAAAAGCCATGAAAAAAGTCTAATCTACAAAGTAAATGCCATTACCTTCTCTAAATATTTCATCATAGTTGCCCTACTCAAAATCACATAATTCAATACCTCTGTCTTTTTTACTTCACAACGATAAGCTGCAATCTAGAAAATCAATGGAATAATTCACTGGCTCAACTTTGAGTACAATTACCTGGTGTTTGCTTAACTCTGAACATTTTGTATCACTACATAAGAAAGAGAAATATTTCCACTTTTGTCGGTTATGTTCAACAAGGATTCTCAAAGTGTGGTGAATATTGAAATTTATTGTGTATCTTTTAAAGAGTGTAAGAGATGGGGGTGAAATTACTTTCCAGTCAGGTAAACTGTCCTTTGTTCAGTCACCACAACATTGTTTTATGTGTTCAATCCTGTTACAAAAAAAAAAAAAAAATTTTTAAAGTAAAATTTCCAATCATTTCTTCTTCCAGGGATGGGGTGTTCAATTTTTTTTTTTTTGTGGTGTCTTTTGGAATCTTTCTTTTTTCATTTCTATAAATAAATAAATAGTCATTAATTTTGTCTTTATCTTTAGCGCCTTCCAGTTCGACCTTGAATTCGGGCAGCATTATCAATTGTCCTCTGACTTGCATGTTTGACTTGCACAGGATCAATGATTATTTTGCAGCATCCTTTCCTTTTGTTGTAGAACATAATGTTTATGTAATAATATTTCATTTTTTACTAGCTTGAGTCTCATCTCTACAATTTAACTTAACAAATAATCAGAAGGTTTATGGCTAGATTCCACTCATCTTCCAATAAGATTCCGAGAAATGTTACCCAGCACACCATGTATTATGCACTGCTCCCATGTCTTCAACACTAAGGAGACTTTGGGTTTGATCTTAAACTCTGGACCACCAACCAAAGAATACACACCGAGGGACCCATGGTGCTAGCCGCACATGCGGCAGAGGAGGACCTTGTTGGGCATCAGTGGGAAGAGAGATCCTTGGGCCTGAGGATATTCTATGCCCCAGTGTAGGGGAATTCTAGGGAGGGAAATCAGGAGTTGGTGGGAGGATGGGGGAGCACCCCCATAAAGGCAGGAGGAGGGGAGATGGGATAGGGCGTTTCTGAAAGGGAGATCTGGAAAGGGGAGAACATTTGAAATGAAAGTAAGTATCCAAATAAATAAATAAATAAAAATAAAATGACAAAGGGCAAAAACAAAACAAAACAAATAAACAAACAAACACCTCTGGCTCATTGTTCCATACTTCCATGTGAGGTTATACTACCTCTCCTCTCTGGTGTATACCATCTTCACCATACACCCAACCTGCCAGCACTTTCATCTTGTGCTTCCTAGGTTTCATAGTTGAAATACAATAAATTTCATAGTTTTACACTGACTAGCCTTAGGTGTTTTCATCTAATACTGAAACAAATAAATTAAGACACGCACTTAAAAATCCCTTAATAGAATTGGTATGATTTATCAAAGGCAAATGTGTCAGCTAGAACCTTAGCTTTCAAAGAAATGTATATATACTTCTGACTCAGCAAACCATAATTGGGTATTAGTAGGAACTATCTGGATTCTAGGGGAAAAAAATCAATAAAGTGTCTGTCCTTAATTTAGGGTATAAAATATGAAAAAGAAACATATAACATGACATTCATGGGGAAAATCCAGATCTTTTCATCTGACGCTCATGCTTCCATGTACTGGAGCTGTTAACAGCCTTTAGTTTGTTTTATTTTACACACACACACACACACACACACACACATTTCCAAATATACCAGGGCATACTTGGGACACAGGACAACTTTTAAGAGTTGGGTCTCTCTGTCTACCATTTGGTTCCCAAGGACTTAACTCAAGTCATCCAGGTGGGCAGGAAATGCCTCCACCCACTAAGCCGTCTCATGTCCTCATAGTATTTTAAAATAATCAATGAACTTAAAGACAATATAATTTCTATTGATAAAATAGCATTTTGCTTTATAAGAAACAATCGTGTTATTTTTCTATACCTATAAATATATTCAGTCACAAATGTAGCTGTTAATGTTCCTGGACATTATTTTCGATGCCCCAAAGCCCAATTTCCATTTTCAATACACGTTTAAAATGTCCTTATTGTTTCCCTGCAGCGGCAGATGTCAATTTGATACAAGCACATTTTAATCCATCAAATGGCTCTGCCTGGGGTAACTGTACAGTCAAACTTGGCTGCATTGAAAGATTGGAGATGGGGCTTTCAGGGCTCTTTGCAATATGACACCATAAAGTAAAGTATCTTTAAAATGGCCTTCTGTTTTCCTGTTTTCTAATTTGAGTAGACTAGCTGAGCACCTTGAGGGGTTGGAGAATACTCATTAAAATAGGTATTCAAAGAAAATGTACTTTGAAGGGAGAAGCTGTTATGACACCTGAGGCTATTGGAGAGGTGTGAGCTTAGTACTGAGTCATAAGGCAGCAGATCTGTGCTCCTTTAGAGGTCGAACCCTTTCAGATTCATAGCAGTTATAAGGCAGGCTCAACCTGTGAGTCCAGAGAGATTCTTAGCACCTCTCCAGAAAGGCTGGCTGCTGTCATAGTTAGCCTTTGGTGTGACTATGCCCAGTTACTTCTGGGAGGACATACAAAATAGTAATAATTCCTCCTAAACTGACCAGAATTAATTGAATTTACATTATCAACGTTTTTTTCTGTAATATTTTTTTAGTTTTTTTTTTTTTAAATGTTTGATACTTTATTTACATTTCAAATGTTTTCCCCTTTCCAGGTCTCCTCTTTGGAAAGTCCCTATTCCATCCCTCTCCTCCTGCCTCTATGAGGGTATTCACCCACCTACCCACCCACTCCCGTCTTCCCACCCTGGCATTCCCCTATACTGGGGCATCTAACACCCTCAGACCCAAAGGCCTCTCCTCCCACTGATGGTCAGCAAGGTCCTCCTCTGCCACATATGTGGCCAGCACCATGGGTGCCTCCATGTGCATTCTTTGGTTGGTGTTCCAGTCCCTGGGAGCACCAGGGGCCCTGATCAGTTGACACTCTTGCTCCCTCCAAGGGGCTGCAAATTCCCTCAACTCCTTCACTCCCTTCTCCAACTCCTCCATCTGGGACCCCACGCTCGGTCCAACAGTTGCTTTGGATTGAATCATGGGTATTCCAAACTTTTGGGCTATATCCGCTTATCAGTGAGTACATACCATGTTTGTTCTTTTGTGACTGAGTTACCTCACTCAGGATGATATTTTCAAGTTCTATACATTTGCCTGTAAATTTCATGAAGTCATGTTTTTCATAGCTGAGTAGTATTCCATTGTGTAAATATACCACATTGTCTGTACCCATTCCTCTGTGGAGGGACATCTGGGTTGTTTCCAGCTTCTGGCTATTATAAATATGGCTGCTATGAACATAGTGGAACATGTGTCCTTATTAGATGTTGGAGCATCTTCTGGGTATATGCCCAGGAGTGTTATAGCTGGGTCCTCAGGTCCTCAGCATCTTTTGTCACCTGAGTTTTTTATCTTAGGCATTCTGAGTGGTGTGAGGTGGAATTTATAAATGTTTTACCCTTCAAGATCTGATCTATTTTGAATATAGATCTTATAAGGTTACATAATTGGCTATAAATATATATTTAGTCTGGAGTTCAAATCATTGTCCATAGATTGTTGTTTGGGTTTTACCATAGCAATGTCTTAGAACACATAACAATGATGCTTAATTCAACTTAGTCATTACTAAGAGGTTGTTATGCACTCTATACATAAAACTTATTTTAAAGTGATAGCAAAAGAGAGCAAACTGACAGGAAAAAATGCCCAACTAGGTAGCTTGCCTGTAAGAAAGAGTAAAAAAGTTACTTAAACAGAAAAATAAGCACTGAGCATGCTGGGAGTATTTATTACATTTAGAAATGGGCAAATCTAAAGGGCATAGACTGCAGGACATCACAGTAAGTCTTGGCAGGACTCTACCAAGCCAGTGAATGAAAGGAATAGAAATACGCTTTGGAATGTGTATTTTAATGGGAAAATATGTCTCTTAAGTTAAACTTCATCTTTCTTGGGATTCTACATATGATATTCTCTTTAATGTTACACATCTACAAGTTGTTACTGTGTGTCCAAGAGGGCACAGTTCTTTTTGTGGTTAACCTTTATATCAAAACAGCCCAGGAATGCTAACATTTATCTACAAAATAGCTCAGTGAGGTCAAACATGCCTGTGGGTGCACATGTGTGTATATGTAAGTTTCTCTATATCTATATAAGTATTATGAATGTATAAATATGTATATATACATGTACTCAATTCTGTACATGTGTATATGTATATGAGTGTATGTGTATATATATATATATGGATATGTATGTGCATTTGTGTGCATGTATGTATATGCATGAATGAGCATGTGAGTATATACATACATATTTATTTATATGAGTGTATATGTGAATATTCCTACATTTGCACTTGCATACATGTATTTACATATATGTGTGATTATGTATGTATGTATATATGCATGTATGTATTGTGCACAGGTACATATACATATAAAAATGTGTAAACATGTGTGTGTATGAATATGTGTGTACTCCATGTGTTAAATAAAATACATGCTATTCTACATTACCAAAATCTTTCCACACCTCTAGCTATTGTGTATTTGGCATAGAACTAATGCAACTCAAAATATTATTTTTCTCAGCATGGCATGCTCTTATCCTAAGACCTCTTTTCAAGGTTGTATGTAATTACTGTGAACTTCACACTCCACAGCCAACTACAAAGCAAAACTTGAGAATAAATGGGAAGTTTCAGAGTCTTAAAATACAGGTGTGACTGCCATTCATAAGAAATACAGGCAGTCTTTATCCAGATTATTCATTGAGTCTAATAATATAACCTTTCTCAAGGGGGCAATACTCAAGAGAGAAGATTTCCTTAAGCTACCATTGGAGTCCTCATTAGAGGCACTTAATTGACAGCTGGCAGAGGAAGACAGGAGCTGGAAGCAACATACCACACAGGGGCAACTCTTCATTCTCTGATTGGCGTGGTGTTGAACATAACTAATTTTACAGTTCAATACCATTTCATTGTCTTAATTAGGCTAAAATTCTTTCTTGATGCTTAACCTCTCAGATTGTGTGACAAGACAAGCATGACAAGCATGTGAATGTGCCAGCATAAGAATGTATTGAAAGCCAATGGTTTTTCTTCTTATATTCCACAGATGTTATCTTCCTAGAAACTAAATAACTGATTTGAAGCCAGAGTAAGATATTAAGCAAACTTTTCCCATTCTTTTATATTACGATTTCATTTATGTTTGAGATATGTTTATAGAATGATTTTTTTTTAACAGTAAAAAAGAAACAAAAGATACAAAACAGTTTCATGAATCTAGACCAGGGTCAGCTGACACCCTTGACCTGGGTCTGAAGTGAATCAGATCCTTCTTGTGGTCAAAGCATGTGTCACAAAGGCTTCAAAAACAGAGCCACAAACCAGAGTAAAAGACAGATGGGAACTGACCTGGGCAAGGCAACCTTCAAAGACTCCAGATGACCCAGTTCTTCCAATCTCCCACAGTTCCACTTTCTCCAAAGACCTAAATATTCCAAAAGATATATCATTGTTTAAACCAGAATTTTTGTGATTCAGTTGCTTCTACAATTCCCTTCAGTGAATGAGCCTATGAGAAAAGCTTTCTCATTTACACTATAGCACAAAGTCTCTAGTAAATTGTGATTCCTTAACTCTACTATACTTTATCCCTGACCTAAACTAACATCACTCCATACTTCAATTCAACAGTCACTTACTGGATTTTTTCATTCTGTTTCAAAACATCACCACCACAGGCTAGCAATGCATTGAATCTAGATTCAGAAGGTATTCAAACCACTATTTATCTTGTTGGATGATTCAGTATATTTTCTTCTCCTTTCATAAGACAGTCATCAAAGTGATACAATTTTTTTGTGATAGTTAAACCATATCATTGTGTCAGACAGGATGAATTCAGGCCTTGTGCTACCCATGCTCCACAGTTGACAGCCTAATACCATCAATAACTACCTGTGCTGTATGCTCAGCAAGCCATGTTCTTATCACCCCAGTGTCTTAGGCTTACAGCACTCATAGTGAGTATAGGAGCACTGTCCATTCTCTTTTTAGTTTGACCATCTCATTTGGGAGGTTCTACTAACTCTGCCACTTTTCAGACTGCACTCTAGGAATTATGGTGACTCTTCAAGGGCTCTCAAGACAGGGATTCCAATTTCGCATCTGTATCATCTGTACCCTCCAAATGCAAAGAAAGCATTCCTGAGTTGCTTTCCAGCTGTTTGACATATTGAACCAAGCTTCATTCCCAACAACTTCCCTCACTTACCCTTCCACTGGTGATGGATACAATTTCAAAGATGTTTGAATTTCTGACATTGCTATCTAAAAAAGTAAACAGAAGGCTCAGATGGAAGCATGTTGCTAGTATTATGCTATAAAAAATTTTAATAATGAATTTAAGAATGCAAAACAAGTCATCATAATGTTTTAAATTCTCTCAGAGTCTGAATACAATAGCATGTGTAACTATGTAGCACTTGAGACAGAGCATCATTTAAACTGATACAGTCACAGTGAATCCAACTTTAGATGATGGGTTAAGGTGCTGTGACAGAAACAGCAACATTGTATCCATTCATGTTGGTTCTGAAAAGCTGTGTATTATCAGTATAGTCATTCTCTGCTCAAACATGGAGCTATAAGAAACTGTAATAGTTCTTGACCTTCACATGAAAAGATGAAACTGGCACATCAAAACACAAACATGTAGTGATTTCCTCTTCTACATAGTCATTTATTGTGATAGTTTGAAAATGCTTGGTCCATGGGAAGTGGCACTATTAGGAGGTATGGCCTTGTTGGAAAAATGTGTAAACCTATTGGAGGAAGTATGTCACTGTGTAGGTGAGCGCTGAGGTCTCCTAGTACTAAGGAAATGTTCAGGGGTAAGAGAGCCAAGACTTGGCTGCCTGCTGAAGACAGTGTTTCTACTGTCTTAGATCAAAAGCTCTTTCTCTTATAAGATCATATCTTCAAGTCCACAGCCATGCTTCCTGTCATGATGATAATGGATTTAATCTCTGAAACTGTAAGCCAGCCCAAAATAAATGTTTTATGTTTAAGACTTGCCTTAGCTGTGGTGTCTCTTTACTGCAGTAAAACCCAAAATAAGATACAAGTTGGTACCAAGGTATGGACTATTGCTATGATGGGCCTGAGCATACTTTTATTTGGAGGAATGTGGATTTTTGGATTTTGACAATTGGGGAAGACTTTATTTGGGGCATGATGAGCCATTCTAATAGTTGCATGGAAGACAATGGTGCTCAAGGTGATTTGAAATATGGATGCCTAGCTAAAGAAGTTTTGGAGAATAATTTTAATATCTTGTCTAGAGATCATTCTCGTGATATTTTGTTGAAGATTGTGAGTGTTTTTTTTGCCCTTGTCTGAAGAGTCTCCCTGAAGCTAAAGCAAAGAGATTTAGACTAATTGCACTGACAGAAGAAGCCTCAAAAAAGTCTAGTGTAGACATTTTCCTATGGCTTTCTCTTATGAGGACCATTTTGCTCATATGTAGTAAGCTTAGAAAGGAAAAGTGCAAAATATATAAAACTATAAAAAACTATATAAAACCATAGTTCAAAGATTAAAGGTGTATGAGAAAGTGGAATGGAGCTAAATACTGTGTTCAAGGATATTAAATGGAATTAAGGAATTGGTGAACTCAGGGCATGATCTCACCCAACTAAGTTTATTGTTTTCTGGGTTTGCAGTTGAACAGGGGATTGTTATATCATGTTAGGTATTATTAAGACCTGGTTGTTGTTTTCATTTAGACAGAAAAAAGGATATGATTGTGTGTCAAATTGACAAAGAACAGATTGTAATGGCTATTCTCAGTTGTCAACTTGAATATATCTAGAATGAACTCGAATCCAGAACTAACAAAAACCTTGTGAAAAGGAATTAAATGAAAGCTTAAATCCAGACATAGTGGTTCACCCCTTTAATCCCAGCACTCAGAAGACAGAGAAATGCAGCTCTCTGAGTTTAAGGTCTGTGTATAGAGCAACTTCCAGAACAGCCAATCTTAGGCAGTGAAAAATGAAATAGAACAAGGGTGTCATGGTCCAGCCCCAGCAAGCAGCTGACCTCTAGCTTCAGCCATGTGGCTCTGTTTTTACAGTCAAGAACAAAAGTGATTACTGAGACAATTGATACTGGCTGGCTTGGACTAAGAAATCAGTGGTGATTAAGAAGAGACCAGCATCACTATGGTGAAATCTTTTGGAAAGTATTTTATAAGAGCACAAAGAAGTCGTGTTCTAACGATAGACATCCAGGTGGTACTGGTTTTACATGAAGAGGTCATAGAGAGCAGCTGAGTCTTGGCATTATGAAAGGCCAGAAAAGGCCAATGGTGAAGGTACAGCCTCAGTTGAAGCTGATTGCCCAGAACTGAAAGGGCCATGCAAAGATATCAAGGCTTGACACTGTGAAGAGAGCCTATGACAGGCTATTGGAGAAACCTAGTTGCAGAAGAAGACCCCAGCATATTGGAGATGCCAGTACCATGAGATGACAACCAAGAACAGAATCAGCAATGGAGTGTCATCAACCAGAACCTGAAGTGTTACACAGGGTAAAGATGGAAAAGTGACCCAAGTCCTTCAGAGGAGCCCAGAAGATCATATGTGGACCACAAACAGTAAAGTTGAAGTTGCACAGTTGAAGTTGTCTTGGATACCCCAAGATGTTAGAAGTCTCAAAGCCATTAGATACCTACTGAGGAAAGCAAGTATCAAAGTATAACCAGCTCAAAATAAAGAAGGTTGATGAGGTGAACAAAGATGTAAGGAGTTGAAGATATGAAAAATATTTTGACATCAGACATGGAGATGCTGAACTTGGACTTTGCCCAGCCAGTTTTCTGTCTTGCTTTGATTCAATATTTCCTCACTATGAAATTTTAGAATGGAAACTTATATCCTGTGATGTTGGAAGTATAAAATATTTTCTTTTAATTTTGATTTTATAGTGGATGACAGTTACTAGATTGCATGAATCTCAGAAGAGACTTTGAATTTTGAACTTTTAAACATTGTTGAGACTTTGATAGACTATAGGGATCTTTCAAGTTGGACTGAATATATTTTGAATTACCCTATGGTGAGATATGGCTCCCACAGACTCATATGTTTGAACAAGCCTATGGGACCCTGGGAGTGGAATGTGGTGGTTTAAATATGCTTGGCTCATGGAAACTGGTACTATTAAAAGGTATGGCCCTGTTGGAAGAGGTGTGGCCTTGTTGGAGGATGCATGTCACTCTGTAGACAGTCTTTGAGGTCTCCAAGTGCTCAAGTTCTGCCTGGTGTAGATGAAATCCTCTTGGCTACTGACTGAAGACAGTTTTCTCATTGTTGCCTTTAGATCAAGATGTAGAACTCATGGCTTTTCCATGAGCAAGTCTGCCTCCTCACTGCCATGTTTCCAGTCATGATGATAATAGACTGAACTTCTAAACTTGTAAGCCAGCCCCAACTAATTGCTTGGCTTTATAAGAGTTGCCTTGACCCTGATGTATCTTCACAGTAACACAATCCTAATTAAGACATTTATCCGTTCACTAATCAGATATATCTGACTTGAGCCACATATAGGAATTTTGTCACATATGGGAAACTAAATTGCTTATATAGTCAGGAGCCCTATTAAAATATGACTCTGGCTCCTAATAGCCTTAGAGAAATTCTATCTGAAATATAAAACTGTCTATTATCTTTGCAGCATAGACAGGAAAAGATGTACATTTCTTTACTTTCATATCCTGCCTAATGGAACACCTCCCAGCCATCATCAATGAAATTTCAAAATTGCACACCAAATAGATACCTCAGCTTATGTTTTCCTTCATTTCAGTATTATTTGGAGGTATACCATATATTATATAAAATTATAGATTTTTGAAAAATTATTTATGTTTAAAATGATAATAACAGAACATGTAAGTCTGTGATGAGGATTAGTAACACACACAGAGCAACAAGTTTGTTTTATACAAGGTACAAAAGCAGTGTTATCTCTAGTACTTTGATGAAAAAAGAAAAACCCCATTTCAATTTTATCAATTAAGAGATTAGAGATATTTGTACCCTTTTTTTATTACTCCTATGTTTTTAAGAGTCCATCCGTTGCCCCACTCTTGGTCCCTCCTCCCACAGTTCCTTTACAAAGGAGGCTTCCCTGTCTTCAAGAGGATGTTTCTCCTGATGCCAGGCCTCTCCAATCCCTGGGGCCTCAAGTCTCTCCAGGGTTAAGTGCATCTTTGACCACTGAGGCCAGACCAGGCAATCCTCTGCTATATATGTGTTAGGGGCCTCATACCAGCTGGTACACGCTGCCTGGTTCATGGCTCAGTATCTGAGAGATCTTAGGAGCCCGGGTAAGTTAATATGGCTGGTCTTCCTATGGGATAGCCCTCCTCCTCAGCTTCTTCCAGCCTTTCCCTAATTCAGCCACAGGGGTCCCCTGTACCTGTCTGTCAACTGCTGTTGAGCCTCTCAGAGGGCAGCCATGCTAGGCTCCTGTCTGTAAGCACATCATAGCATCAGTAATAGTGTGGGGCATTGAAATGGATCCCAAGTTAAGCAGGTCAGTGGACTGCCTTTTCCTTCAGTCTATTCTCCAATTTGTCTCTGGAGTTCTTTTAGAAAGGAACAATTCTGGATCAAAGTTTTTTGACTGTGGAATGGAAACCCTATTCCTCCACTGATTCCCTGTCTTTCTACTGGAGGTGAGCTCTATGAGTTTCCTCTCTCCACTATTGGGCATTTCGTCTAAGGTTCCTCCCTTTGAGTCCTGAGAGTCTCTCACCACCCAGGTCTCTGGTACTTTCTAGAGGGTCCCCCTGACCTCTTATGTCCCAAGGTTGTATATTTTCATTCATTCTGCTGGCCCTCAGGACTTCTCTCATGTCTACTCCACAAAAAAAAAAAAAAAAAAGATCATGATCCCCTTTCCTCCCTTTCCCCCCATCCCTTCTCCCACATGATCCCCCTTTCCACACCCCATCCACTCTCCTACCCAGGTTTCTCTTCCCTCCTTCTGCCTTCCTTGATTATTTTCTTCTTTGTCCCAAGTGGGATTGAAACATCCTTACTTGGGCCCTTCTTCATGTTAACCTTCTTGAGTTCTGTGAATTGTATCCTAGATATTCTGTATTTTTGGCTAATATCCAATTATTAGTGAGCACATACCATATATGTCCTTTTGGGTCTGAGTTACCTCTCTCAGGATGATATTTTTTACTTCCACTCATTTGCCTGCAAAACTCATGATGTTTTCTTTATTAATAGCTGAATAGTATTCCATTGTATACATTGTGTAAATAAACCATATTTTCTGTATCTATTCTTTGTTTGTGGGACAACTAGGTTGTTTCCAACTTCGGTCTATTACAAAAAGGCCACTATGATCATAGTGGAGCACATGTCCCTGTGGTATGGTGGAGCTTCTTTTGGGTATATGCCCAAGAGTTGTATAACAGGATCTTGAGGTAGATTTATTTCCAGTTTTCTGAGGAACTTCCAGATTTATTTCCAGACTTGTAGCAGTTTGCAATTCTACCAGCAATGGAGGAGTGTCCCTCTTTCTCCAAATCCTCACCAATATGTGCTATTGGTGTAAAGTGGAATCTCAGGGTCATGTTGATTTGCATTTCCCTGATGACTGAGAATTTTAAACATTTCTTCAAGTGCTTCTCGGCCATTCAAGATTCCTCTGTTGTGAATTCTTTGTTTAACTCTATACTCCATTTTTTAAAATTGAGCTGTTTGTTTTTTTGGAGGTTAGATTCTTGAGTTCTTTTTATATTTCAGGTATTAGCCCTCTATTGGATGTGGGGATGGTGAAGATTTTTCCCAATCTGTAGGTTGCTGATTTGTCCTATTGACTATGTCCTTTGCCTTACAGAAGCTTTTCAGCTTCATGAGGTTCCATTTATCAGTTTTTGATCTTAGAGTCTGAGGCGTTGGAGTTATGTTTAGGAAATTTTGCCCCCATGCTAATGAGGCTCTTTTCCACATTCTCTTCTATTAGATTCAATGTATCTGATTTTATGTTGAAGTCCTTGATCCACTTGGACTTGAGCTTTGTGCAAGGTGACATGTATGGATATTTTTTCATTTCTCTACATACAGACTGCCAGTTAGATGAGCACTGTTTGTTGAAGATGCTTTTTTGTTGTTGTTGTTCCATTGTATATTTTTGTCGTTTTTGTCAACTGTCCATAAATGTGTGGGGTTATTTCTGGGTCTTCAATTCTATTTCATAAATCAAGCTGTCTGTTTCTGTATCAATATCATGCAGTTTTTATCACTATTGCTATGCAGTGACGCTTGAGTTAAGGGATGGTGATTCCCCAGAAGCTCTTTGTTTTTGAGAATTGTTTTCACTATCCCATTTTTTCACACGAATTTTAGAATTGCTCTTTTCTTGTTTGTGAAGAATTGTGTTGGAATTGTGTAGAATCTGTAGATTTATTTTGGTAAGATGGCCATTTTTACTATGTTAATCTCACCAATCCAGGAGCATGAGAGATCTTTCCATTTTCTTTTATTTCTTTATTGAAAGACTTGAAGTTCTTGTCATAGAGGTCTTTCAATTCTTTGTTTAGAGTTACACCAAGATATTTTATATTATTTGTGACTATCATGAAGGGTGTTATTTCCTTATTTTCTTTCTCAACCCATTTATCATTGGTATAAAGAAAGGCTACTGCTTCTTTTGAGTTAATTTTAAATCCAGCCACTTTGCCAAAGCTGTTTATCAGTTATAGAAGATCTCTGGTAAAATTTTGGGGCTCATTTATATATACTATCATATCATCTGCAAATAGTGATACCTTAACTTCTTTGCCAATCTGTATCCCCTGATCTCCTTTTCTTGTCTTATTGCTTTAGCTAGAACTATACTATATATTCGAGTACTATATTGAATAGGTATGGAGAGAATGGATAGCCTTGTCTTGTTCCTGAGTTTAGTGGAATTACTCTAACTCCATTTAATTTACTGTTGGTTTGCTGTATATTATTTTTATTATGTTTATATATCAGCCTTGAATTCCTGATTGCTCCAATACATTTAACAAGAAGGAGTGCTGTATTTCTTCAAATAATTTTTCAGCATCTAATGAGATGTCATGCGTTTTTTTTCCTTTGAGCTTGTTTATATAATGGATTATGTTATTGGATTTTCATATATTCAACCAACCTTGCATCCCTGGGATGAAGTCTACTTGATTTTGGTGAATGATGGTTTTGATGTGTTTTTGGATTCAGTTTGCTAGAATTTTATTGCATATTTTTGCATGGATATTCATAAATGAAATTGGCCTGAAAATTCTCTTTCTTTGTTGGGTCTTTGTGTTGTTTATGTATCAGAGTATCTGTGGCTTCATGTAATGAATTAGGTAGTGTTCCTCTTGTTTATATTTTTGGAATAGTTTGAGGAATGTTGTTACTAGCTCTTCTTTGAAGGTTTGGTAGAATTCCATACTAAAGCCATCTAGCCCTGGGTCTTTTTCTTTTTCCTTTTCCTTTTCTTTTTCTCTTTCATTTCTTTGGTTTTGAGGTTTTTAATGAATTCTTCTATTTCTTTAGGGGATTTGGGACTGTTTAGAAGTTTTATCTGATCATGATTTAACTTTGGTATCTGGTGTCTATCTGTCTAGAAACTCATCCATTTCATCTAGATTTTTCTGTTTTGTTGAGTATAGGCTTTTGTAGTAGGATCTGATGATTTTATGAATTTCCTCATTGTCTCTTGTTATGTTTCTCTTTTCATTTCTGATTTTGTTAATTTGGATACTATCTCTGTGCCATTTAGTTAGTTTGGCTAAGGGTTTGTCTATCTTGTATATTTTCTCAAAGAACCACCCACCCTATGTTTTTGTTGATTCTTTGTCTCCTTTTGTGATTCCTTTCTTGTTTCAACTTCCACTTTAAGTCTTAGGCCACTTTGTTCAATTCCTTCACTTGTTTGTGTTTTCCTTTATTTTTTCTCTTTCTGTCTTTCTTTCTTTTTTTTTTTTTGTTTGTTTGTTTAGTTTTTGCTTTTGGTGGATGGGACAGAGCACCAACAGTCACACTTTATTTCTTCTCTCTAGTAATTTATATTTTCTTAGACAAAAGTTCTTTATAAAATTACCTCATAGATAAAATGTTACAAAACAGAGGTACAAAAGAATATTAATAGTAAGTTCAAAACAGTGTTTCATTATATAAACTCATTACAAGTTCAAAGCAACAGTTTTACATGACTTTGCATTTTTTGCTTTTTTTAATTGAATATTTTATGCATTTTCATTTCAAATGTTATCTTCTTTCCTGGTTTCTTGAGAATGGACCTCCCTTCTCTCATCCCCCTCCCCCTGCTTCTATGAGGGTGCTCCCCTACCTACCTACCCACTTCCACCTCACCGCCCTGGCATTCGTCTACTCTGGGGAATCGAGCTTTCACAGGACCAAGGGATTCTCCTCTTATTGATGCCAGACAATGCCATCCTCTGCTACATATGAGGCTGGAGCCATGGGTCCCTCCATGTGTACTCTTTGGTTGGTGGTTTAGTCTTTGAGAGCTCTGGGGGATCTGGTTGGTTGTTATTGTTGTTCTTTCTATGGTGTTGCAAACACCTTCAGTTCCTTAGGTTCGTTCTCTAACTCCTCCATTGGGGACCCCGTGCTCAGTAGAATGGTTGGCTGTGAGCATCCACTTCTGTACCTGTCAAGCTCTGGCAGAGCCTCTCAGGAAACAGATATATCAGACTACTGTCAACAAACACTTCTTAGCATCAGCAGTAGTGTCTGGTTTTGGTGGCTGCATATGGGACAGACCCCAGGTAGGGCAGTCTCTGGATGGCCTTTCCATCAGCATGAGGTATGAGAGGAGATAGGGATGATATACAGAGGGTCAGGAATTTGAACAGAAGTGTGTAGCAATGGGGGATGGGGAAGTGTGGGTAGCCACCAGTAAGTCCCTGATACCAGGAAAGCAAGAGGCTCCCAGGGCCCAACAGGGATAAGATTAGCTGAAATGCCCAACAAAAGGGAGGGAGAACCTGATGAGACCATATCTAGAGGTTAGGAAAGGCCCCTGGTGAGGGATGGGGCCACCCACTTATCTCCAAATTCTTAACCCAGAAGGGCTCCTGGCTAAAGAAAATATGGGGAGAATGTGTGGAGCACATACTGAAGGAAAGGTCATTTTGTATTTCTTCTGGGATTTATTTGTGTCCTCTTTAAGGGCTTCTACCTGTTTTCATGTGTTTTCCTGTTTTTCTTTCAGTGAGTTATTTATAATCTCCTTAAAAGACTCTCCAATCTCCATGGGTAGGATTTTACATCAGTATCCTAGTTCAGGTGTGTTTGGGTATCCAGGGCTTACCGTGATGGTACCAAAGTATAATGGCTTCTGTTGCTAATGGTTTTGCATTTGACTTTTTCCATCTAGTTATCTTTGGTGTTAAATGGTCTGGGTATATTTCTCTGGAGCCTGACTCCTGTGTCCATGGATTGCTGCAGTTCTCCTGGGAGACTTGTGGCCCTGGCTGCAGCAGATCTTCTGGAAGGCCTTCAAACTGTAGGGTCTTCAGAGGGGCAGAAATGTGTAGGGTGGAAGAAAGAAGGAGATCGAGGGAAGGGGGTCCCACATCTGCTGGGCTGCTTAGGAGTCCCCACTGCTGAGGTTATTGGGCAGTTCCATTGCCTGTTGCCCTGGGTGCAGTAGATCTCCTGGGAGATTTCAGACTGTGGGCTCTGTTGCCCTGGGTGCAGCAGATCTCCTGGGAAGCCTTCAGATTGTAGGATCTTCAGAGAGGAAGACATGCTGATGATCTGTTTCTGTGGAATGCACAGGCTGGAAAGGATATTTTGTTCTTTTGATTGAAATTTTTTTTGAAAAAACTCTTTGGCCAGTTCAAGTGGTACCAGACACAGTCTAGATCATTGTGTGTTAACAATTTCTCATTTTCCCTTGGAATTACTAAGACACAGAGTCCTCCTGTGTTAAATTATATGGTACTCACTTTCTTAATTTACTGACTCTCTTTAGTTGAACATACAAGTAATTAAACATTGGCTTAACAAGGGATGACATTGGCTTATGGAAGAAAGCATTGGGGTAGAAAGAGGGTTAGCCTATGGGATGAATATATTTTAAAAATCTATATCTAACAATCTTACTGGAAAGGACAGTCAAGCACTTGTGATGTAAGAGGGGACTAATTTTTTTCTTCTTTATTTTTTAATTGATAACCAATGCTACTTCTATAAATATGAGCTATTAAACAAAGTTCACAGAGCAGGCATTAGAAACCTATCTAAAGGTCTGAATATGTCAGAGTTAAAATGATGGATTCTTCCTGAGAATCTAGATGTTCCTTGATCTGTAGGTCACAAATAACCTATTTGTTATGTCTAAATAACAAAAAAACAATACAAATTACACAAAACAAATAAACTGAAAACAACCTCAGGTTGTTGATGATGAATATTTTGACATATTCTACCTGTTTTTATTTCTGTTCTTTCGCTCTTTTGTACAAAAGAAACTGCAAACAGTCCCATGGCTTTTCAACTGGTATGCACAGTGACCAGTTGATGAAATTCAGCTGTCTCTGCTAGCCTGAGAGGTCACTCTCTCTTATGGAAATACCTAAATACAGGCCAAGATTTATGGATGACACCAGCAGGTGGAGAAGTGTTAACCTAGCATCAAAGCCTGTCTTGAGATGTTTATCATGGAATTCGTCTGTATTAAAAATTGTATCTTCTAAATACTCAGTCTCAGCTTGTAATTATTACCTTTTAAATATTTTAAACACTTTCAAGGAGGTAACCAATTTCAGGTGAAGTGCTTGTCAGAAAGGAATTTTAGTATAACTCTAAAGATGTTCACTTACTAGAGCTACAAAAGAGATTAATTTTAACACAAGCCTTGGATACTTGTTCAAGAGATATCACTGATAAACTAAGGTATCAGAGAAGGTACCTGGATGTTTTAGAAAGACATGGATCCTCTAGCAGAATGTGCTATAATATTGTGCAGTTATGTAGGTACTTGATTGTTATCCTAAGAGAAGGAAACTGGGAGATGACTAGAAAAGCTGTGAATGAGACATGGCATTCTGTTTCTGGAGTGTCTGCATGAGGAGTATAGCAAGAATTTGTATCTTTATCTAAACAAAAGTTCACATACCACCAATTTTGATGCTTCCCATTTTTCATCTAAATGTTTCATAGTATAAATCAAATTCTTATATAGATACATCACAACAAGCAATTTTAAAATAACAGATTGAATAAAAATGTTATATGTATCAAAATGGAAAACTAGTGTAAGATTTCCAGAGAGGTAACAGAAAACTGTAGACCTCTAAAATAAATAGAAAGGCATATCCAAAAAGGAGGTGTAGATCTAGTGTTGGGACTTGGACCTGATTTCTCTGGAGAAGCCTTTTAAAATATTTGAAATAAAGTGTATTCTTTTAGAAAAAATTAGGAATGACTGAATTTTATTCATGGGAAATTATTTCTATGCTCCGTAAAGAGGACAGAATAAAAATGGACTTGAGAAAAAGAAAGACAGTTCCTGGACTTGATTTATTTCTATCTACCCTGGAAATTATGACAAGATTGTCCTTGACCTAAATTAAAAACTGGATGTCCTGAATTCCAACCTTCAAGTACTGTGTAATTCTTGTCATCCCAGGAAGAGGTGGTCTTCAGTGTTTACCATGCTATCTTTCACCCAGACTAATACCTAGCTGTCCCACAGTACAAAATCACATACATAAATAGTATCACTCCACTTGCTTGACCTGTTTTGGAAAAGAATGTGTGGAAGCTCTGAGAAATCACCATTCTGAAAATTGACGTGAAGTAATGAGCACTCCACACAAACAGAATTCAGAACATACACTCATATTGCACAGACTATTTTAGACAAACAATGGGAGGCTTAAAATACTCAGCATATCATAGTGGCTTTTTTGAAATGAAATCCTCAGGTGACAGAAGGACTTGTTTGCTCTGCAACACAAGGTCACAATGGGAACAGAACAAATTCTTTGATATACTACTACAAAAAGAGAAAATAGAATGGTGTGGCCATGACCTCATGAGTCTGAAAACCCCATTTGTTCACCTGCAAGGTCTTGGCTAGTATTTATTTAGATGATAATAAATTCTCCTCAGCAACTTGGCAACATTTCTTTATAATCGTTCCTCCTCTTAAAACTGTATCTTTTTTAAAATTAGGCTATTACTTTGTATGTCTCAACATAAAATAAATCTCAGTATCACATATACCACGCGTAAGAGCACACTACTTGGCTGTATCAGTCTAAAGGATGGCATTTAAATTTCAATAGCTTGGTGCATAGATTTAATTAAACTGTATCATAAAAATTCTAAAAATCTCAAGATAACCATTTTATATCGCCTCTATTAAAATTTTCTCTTCCCTTAAAAGTAAAAATAAATCAAAAACTTTTGTTTTCAGTCACCATAATGGCATGGCACTAAGTTACACATGACCAATGTAACCAGTTGGGATTTAATAACTACCTTACACAGAATCAAGAAATCTAAAATAAGTGGGGAAGCAGCTTTAAGCAATAGGCTTAAGCAATCATCTCTAGTGTCATTACTTATCTGATTAAAAAAAAAATGAGTGAGGAGCCAAGAAAGCAAACAAAGAAACACTAAAACAAATGAACAACAACAACAACAACAAAAATCCAAACCTCCAAGTCATTCACAGTAGCACTTAAAAAGGTCTATGTAAGTTAAGTCAGAACTGAGCACTTTCACACGTCAGTCATCAACATGATAAGGTATAGAATCATTAAGATATGGCCTCCTTGAATGCAGAAGGTAGAGAAGATTATCTTGGTTAGTTTAGTTAAGGTAGAAAGATCCACTCACTCCAAGTAGCACTATTCCCTGGGCTGGCTACTAGACTGCACAGGGAGGAGGAAGCCAGCTAAGCACAAGCATTCATTACTGTCTGCTTCTGAAACTCCTGGCCTCATGACTTCCTTTCCATGGTGAACTGTACCCTTGAACTGTGAACTGCAGTAAACCCCTTCTCCCTTAAGTTTCCTTTGTTAGAGTATTTCTATCACAGCAACAGAGAGGTTAGTCCAGCCTAAAGCAGCAAAGGGTAATCACAATTGGTCTATCTGCCTCCTCTTACAGATTTCTATTACTATTAACTCTTTCTCAACATTTGGAGTAAAGTGAGGTTTTTATAATTTATGCTGTAGTGTAGCAGTGATCAGTGGTAAAGGGATAGAGCATGAAAGAGTAGGAGAATATGAAACTCCCAAATACAACTGCTTCACCATTTCACAGCACAGCGTGCACTGTAACTATTAAAGGTGAAAAAACTCATATTTTCCCACAAGTGGGAAATAATGCAGTGTCTTGTCACCTACAAGGCAAACCACAATTGTACCAATATGACTATATTAACAGTATGGGTATACATGTATTTGTGGGTTTATGGGTAGTAATTAATGTGTTGCAAATAATTCTATGATAGTTTCCAAACCCAGTAATCCAAACATCATAGATTTGGGGTCTAAACCTTAAACATTATCTCCAAGGCTCTTCTCAAAATATGGCCACAGTTACCAAAGCTCTTTGTTTTTGCTGTTGGCATTTTCCTCTTTTCCTGAGATAAGAATACAAACTCTATCCCTATGATTATCAAGGCCTAATATGGCCTGTCTTTATGGAGCTACTTCAGATGCTTTTTCATCATTCCAATTAAAGATAGGATACAGGGTTATACCCTTTGTTTTGAAGATTCACATCATAGATCTATCTGCTACATTATACAGCCATATATGATTATGCTAGGTTACAGAGATCATGTGCTGTCCAGTATATATTTAATATTTAAAGAATTGTCTAAAACCAATGTTAGCTTACAGATGAAAACAGTTGAGCCTGAGGCCATGTCTCTTGGAGATTAAAATCTTTTTGATTACTAGGACTTTGCACTTCTCCTAATCTCAGACTAAAAATACTTTTCAATAGA
Source organism: Rhynchomys soricoides (assembly GCA_019843965.1). Taxonomy (NCBI): domain Eukaryota; kingdom Metazoa; phylum Chordata; class Mammalia; order Rodentia; family Muridae; genus Rhynchomys; species Rhynchomys soricoides. The sequence continues at coordinate 7,992,830 of JADRCH010000030.1, forward strand.
TTATTTGATATTTCTTTGATTTTTCAATTTTCTGAACCTCCAAAATGAAAAAATTTTGAAAAGTCATACATTAACATGTTTTATGTTTTGAGCATTTATCATATATCATATCACAGAATATAATTGGTTATTATCTTGCAGCTGACAGTATAAAGTTTTGTCATGTCAGATACTTTCACATGATGAATAATATAATATATACAATGAAGACCAATTGCAGACACTTCAAAGAGGCTCAAATATCTAGAGAATGGACCAGCATGCCAACTTACTCACTGGTGTGCATCTGTCTAGCAAATTCTCAGTGGGGACTTTGTGAATAGACATGGCCCTTTGTGGTCATTAACTAGACACTCTTTGGAGCTTTATTTTATCTTATATTATCCAAGACCAATCCATTCACCAGGCCCCAGGAATCTGTGGTTCCTCATTTCTTTCTACTGCTTATTCTAAAAATCCAAAGCATGCTTCCCTATTTCTGCTTGCTGACAAAAAAAAAAATTTCTGTTAAGAGTTATCAAACTGATCTATGAGATTCTGTTGCCAGACAGTTAGCTGTATAGGTAAGCCAGGGACAGACTTAGTTATCTCATGTAGGCTTATTTTTTTCAAAACCTATTTTAATAAGAATACTTAAATGCTTGAACCTTCCTTTTAGCCTAAAACCCACCATAGATAGTGGAAAAGAAAGGTTAATAGGGCAAAAAAAAGATGGGGACCAATTTAGAAATAGTAGTTTGAAGTGAATCCTCTCTATTTTGTCAGGAAAACAGCAGTTCAGTTCACAAAAATCATAGTGGTAGGTCAATAAATTCACAAACACCATTAACAGATCAGCAATGGCAGTTTGACCCAGAAGAAATCATGGGCTCTGCCAATCAGCCCAAGTACAAGAAAGTGGCAAGAAACTGCAGGAATACCATGAGTTCTTTGGTGATGTTTATTTCTACAAAGTCATTACTAACAATGAGAAGCAAAGGGTGGCAAGGTGAACCAATACCAGGAAGAACTGGCAACAAATACCAGTGTCAACAAAGTCCAACAATGACCAGCAAAGAATATTAAGGTGAACCAATACCATACTGTATCATTCAATGTCTGTTGGGTTATTTTTATAGACTTTCCAAACATTACATGTTCTCTTGAGCATCCACTCTAGCAAAACATCACACCCTTTTTCCAGGCTGCTTCCAGAAAAACACCACATATCTGTTCTCAGCAAAGCATCCTCCCATATGTCTGCTTCAGGAAAATTAATCCGTCATAAGACAATTACTGGAAAAACATCACATGATACAACTGAGTCTCCAAAAAGTCCAGAAGCTAAAAAAATTATAAAAGAAAGAAAGAAAGAAAGAACTTCTACTTTGATCTAGGTTGTTATAAACTAGGTGTATGGAATTCTATATGTGGACACACAAGTTTGAAGAGAGAGACTGTTGAAGGATTTAAAGTAATTATCAGAAAAGTATGAGGCATGCTGATAAGCATCTGTCTCTGTCTTCTGGACACACCCAGAACATAAAAAAATTCCTATATTATCAGAATGCAAATTTCAGTGCCCAGATGATGAACAAGGTCCACCACACAACATCTTTCATGATGGACACTGAGTGTTCTATATTCACTTAGAGCATCACAATTGAGTGTGCTCTCTATATGGTCCAATCACAGAAGAACTGTTTTATTACACATAAATTCTGCCAGCAGAAAATGGTATGATTTACTCAAGACTAAATGTATGCTGAGACTGCTTTGGCATATATATTCTGGATCATATGACTATAGAGGCATATTTGGTTGTAGCATAGCTTATATGGGACACAGACTATTTTCTTTCCATCATTGAAAAGGGTAGTAATAATGAGCACCTGGTAGAAGACCTAACCACTTTGTCCTTTAAAAAAAATTTATTAAATCCTACTATTTATTCATGTAACCTAAAAGGTAGGTTAAGAAACATTAATTTGTCACTAACTTTACAATCTCCTGAAGTATCCCCCCAGTTGAATACCTGAAATTCCCACAAATATGATTTATCATGTATTTCCTACAACTGTCTATACTATTTTGTGTCAAGTATCTGGGTGTTTTTAATTTCCCACTCATCAACCTCAGTTGTCACAAAAAAGCATCAGTGTGTGAGATGAAGTCATCCAAGGAATGATGATCAAGATTAATAATATTGTCATTACACAAAGCAAGGGAGTCCACTCTCTATGCTAAAATAGTCATGATATACAATTACGTAATAGACAAAAGCAAATTGCTTCTCATATCTTTTCTTTTCAGGATGCACTGAATAGAAATCATTTCCTGAATCAATAACTACATGACAGTATTATGAGTACCAATTCAGAATAGTAACTATGGTTAATATGGCATCGGAATCTCTGATCTAAAAATATTAGTTTCATGCTGCTATAAAATTCATTTGTGAGCACCAATATGACCCTAGAATTTCAGAGAAGAAAAACTTTTAATATCTATCCTTAATTAAATAAATGTATTATAAAGCAGTTATTTTCTAAAATTTCTCACCTCCAGTGAATCACAGCTCATCCTAGAAAGTATCTTTAATCAAGTAACTTTAACAACACTGACAGATAAATTCTCTACAATTTCCCCAGCATTCTTTTGTCTTTGGTTTCCATTACTTGGCTGAATGAAAGGTTGTCGTGGTAGTTTGCGTGGATTTCTATTGCTGTAATAAAATGTCATGACCAAAAACAATTTGGGAAGGAAAGGGTTTATTTCATTTTACACCTCCAAGTAATAGTCCATCATTAATGGATGTGAGGGCAAGAAACCAAACAGAAATATAGAAGGAAGACTGTAGCAAAGCTTTTGAAGAATGCTGCCTATTGATTTGCACACCATGGCTTGCTCAACCTACTTTCATATGCCATTCAGAATCTTTTGCTGTGGAATGACAAGGCACACAGTGCACTGGGCCTTTCCATATCAAGTTTTACTTTAAAAACTGAATACTGACTTAATTTCTATGAAATATTGCTTCCTTCAGTAATTATTGTACCATATACTTATTAATAAAACACTAACATATGAAAAGGTGAAATATGAACTACAAAGATAATGACTAAAAGCACTGACAAAAGAAAATAGACAAGACAATTTATAAAAGAAGACATCACATGGGATATGTATCATCAAAGAATTTCTAGGAGGAAGACTTTATAAAAACGGGAAAAATCTACAGGGTAAAGGAGGGAGGAGCAGCATTTAATTTTTGACTTTAGAATAATAGTTATTTTAAAGGAAAGTGGCACCTCATTGTGGATTTGATTTACCCTGTCCTGATTTTTAGCGATATTGAGTATAATCTTTATCTATTAACTATGGTTTATTTTCTCTTTAAAAAGTGTATTTAGTCACTTAATATCAAATTAAATACTATTCATTCCCTAAGAATTAGAAAATGAGCAAACCTGTCAGGCACAAACAACATCATGTGCTCTCACTCATATATGGATTCTAAAAAGTGCAACTCTCACAGCAATGAACAACCTTTTGCACCTATCAAAGACCAGTGCGGTGAGGGAAAGTAGATGGGTACACTGTCAGAGCTCAATAAGAGGAGGAGGAGAACAAGGAGGAGGAGGAGGAGGAGGAGGAGGAAGTAATTCTATGACCAACTGCAGAGCATAGTCAATAAATTGGCATCAGTACATTATTTCTCAAAATAGAAGATAGATTTGAAATATATGCAAATGACAAAAGTTGTAAAAATTCATACTGAAAAGCACCCTAAATCGATCATTAACCATTAATGATAATTAATTAATTAATTAATTAATTAAAGTGGGTCACAGTAGCACATTGAAGCTTGAACATAGCCAAATACTATAACTCAATAAGAAAAATAGATTCATAAAGGTTCCATGAAGATAGAAAAGTTCAAGGATCATTGAAGGAGGAAATGTAAGATAGAATTTTTGAATTACACATATATGATCAGACTCCCAGGATTGTTATTAATCATGGCTGCCTAACATAAACAACAGTGTGCATGTAAGCAAATGAAGGTGAGTGTATGTGGAAATTCTTCCCCACCAGTGTTTGCAGATCAGATTCCAGCAGTTCAAATAAGTCAAGTTCCTATGATACAAGAATGAGAAATGAACTTTAAAATGACTATATACACAGAGTGAAGCTGATCACAGTTTCAAATGTGGGGTAGCATTTAAAACTGGAAACTTGCATTGTTCATAAATTCACATAAATTAAGGGTCCATGTGACTAAAAGATGAATATAAGAAAGTTGTCTTCATTGAAGATAAGGAACATCAGAAAGCTATCAAAGATTCATAAAGCAGTGTCTCATATACAGAGGGTCACAGATATCTTATACATAATAAGAAATATCTGAATATGAGATAACAAAAGTGTTTATATAATTCTTGAATATTGTTGAGTACCTAGTTTTTAGTCTGTATGCATATGATATGTTTATGTGTGCATGTCATTATGTGTGGCACTTGACACTGTGCATTTCTGAGGTCAGAGAACTACCTTAGGTGTTGGTCCTTGCCTTTCATCTTCTGCAAAATGAGGATCTTGTTGTGTAAAGTTTTGTATTTTAGGGCAGATATCCTCTTAGCTTCCAGTCTCCTGTCTCTTCTTCTCATCTCTCCATAGTAGCCCATGATCACAACTCTGTTACATGTAGCGTTATACTTGTCATGGGGTCAAGCAGAAGTGTTCACATTTATATGTTAAGTGCTTTGACCACTGAAACTTTAGCTATTTGTATAGAAATGTGTAATATAAAGAGATCATAAGGCTGCAGAGTGTCTTGGTGAGTAAAGTTCTTAACCTCAAGCATTCAGATTGGAGTTCAGATACCTAAAATCCCAATAAAAGCAGGGTAGTCATACAGTCCACTTAGAGTCTCAATATACAGAAGGCAAAAAATAGGTGATCACTGGAGCATATAGTCACCAGAATTCATGAGTTCTAGTTAGAGCAAGAGATTCAGCCTCAGTAGAGAACTACTGAGTAAGACAAAACTCGCAAATTCAACAAAGATCCTACACATGTACATGTATATGCTTATATGTGCTCTTGCAGAAATACGTACCATATACTCGCCTACATGCACACATGGGTGCGCGCGCACACACACTCACACACACACACACACACACACACACACACACACCATATAAAAACAGTGGACTGAAGAGTTGGCTCAAATGTTACAAGAATCGACTGCTCCTGCAAAGGACCTGCTCCATTTTACAAGTACCCCCATGGCAGCTAACAACCATCTGTAACTCCAGTACCAGAGAATCTGACACTTTCTCCTGTCCCACATAGCTATCAGGTAAGGGCATGGTTCACAGATGTATAGTCAGATAAAAGCCCATATGCATAAAATAAAAACATTTTTTGAGAGAAAGGAATCCATAATATTCAGACAGCAGCCATGCTAGCTGTAGTGTAGGGACACTGGGGAGATCAATCTTCAGGGAGACAAATGCTATAAGACGTGTCTTGGGGTGTTTGATCAAGATACTGGTCCATTCTGGGAGTGTAACTAGATATTGAAGGGGCTGGGGTGGTACTGCCTTTTCAGTGGATACAAGACAGAATAGATAGAAGACAGAAGCTTAGTGAAAATTACTGTAAAGACACAAGAGTGGATGGGATATGGAGTATTTTAAAAGACACTTTTACCATCCTTGTGTTCACCAACTTTGTGTAGATATAATATATGATCTCATTGTTAACAAGGAACATGGTAATAACAGCAGGAATTGCATCGGTATTGCAGCAATTTTGGTGGAGGCACTGAGAACACCAGTGATTTAACAAAGCCCCTGAGCTTCACAAGCATGAGAAACTAAATGCTCCCCAATTTTTAAACTGCAGGCAAGGGGAAGTTGGAAGAAGTAACCTTTAATGTAAATGGTTATTACTTAATTTACAATGAAATTAACAGAAAGAAATCTTTAAAAGTTAATAGAATATCATTACCTGGCTAAGTCACACAACATAAAACCTGTAATGCAGAAAGCTGAGTGATTTTCATGAAAGTACTTGGTCCCTTTGTGTAAAGAACAATGAGCAACAAAATTCAGCTACTGTGAACCTCACTTTGTGAGGTTAAATGCATTAATATAACAGGCTTTATTTTTAACACACTAAATTATAGAAGTTACATGATCCAACACTATGAAATGATCAGATTCTACTATCTGGGATATGGCCTGGAGCTGTTATTCAAACCATTGAGGACATCCTATTTTATGTCAGATATCCCTTTTCACCACAAAATGTAATTGTGTGCTGATTGAAATATTGCTAAGCTGCAGGTACATTCTCACACTCCAGAGCAAGACAAAGCACGGGGAAAGCCCGTATTCCCAACATTCATCCATCACAATTGTTCAATTTTTTTTTTCTTTTTGTTGAAAGTAGAATCATCATCACCCAAGGAGATAGATTCACTGTATACGTGATGGCTGGACCAGAGAACTATGAGTCAGCATTGTATATCAATCAAGCCAGATGTGGCTAAAGTACACAAGTATTTAGAAGAATAAATTAATCTTGAGGTTGTTTTGGAGATAACTGTAGACACAATGTATGAAATCAGTTCAATTTAAGTAAAGAAAGCGACCCTAGGTGACCTTTTAAGTAGTAGTTAAGCGACTGGAGGACCCTAGAAGTAGACAGAACTAAGGCTTTTCTGGACAAAGGCATCTGCAATCAACAACAATTAAAACCTGACCTTGGAGCCTCAGGTTCAAAATTGCTCTCAAATTGCAAACTTGCTTTGCAAGGACTTATGACATATACACAGATACCTAGAAAACAATAACAACAATAAAACCTTGTTTGTCTTTTTGTAGTTACCTGGCTAAACATAATCCACACAGCACTATTTCATACGAATCTGCTAAAGTCTTGATCACTATCATTTAAGGAGGAAAATGAACAGGTGTACACTCTTCTTTAATATGCAGGGTATATAGGAAAACATGACCATGCCTTTTGTTGCACCACACTCTGAAAAACGTTTTGAGAGTTGGTATGGTAGAAAGAAAATATAAAAATATCTTTGCTGTTTATTGATCTCTGATGCTATTTTAAATTCTTCTAGTAGCTGGCCTACTACCTTCTTCTAAATATTGACAGTGAGTCTGTTTTGTGGGGTTCTAGCATCGCTCTACTATGAACCAGTCCTATCAGCACAGCTTTCAGCATACAGAACTATCAGATACTAAGATATTCTTATTTTGTGGGTGCAAAGAAATTAAATAGAGAAAGAAGAAACCAGAATGAAAATGACATTATAGATAGAAGAAAACAGCCTAGAAAAACTTTCAAAAAAAAAAAAAACACACCAAAATACCTCATACCATGTATACTGGCTTACAAGTCCAGTTTATTTCACTCTTACAGGTGATCCTCTGTGATGCAGCCACCAGGATGAGCCAATGACTTGATTTGCCTCCTGTTAATAAGTTCATTCAATAAGGTCTATAATATCTTATGTCCTGATCTACAATGCATCTCAAGACTTTTATCTTACATTAGCAACAGTATAATAAATTAATTTTTGTAGCTTTCTCATTCACTGTTGGGAGCCGCCTGAGCACCCACATTCGCCATTACAAGATGGCGCCTACATTCGGCCGAGGACAAGTTGTAAACAGGCTAGTGCGCATGCACCTGGTAATTTTCCACCTCAGAGTCTCAGCCTCTCTCGTGGCGGCATCTGGCCTGGTGTGCGGGAGCCAATGGGGAAGCTCCATGTCCCAGGCAAGCGCTGTGACCTATATAAAGGGCGGGTGTTCTATTGTTCAGGGTCTCCACTCGTGGCAAGCTTATGCTCTCCCTCTCAAGATGCATTAAAGCTTTACTGCAGAAGGATCCTATGTGTGCCGCGTCGTTCTTGCTGGCGAGACGGTAGCGCGGGACAATTCACCACGTCCATATTATGAGAACAGATAGGAAGCTCAACTTCCAAACACAGTAATAATCTTCTGTCTATTCAAGTTAAATTTGATAAGCAGGCTATGGACCATTGATGACCTAGAATCTTCATTTGATGGAGACACTTTATCTGACATTCTAGAATGCTATGCTACTTATTCAGGCGTGCTAGTTCCCAGGTACTTAGCATTCAAGGGCTTCCCCCTTCATAATTACTATAATAATTGTCTTCTGTACAGATGATAGACTGTTGTCGGGCACATGCAGATACCTACCTAAAATATAGAACCCTCTGTAAGAGTTTAACTGTATTTGATAATAGCATGCTCTGTTCCATCTAATTCAGAACAAAGGAGAATTAAGGGCTGAGATGGGAGAAAAACATACTTTCTTTATAAATAAATTACAGTTCATGAAGGAAGTTAAAATAAAAAATTTGAAATAACAAGAGAAGTCTCTGCACAGCAGAAGACAATGTGACCACAGTGGTGAGAGATGAGGAACATTGGAAGCTTTGTTTTCCCTTAATCTTTAGGGCTTGGTGCTTTACTAACATATGTCACAGAGTTCACTTAAAATGTTCATTAAGGTCATTTAGCTAACATTTAAATTTGGACATTAGCCAAAATCGTTAGTGATTTCAACAAGATAACAAGGTAAACATATCATCTGGTGAATAAATGGAAAATCGTGATTTTTGCCTATAAAGTAAAGTAAAAATATAGAATCTTACATCTTTAATTTTCTTGAGATTATTTGATGCTGTTAAGACCAATTCTACATAAAATTTGTACATTCCTCCTATCTCCATGACACTTTAAGATTGTAGGCACATAAATTTTTTTTGAGATTATAATAAAATTATATATTTTTATTTTCCCCAATCCCTTTCTTCCCTCTGCACCCTCCCATATACATCTCCATGTTCTTTTGTAAAATTCATTGCCTCTTCTTCATTAATTACAATATACCTTCTTAATGTGGTACTTCAGTGGGCACTTTATTCTAACGTAGGAAGACTGATAAATCAGATTTTTTTTATGAAACACCAGATGTTAGATTTTGTTGTCTCAGTTTTAACAAAACTTTAACTTATTTAATCTATTTAAGAAAATGTACTGCCCCATATTCTCATCAGGAGCAACTATTTCCTAGGACTGAGATCTTATAACAGGTTAATCAACTACAAATATTTTTTAGTAATTTTGGTCAACTTAAATTTGCCACTTGAAAACTACCAAGTGGGCAAGAACAAATGGGGCTCATTGAAGACCCATCTCATTCTCTTACACTTGCACATTTGTGTCCTGTACCCTCCTCAAGACCAACACCTCTGAGGGCACCTAGAATTCATATGTGGCCAGAAGAATACAGGCCAGCATTCAGTTGCTACTGTTTCTATACTCTTGAATCTGCTAAGACATTTAACCAAGCTTGCATTTTGTGCCACCTGCTCTAAAGAAAAATCTGAGGAGATAAGGTAAAAATGGAAGAATATAAGTTATGTTCACTTTTCAAAACAGCCAAGGAGGAAGAGAATAAATTATCACCTTACCATTAGATTAATCGTGCAAATCTCAAAATTCAGAAAGGCATCATACTTTGAGTAAATGAAGTTTGCAGAAGTAGAAGCTTATTTAAAAAACACAAAAATAATGAAATTTGATCACAGACATAGCTTAGGTTAGAAATAAGGTACAGCTAGAAATTTTGAGAAAGAATAATCTTATGTGAGGCCTTGAATGATAAATAGATATAAATATTTAAAAAGCAATACACTAAGTACAGTTAAGTCTTAATTGCATTGCCCTTGGTCTGTTTGGGACTGGATGACTATAGGGGTATTTGAAATATTTTGAATAGAGGGCTGAATATTTATTCTAACTGTAAGATCAGGATAAAACAAGATGATTTAGACAAACCAATGCGGGGGATACTATAGTGTACACGTCTTGGTGAATTTATTCCACAACAGTTTATGAAGTGCATTCTATGAATTGTGATCACTTTCAAAACCACCAATATTTTAGTTTGTAAGATGCTTCAAAGCTTTCATTCTCCAATCTTTGATCTGAATGCTCATGCCAGTACTTCCACCTCCATGGCTGTAATCATTACTGTTCTCTAAACCAGAAGACAAACACAAATATCCTGCACAATGGCAGTAACAGAAGGCTGTGATCTCATACTAACTGATGCATACCCTTGTGGTCAATCCAGCCCAGCATCTATCCATCCACAACTATCAGAGAGCATCTTAAAGGAGGTTAAAAAACATCGAGCTATATCAAATGTTTTCTGCACAACTGAAGCAGCTATTTGCAGATACAGTACACTCATAAACATGTAAATTTAATATTAATACACAATAAGCTTTATCTTTAGTACATAAACCACAGATATATATATATATATATATATATAACTAATATACACTTATAAATGTGTACTATATGCTACTAATAATTCACTTGATTCTAATTCAGGTTGAATATAGTTGTTACTTTGTAAACTCACAAAGGATGGAAAATTAGTGAGACTGTTATTACCTTCATAAAGATTGCTCAGAAATTGCGGCTGAGAAATGATAGAGCATTCTAGAATTTAGATTTATTACCTATCAATTAGTCAGCCTAATTATTATGCAAATTACATTCTCAATTTGTTCTTCTGGAAAAGTCGAGGGACTAAGAAACAGTCATCACTACTTTCTTTTTTGCCATTAAAAATTCAGGAAAGGTGAAATCCATGGATTAAGCAGTGCCCATTCTAGGCAGGAAGGCAAAACGCACTAGTCAAATGGACAACAGTGGGGATACCTCTAACACTAAAAGCAGTTTTAAAAGTCAAGGCACAATTCAAAAGTTTGAAAAGGAAAGATGTCAGAAACAGGAGAGAGATGAAAATGGAGACAAGTCCAAGTTTATTTTCTGTGTAGGTGCTATATTCTTGGCATTAATCTACATATCAGTCCAGCCAACACCTAATGCCTGGAGGGAAAAAAATATAATAATTTCTCACACCAAATGTATGGTTCTTCACAAACTACCTCCAACTTTTGTACACACACTGCACACACACACACATACTCAACAAAATAAGTATGTATGTATGTGTATCTTTGTGTGTCTATGTGTATATCTATGTATATATGTCTGCACATGTGTGTATACCAAGCTTGTGGAAGACAACTTACAAGCGTTAGTTCTTTCTACTTTGGGGGTCTGGAATTTACTCAGGTCTTCAGACTTGGTGGTAAAAGCCTTTACCTGCTGAACCAAGTTGCCAGCCTGCACATATATTCTTAAAATACTGTAGCTATAGATAAATGATCCAGTTAAAATGTGTTAACACTGCCATCCTTCCCTTTATGCCAGCAGAAGAGTCTTCTATCTGGTGTCTTCCTGCTTGACTGGCAGCTAGTAGAAGAAACTGATCAAAAGAAGTTCATTTCATATAACATTATTAGGCTGACTGATGATAGAACTGATCTTAGCCTAACAGGAACAAATCTCAGTAAAACTAACCAAAGAATGAAAGCCTGTCTTCAGGGGTGAGGATAAAACAGCCTATTAGTTCATAGAACTTGCTGATATCTATTGTAATACACAGTGTACTCATTGGTGGTCTTATGTGTATTGTTTCTATGACAACCAACGGTGAGGAAGAGGAGGAGTAAATGGAATAGAAAGAGTAAGATGGGAAGGAGGAGGAGAGGGGAGGGAAAGGGAAAGGAAGGAGGAGGAGGAGAAGAGGAGGAAAAGAAATAACATGCAACTAAAATATAAACCAGCTGCTAAAGAGAAGGCTCAGCTTGAAGAACACTTGCTGCTTTTCCAGAAGACCAAGGTTCAATTAACAGCACATACTTGGTGACTTATAACTCTTTGCAATTCCAAGACTTAAGGAATTCAACTCTGTCTTCTGGCCACCAAGGTGCACAGACATATATAGAAGTAAAACACCCATACTTATAAATAAATTCATTAAAGAATGTAAATAATGGCTAAGATCAAAAACTCAGGTGACAGCAGATGTTCGCGAGGATGTGGAGAAAGAGGAACACTCCTCCATTGCCGGTGGGAATGCAAGTTGATACAACCTCTCTGGAAATCAGTTTGGTGGACTCTCAGAAAAATGAACATAATACTACCTGAGGACCCAGCTATTCCACTCCTGGGCATATACCGAGGAGATGCTCCAATATGTAATAAAGACACATGTTCCACTATGTTCATAGCAGCCATATTTATAATAGCCAGAAGCTGGAAACAACCCAGATGTCCCTCCACAGAGGAATGGATACAGAAAATGTGGTACATTTACACAATGGAATACTACTCAGCTATTAAAACAGTGACTTCATGAAATTCGTAGACAAATGGATGGATCTTGAAAATATCATCCTGAGCGAGGTAACGCAGTCACAAAAGAATGAACATGGTGTGTACTCACTGTTAAGTGGTTATTAGCCCAAATGTTTGAAATACCCAAGAGTCACATCGCAGCAACAGTAGGATTGAGTGGGAGGTCCCAGATGGAGGGCTTGGAGAAAGGACTGAAGGAGCTGAGGGAGTGTGCAGCCCCAGGGAAGTAGCAACAGTGGCAACTGGCCTGACTCCCTGATACTTCTGGAGACTGATCCACCAACTAAAGAACACACATGGAGGGACCCATGTTGCTGGCCACAAATGCAGCAGAGGAGGGTCTTGTTATTCATCAGGGGGAGGAGAGGCCCTTGGGCCTGAGGGTGTTAGATCCGCCAGTATAGGAGAATGACAAGGAGGGAAGAGGAGAGTGGGTGGGTGGGTGGGAGGGTGGGTTAGAGAATATCCCCATAGTGGCAGGGGGAGGGCTGAGGGAATGGGGAGGTTCCAAAGGGGAGATCTGAAAAGGGGGAAACATTTGAAATGTAAATAAAATATGAAAATAAAAAAATGTAAATAAGATTTCTAAAACTGTGGTACTATAAATCTCAATATCTCTCTCTCTCTCTCTCTCTCTCTCTCTCTCTCTCTCTCTCTGTATGTTTGCACCCATGTGTATGCATGAAGGTGCTGAACGGGACCAGAAATGGGTACTGGCTGCCTTGTATAGATACGTACAGCTGTTTGTATGCCTCCTAATGAAAGTGCTAGAATCTGAATTATTGTCTTCTGATAGCAGAGAAGAGTATGTGTTCTTACCTGCTAAGCCATCTCTCCAATCTCCAAAAGTGTATTTATTGTGGAGCAAATAATGCTCTCTATTGAATCCTCTATTTATACAAAATACCTTGTAAGCAGTCCCTCATAACATGCGAAGGGCACTGTCTAAGCATATATTTGAAAATTTGTAATGAATTCTAAGCTTCATAGTTTATAACCTGTAGAGTTATATACTCTACATGAGTGTTTCCAGAAAAATATTACAGAGGTGTGAAGATACACCCTGGATTTAGGCATCTGCATCACATAGACAGAATCCATAAGAGAATAAACAGGAAAAAGCAGTCAGTCCAGCATCACTGATCTCTCTTTCTGCTTCCTGAGGACTCAGTGTGACCAGCATGCTCATGCTTCAGAGATTGGAGCTAGAGCCATCCTCTCTACAATGGCTTTCCCCAACATGATGAACTGTGTCACTCAAACTGTGGTTCAAATAAACCATACTTAGTGCTTCACATTGGATATTCGATCTCAGCAACAAAACAGTAACAAATACAATGTCCTCTGGTATAACAACAAGTGAGACAGAGGACCAAGGTAACTCACAGTGTTTCCCAGAGAAAAGCAAAGAGGAAACAGAGTGTCCTACCAGATACTTTTGTGCATGTGTGCATTAATGGTACATGCCCTTATAAATTTCAGGCAATCTAACATAGCAGACAGGGGCTACTGCTTATGGAATTTACATTTTATGACCATTCTTCCTTCACCCATATTCATATGGTCTGTTTATAGCCTTTACAATTACTTGAATGTAAAATTTCCAAGAAAAGCTGACCTTCCACAAATAAACAGCAGTGAAGTCTAATTCAAGAGAAGGTGTATTTCAAACAGGATTAAAATTTAAAAGCATTGTTAAATGTATACCACTCATTATATTGTAAGAGCCACAAAATGCTGGATTCTATAACCTAAATATATACTAGTCTTTAATCAAAAATTTGATTTTTAAAAATTCTGGGGCCTAAAGAACTAAAAGCTATATTCTAAAATTAAATATTGAGTGACCTTTATTCAACAATTGTCAGCTGCATTTTTCTAAGGTAACATTACACTAAAAATATCAACTCATTCTAGGTCATGCTTTTCATTTAAAGAATTCTCATCAATGCTTGAGAGGAAGCCCTTTCCTTCCCTTGCCCCCATTCTGCCATTTTCTTTATTCTGTTCAATGTCTTTTCTCAGATATTAAACTTTTCTTCCTGCTACTTAACTCTTCATACAACTTTAGTGGACTTTAGCCCTTTGAAACGTATGCTACTCATCGCTTCTGATTTATTCTCCTCCTGATCTTATTCTCTGTAACCCCCTTTTGTAAATGTTGACATGTCGTATTCTTTCCACTGTCTCCATCCCAAATAATAATACCTAAATTCGTAAATCTTCCATCTAAGTTAGAATAATTTTTCCCAAAGCTGACAACACAAATATTTGGAGAGAGCAAAATATGGGCACATAAAGTCTGTAAATAAGAAGATGCTTAATGAAAATCTGTATCCCAATTAATTATTTAGTGGCATCAGGTCGCCTGAATTATTTTTCTTCAGTGTTACAGTTTTATGTAGAATTTCTTTGAGGAATGTATAAAAATGATAAATGATAAATGACAGTAAATCCTTTAGATTTTTAATAACTGTATTTCTGTCCTTGTGTCAGTCAGTAAAATATATTAAGTCCTTTCAAGAAGAAATATTGTTTGGTTGCTCTCTTTTTTATTCTAGAAGCAAAAATGGTTGACAATTCATGTGAATACACTTAAGGTTTCACCTCACCAACTGGGCAGCATTGGAAGAGAAGATAAATCCAGAGCCCCCATGGATGGGTGGCTGTATTCAGTGAAGTTAAGGGAATTAATTCTGTAACAATGTTTGCCTGCACACAATTCATCAAAAAAGAAGGCATGCTAAACTTCCATCAGAAACACTGGTTAAGTTCAAAAGTTACTTTAAAACATATAAATTGAAAGAAAACAGAGTGTTTCAAAGCAGATATATCCTACACTTCATTTAGCATTTCTCTAATATATATTTTATTAATTTTGGAGAATTTCATAAAGGCAAACAATATATTTTGATCAGTATTCAAAACTATCACAGCCTTGAACTATTTATTGTTTAGATGTTTCCTCTCCTCCTGAATGAACTTATTCACCTTTCTAAAGTGAGGTCACTGTTTACATAACACAGAAGGAAAACAAGAAGTAGTATCAGTCAATAGAGAGTACTTGCCCAAGTCCAGTCAAATTTCTAATCACTTTCTAATCACAGCAATCACTATACTACACTCTAAAAATATTGCCATCAATGATTCTACACATTTATTTCTTTAGGTTCAATAAAATTATATATTAAGCTCAGTTAATAAACCATATAGACAGTTCCATCTGTTTTTTCTCATCTATTTTGTCCACATAAGGCAAAAGTCAAAGCTAACCAATTAATTCCTCTAATTAATAAACTTATTTCCCCTTCAGCTGTTGATGACCTCCTTTGTGCTGTTTCTCTAAGTTTCTGTCTCACACTTTCCCTCCGACCTACTTGCATGAAGCCTTGATGGTTTGGGCATTGTGCCAAGATTTCCACCGCTTTTACAAACACATTAAAATCACATTAAAGCCCCTTCTGCAAGTCTGTGTGCATCACTGGCACAGTGGTATCTCCATGCAACTACATACCCACACTTTCAGTGCCCCTCTCTATAACAGCCTCTTTTATGTTCATTTTGTGTGTTGAAACATGTAACCAACAAAAAGCTATAGATGAGAGCTTCAGGAAGTCTCACATCCACACCCCAAACTTCCTATACTGTTATTGAACACAGGACCAGAACATTATAAAATGATATAGTTTACTCTCTCTCCAGTAACTTATCTGTTACAAACATTTGTTTCCTTGACTTTTAGGCTACAAGAGACTTCTTATAGTTTTCCACATTAAATATATAATCTGTAATTTTCTCTCACTCAATCCCAATCTTCTTCTAATTACCTCAGTACCAGAAATCAGACTCTTTCCTCTGTAATTCCCATAGCCTCAAACGGTCATCATATTATTCTCCATCTCATTAGTTCTCCATTTCCAAGCTCAACAGAAAGGAGAATTTGGTCTTACTCTTCTCCACTTTAACATAATTACTGAGGTAAACACCATTGATTACTGAAAATTGTCTTATAATGTGTATCTAAAAAGACTAATAACACATACATCATAGCTGTGAGTGGTGAATACTGTCTCTCTCTCTGTTAGACTGGCTCCAATAAATTGTTGCTTCAAATGGAACTATTAGTACTTGGGACAGCATTATTATATGCAGACTTTGAAGAAATTTCTTCCCTAAAAATCTGTATCTCTCACTTTAGGAGTGCCACCTGAAGCCCCAACTGCACAACTATTACAAATGTTCATAGGGCCCAGGCAGACTCTGGTTGGCAGTTCAGTCTCAGGAAGCCCCTATCGGCCCAGGTTAGTTGATTCTTTTAATTTTCTTGTGGTGTACTTGACCCATCTGGCTCCTTCAATCCTTCCTCCTCCTCTTAATTTTTAGCTGTGGGTCTCTTCATCTGTTTCCATCAATTGCTGGCTGAATCCTCTCTGAAGACAAGAAGCTAGGCTCCTGTCTACAAGTATAGCAAAAAATAATTTGACTACACTGCCTGTCTTTGGATCCATTTCCCCTAACTGGGCTGCCTGGTCTAGCCTCACTAGAAGATGTGGCTAGTCTTATTGCAACATAATATGCCAAGGCAGGTTGATATCCATGAGAGGGCATTCATTTTCTGAGAAGAGCAGAAGGGGTAGATTGTAGTTAGGTAAAATGAGATGGAGAGGCTGGGAAAAGTGGAGGGTGAAGAAGGAGAGGAGGAGCTGTGATCTGGATATAAAGTAAAGAAATAACTTAATCCAACAATGGCCACCATTGACTAATATATTCAACCATTTAGTCACCAAGGAATGGTGACATTTGAAAGGATTAAAAGGTTTGGCCTTGGAGATAGTTTGGTCTTGTTGGAGGAAGTGTGACACTGGAGTGGGCTTTGAAGTTTCAAGGGTCCAAGCTAGGCCTTGTGCCTATCTCTGTTCCTGCTACTTTTAGATCTGTATCTAGAACTGTTAGCTACCATGTCTGCCTACACGCCACCATGCTCCCAACCATGATGCTAATGGATTAAGCCTCTGAAACTTAGTCCCAACTAAATGCTTTCTTTTTTAATAAAAAAAAAAAAAAACTGTATCTCTTCTTTGTGTATCTAAGAGGTATGCCAAGTACATTTGCAATAATCTTACTTTGGAAAAATGTATCTTCATCTCCAAAATCAGACTTTATCTATGGTAAGATTGTGGCAATGTTATATTCTTCATTGTTTTTAAGACTAAATTTCTACTTTCATCATTTTCTATTCATGTAGAGACAGAGGAAAATGTATTATAGTATATGCATACATACACAGCTATACAATGTACTTTATAGCAATCGAATATAGAATGCAATATTGCAGAGAGCTTGTAACTTAAACCAAAAATATAGCATTATAAACACATTAAAATATTTATATCTTCATGTCTCATGTCTTCATGTCTTATGATATGGATACTCATATGGAGTCTCATTTTCCAAAAAGATAAAATGATTTTGATAATCTGAACATCTAGTCTTATTGTACTTGGCTAACAGGTACTCAAAGATTTCAGTCCGTATCTACCCAGTATAAGATCCAAGCTCTCATTGCAAATTCATCTTATAAAGCTTCATGAGAGAATTACATTCCCAGTGGGTCTGAAAAGGATTAATGGGTGATGGCAAAGAGAGACTTTCAAAAAGTCCTTCCCAATCTGTGTAGTAAAATATATTTTGTCAGGGAGAGCATCCTCCAAAATCCTTTAATCACTAGTCTCTGAATCACAAATTGTATCCTGTAACTCAAAATTAGTAGAAGCCAACAAACTAATATTGAAAGATACAGCATGGAAAAATTCACTTAAAGAAAATATAACCAATCAGTTTTACTTGAGAATATAGATCAGGGACTTTTAAAATGAAGTCTATAAGCTGTGTTAGGCACAGTGCAAGCATAACATATCCAGAAGGTAAATGATGTACAGTTGGTTCTTGAGCAGACTGACAGATGAGCTAACAGGAAAAAAAAAATCAATGTAGCTTATTTATCAATAAAAGATACTGGAGATGATCCAGGGTACAGAACTCAGAAATAATTTCTGAACATAGGGTAATATGTAAATCTTATACATGTTGGGAAATATAAAGCACCTATAATTAGCTTGGTTTCATGAGAAGAAACTCTAATTCAGGAAGGACTTACTTTTGTAAATTACTGATGACTTGAGGGCCAAGAACAGCTCCAGTGTGTCTGTGGCAGGTCATCCTCATTGCTAACTTGGCTGGATTTACATCACTTTGAGGACAGTCTTGTGGATGCCTGTGAGATAATTTCTGGAAAGGTTTTGCCGAGGAGTACCCTGAAAGTTGTACAACCATCTCACACCCTCGCATATTAAGAAAAAATTAAAAGGAACAGAGGATGAAGCTAATGAAGTACCTACATTCATATCTCTCTGTCTTATTTAAAAATGCAAAAATACCATCTCACATTCCTGCTGCTACTGGCTTAGATATTACTGAAGTCATGCCTTCTCTACTTCAATGGGCTGTATCTTAGAAGTTGAGCCAAAATAACCTTTATTTCCTGTATTAATTTAGGCCAATATTTAGTCACAGCAACAAGACAAGTAACTGACATTCATCAAGTACTACACATTAAAGGAATGCTGCAAAAATGCTGCCCAAACAGCACCATGTTGCTCGCACATTAATATAACATACTACTGCCTACCTGAAGTCTTCTTTCAAAAACAAGGCTATCCAGGATATCTCCAGAAACACATATCCATATATTCTGTGCACTTTTCTGTGTCTAAAAGACTCAGTTGGCCCACTGAATACCAGAAAATTGGAATCTTCACTGGTTTATGCTGCTGCACTCAGTCCATGATGGTTAAACAGATTTTCATCTTGACAGTAACTAGAATCAGCCAAACTTCTGGCCATACCAGTAAGGTAATTTGTAGGGTGAGTTAATGAATAGGGGAAGATATATTCAAAATATGGGTGTATCAGTCTATGTTCTAGGGTCCTGGAATGAATAACAAGGAGAATATGAGCTTAATAACAGCATTCATCTCTCTTCCTCTGTGTTGATGCAATGAGCAACCACTGCATGCTCTTGCTATCATGACTTCCCTGCCATGACTGACTATCTCCATTCACTATGAGCCAAAATAAACCATTTCTTAAGTTACCTATTAAGTATTTTGTTACAGCAATGAGAAGAGAGCTAATACACAGTGTACAGAAGAAATTCACATCTAAGGAGATTAGTAATATCAATAAGAAAAGGCTTTCCAATGCCTAACTCTTTACAACACATGTTTTGATATTAGGGAGATGATTAGGCATCCTCACTGCTGCCATTTACAATGCCTATTGCTATGAAGGAAAAGTTAGAAAATGTGCCTTGTGCAGACACATTCTTACAAAGAAAGATAAGTCAAGAGTCTTCAAACTCAATCTCCAGCTCTTTCAAATGTATTTTGACCTTTTCACTTAAATTTCCGTTCACTGATCTCAGGATATTCTGTGTTCGATGAGGAAGCAGCAATTACCCTTTATGAGACACAGTTTTTCATGTTTTAATGCTCTTGCACTTTTAAGAGGGCTTTTCATTATAGAAATACAAATCCCAACTAAGAGAATAAAGCATTTCTTCCATCTAAAATCTTCAGAGATTTGGAAACTCTGCCTTATATAAAGCTTATTCTGGGTAAGCTCTCATAGGTGTCTGAACCTTCCTGTTCAATTAGAGAAGGTTCCTATTGTGTGTAACTCCACCATGATTCATGCCATTCAGCTGAAACCTTTTTAGTAAATCAGTGCCTTTTGCTATGAAATTTGGTGCAGAGAGTTGCTCCTTTGTTGTGTAGGTCTGGAGCCTCAAAGCCTATTAATCATTTTAATTTGCTAAGGAGGCTAAAGTGTGGAATGAATGGCTTGAGAGCTTTTTTCTTTTTTGCAATTATTTGAAATTATTATCTAGTGTGGACTGGGGAAAATCATTTTAGTCTTTAATTTTTTTCAAACATTATTCCATTGTGCTGTGGAGTTTGCCACTGGGACCCATCCTATGCTGCCAATGAGTGAGCTGAGATGATCTTTAATGGATCCACTACACATCTAACATCTAGAACTTTTAAGATCAGTTATCCTCTGGGTATGAGCCAAGCCTTCCAGCATCACTCCCCAAATGTCTAACTACCAGCATTACCACAACAAAAAAACAAAACAACAACAAAATAAAGCACTGAGGAATTTTCAGGTTTTCACTCTTGCTTGGATTTCTGATTCATTACTCTAGCTGCCACATTGTGTATAGTATTTTTTAATTTCATGTTTGATGTATTAATTTTTATTTTATGTTTGTAAATACATAGCTTGCACAAATCCATTTGTATCATGGTGGTCATATTCCATGAAACTTGTAAGCCATCTGCTCAGGGTGTCTAGAACTGAACTGGATCCTCCACATTAGCAGCAATTGTTCTTAATCTCAAGACCACTCAGCTATGGCAAGAGCATCTCAGCCTTGTCAGGGCTGTTCTGAAGTTCCTACATACTCCTATGAAGAAGCTTGATGAAATGTCTTTCTCCATGACAGAGGTGGTCCCCCATTTATGACAGGTATAGCTATAAGAATTGTTCTTGATATGTTTATCTAGGTTAATATAACAGACATAGATTCTGAGCCAGTTATATGCATAATTTATCAAGCTCCTCCAATTACTTAAAATTCAAGTTTCCTGCCCTGTGAATGTTTATCACCTTGAATAAACAGAACTCTAAGCTAAAGTACCCTTATAATTTGTCTCTTCCATATTTTGTTTCTTCCACAGTGGCAATGTGACAGATACATGACTGTGGATAAAATGAGAAAAATGTTAAGGAAGAATGAGTGAATTGATTGACTCGTGCAGCTTCCTCCTGGATGGTAGACTATAAGTATTTTTAACTGCATGTATGGCTTGTCAGGTTGGCCAGCTCCACATGAGCAGTAATGGGGTAATGTTGAGGTTTAAATAGACTAGTTGCTCTTGCTCCAGCAGCTAACTTAAGGAGTAATTGAAAATGAATGTGGTTTTTGTTTTTGTTTTTCTTTCTTTTTAATTAATCATTTTATTCATTTACATTTCAAATGATATCCCCTTTCTGCTTACTCCACAACTCCCCACATCCCATAACCCTTCTCCCCCCTCCACTTTGCCTCTATGAGGGTGTTCCTTCACCCACTCACCCACTCCTATCTCACTCCTCTAGCAACCTCCTATGCTAGGGCATCAAGCCACCACAGAATCAAGGGCCTCCCCTTCCACTGATGTCAGATAAGGCCATTCTCAGCTACATATGTATCTGGAGCAATGAATCCCTCCATGTATACTCTTTGGTTGGTGTTTTAGTCCCTGGGAGTGCTGAGTGATCTAGTTACTTGATATTGTTGTTCCTATGGGGTTGCAATCCCCTTCAGCTCCTTCAGTCCTTCTCCTAGCTTTTCCATTAAGGTCCCCATGCTCAGTCTGATGGTTGGCTGTGAGTACCTGCATCTGAATTTATCAGGTTTTAGTAGAACCTCTCAGGGAACAGCTATACCAGGCTCCTTTTAGCTAGTGCTACATGGCATCAGCAATAGTCTCTTGGTCGGGTATCTGCAGATGTGATAGATCCCTAGGTGGGGCAGTCTCTGGATGGCCTTTCCTTCAGTCTCTGTTTCAATTTTTGTCTCTGCCTTTCCTTTGGACAGGAGTATTTCTGGGTTAAAATTTTTGAGATGGATGGGTGGCCACATCCCTCAACTGGGGTTTGTACCTATCTATTGGAGGTGGTCTCTACATGTTTTCTCTCCCCTTTGTAGGGTATTTTGCCTCAAGTCATCCTTGTTAGATACTGGGAGCCGCTTGCTTCCCTGGCATCTGGGACTTTCTATTGGCTAGCCCCAGTTCCTCATCATCCACTGCTACATATTTTTATTTGATTTTCTGACCCTCTGTACTTCTCTCCTGTGCCTTCCAAATTGCTGACTATGCCCCCTTTTTCCTCTCCCCCTTCTTTCTCTCTCCTAGATCCCTTCCTCCCTCTACCTCATGTGATTATTTTGCTCCCGCTTCTACATAGGATTGAAGCATCCACACTTTGATCTTCCTTTATCTTAAGCTCCATATGGCTTATGCATTGCACTGTGGGTATGCTGAGCTTTATCCAATTATCAGTAAATACATACCATGTGTTTTCTTTTGTGTCTGTGTTACCTCACTCAGGATGATATTTTCTAGTTCCATCCATTTGCCTGTGAATTTCACGAAGTCATTGCTTTTAATAGCCAAGTACTACTCCATTGTGTAAATGTGCCAAATTCTCTGTATCCATTCTTCTGTTGAGGGACATCTGGGGTGTTTCCAGCTTCTGGATATTATAAATAAGGCCACTATGAACATAGTGGAACATGTGTCCTTGTTACATGTTGGAGCATCTTTTGGGTATATGTCCAGTAGTGGTAAAGCTGGGTCCTCAGTTAGAACTATTTCCAGTTTTCTGAGGAATCACCAGATTGATTCCCATAGTGGTTTTACCAGCTTGCAATCCCTCCAGCAACAGAGGAGTGTTCCTCTTTCTCCACATCCTTGCCAGAATCTGCTGTCATCTGAATTTTCTTTTATCTTATCCATTCTGATTGGTGTGAGGTAGAATCTCATGGTCATTTTGATTTGCATTTCCCTGGTGGCTAAGGATATTGAACATTGGTTTAGGTGCTTCTCAGCCATGTGAGATTCCTCAGTTGAGAATTCTTTGCTTGTCTTTATACCCTATTTTTAGTACGGCTATTTGATTCTCTGGAGTCTAACTTCTTGAGTTCTTTGTATATTTTAGATATTAGCCCTCTATCCAATGTAGAGTTGGTAAAGAAATTTTCCCAATCTGTAGATTCCATTTTGTTCTACTGACCCTCTCCTTGAATGTGGACTTTAAATAAAACTGTTTGTACACAAATGATAAATGCATACAATATTAATTTTTAATCTCTAAACAAATCAATCCAAGTTGGCTTGTTGTACAGTTCTGGAGAATGATGTGTCTCAGGCAGACAATCCAACCAACAATGAATCTTCTCTCCACTCTTCATCTTATTAATGTGAAACTTCCAAAAAAAAAACAAAAAACAAAAAACAATAATCTCGTAGAAAACAAGCATCTTGATTCCATAAGCAACTGTTGTGTAGAACTGTGTGCTTCCACATTCTCCCTGCTACCATGGTTTGAGTGTGAAATGCCACCCACAATCTTACATGTCAAAATGAACTCCTCAGCTAGATGGAGTAATTTTAGGAGGTTGTACAACCATTAGAATATGGTGGCTAGGTGATCTAAGCAGGCAACTCTGGTCAGGGCTTGGAGAGTTGTACTATCTCCAGTTGTGTACTAGCTCTCTCTGGTCCACAAATTTCCAAGGCATAAACAAGCCAAGCTGAAATCCAATCCCCATTGTGTAGACCAAACCAAAAAGAACAAACATCTGTACCATGGAGAACTATACCTATAATCTCTGATAGAAAAGAATCCTCCCATTCAAATTCTTCCTCTGGAAATTTTGTCACAGTAAGAAGATAAGCAATATAACAATGTTTTTGCTCCTACCCAATGGCACAAGGTTCAACTCTAGTAGACAATGGGAAAAGGGGAAATTTTTGTTTTACTCTTACACATCCCAATGTG
The DNA here is from genome assembly GCA_019843965.1 of Rhynchomys soricoides. Lineage (NCBI taxonomy): Eukaryota > Metazoa > Chordata > Mammalia > Rodentia > Muridae > Rhynchomys > Rhynchomys soricoides. The sequence continues at coordinate 8,016,832 of JADRCH010000030.1, forward strand.
ATTGAGAAATATTCCTGTAATAAAACCTTATAAAAGGCCAATATCAATGACAACTTCAGTTTAGATTAAGATAAAGATCAAATCAGATTTATTGAATTGAGAACCTATTCTCTGTTATAAATTCTATGACAGTAGACAATTAATCTTTTTAACATTCAGTTTACTTATGGTAAAAACAAGCAATGTGAAATCTTTTGTTATCATAATAAATAAGATCATGAAAACAGGGTGACTAACCAAGAACAAATGAATAATGGACATTTCTATTATGTAATGCAAACAGATGATGGCTGAGTGATACTTAATTTTTCTTTTATTCTGGAAACATTTTTCTAAATGTATATTCTCTAGTATATCCATCTTTCATGATAAATATGTTCACACTCATAACTATGAAGTCAAAAAGCATGATAGATATATCTAGTTATGAGATACTACTTGCTATTCCAGTTATAAAACACATTTGCTTATGTGTCCATCTGGGTGCTCTGTTTTCACAGCACATTCTTTGGATGGCTAATTCCTACTACTCTCTGAATAAATTGCATGACACTTGTTAGAAATCTATTTTCTTATATTTCATAGAGTTAAAGTATTTCATTATTTATTAGATTAATTTTCAATAAGTGTTTGTATCTATTTCCAAGTCAAAAAATTACATACCAATTTACAATTATGTTCGGAAATTATCATTCACATTTTCAGAATGAATATTTGAAAAATAAAGGAAGCATAAAAATAGTTGGTTTAAGTTTAAAGAATTATTACTTAAATTATCATATAATAAGAACACATAAGATCTAGGGTTGGAAGAAAAAAAATTAAAGTTTCGTATAGTACATCTCTAGACTTTTCAGTTTCATGGGTATTTGAATAAGGGTCTGTATCTTAAAAAGAGATCACTGTGCTGTGTTTCTTTCCTGCAATTTTTTACAATCTGGTTTACATTATTATTACATAGAGAACAAAAAGATTAAATACTTAAGTTAAAGAAGAAATGTACACCCTTTACAGTTTACTCAATACTTTAAGATTGCTTTATTTTGAAGTGTGTTTGCATAAATGTGTGTGTCTTTGGGTGTATGTGTAAACGTGAGTGCAAGTAACAATAATGGTCATAAGAAGACATCAGATTCCATAGAACTGGAGTTAGAAGTGATTGTTTGTAAGGTGTCACATGGGTCATGGGAACTACACTCCAATCCGAACACTCTCCTAACTTCTGTGCCATCTCTCCATTCCTAATTGATATAATCCTAATAAAAATAAAGCTGAAGAAATCTAGATACTAGATTTTAAACCAGTCTAGATAAGTAACCCATCATCATATAGAGAGATGGTAGAAAATAGTGGCTTTATAAAATGGACTAGTGTTATCTGCATAAAACAAGAAGTAGAAATTGATACAAAAGCCAATGATATCTATTAGAAGAACCATGAGTGAGACTGATAATAATTGGAAATATGCAGGAGGATTGAAAAATATTATAAATACTGTAAACAGAGAAACTTGTATCTATGAAATCACAAAATTACATGTGGCTAGAAGGTTTACAAGGAAGGAGTGAGTCAAAATGATTAATACACTCTGAAGAAGGGAAAGACACAAGAATGAGTCTGACAAAAGACATCACGAGAAAGGAACTGTGAGATCAGAGCTGAAAGTATGACCAAGGAAACCAAGAGATGCATTAAAAACAAGAGTTCTACAAGACACAGGCAATAATAGTGAACGTTAAACGGAAGACCTTCCTGAGCATACAACTTAATGTAGTTCCAGAGAAACTTATACCATGCACTATGATTCATACCTTGCACTATGATTACAGAATTTCACTCTTGTAATCTCAATAACTAGCACAGGAAGACATGCCTTCAGTATTGTAACAAAGGAAATATCACACTTCATATCGGAGTTAACTCACATTTTAAGTGTGTGTTTGGTCATTAGCTAGGAGTTTGCAAGCTCAATGACAGCTATTTCCAACCTAATGGGATGTGTGCAAGTACAGCACTACATAGCTAGTACTAATATAACATATCTTAACAAGTTGACAGGATATTTTTAAGTTTACATTCTACTTCGTAGATGAAAATTTATGCTTGTTGATGGTTTGCCTAAAATCCCTCTTGAAAATATGTATGGTTTTCAACTTTGCTTGTAGTCTGACTCTTTTTAAACTAAATGAATATAAATACTTGCAAGGCAAACTGATTCACACACCTGGCATTTCCTGTGTCATTTATCTGAATTTAGAAATTTTTCTGGTCTACCTAATTTTCTGTTGCTGTGATAAAATATTCTGATTAAACTAATGTAAGGAAGGAATTTTTTGCTTCACTATTCACTGTTTCAAAAAGAATTTGTCATGGTATAAAATGATTATTACACACCAGCAGGCATGGAAACATATGCTCCTCAGATACAAAGTGTTAAGTAACAAACCAAATAAAACATTTTGGTTGGGATTAGACATACAGTCTATTTCACTACATGAGTGGGCTAGAATGTTTTGTAAATGAGTACTCAAGCCAGCCATGGTTTTACTTCACAGGGATTATATCTCAGGTTTCACCTAACATTCAGTATCATAAGAAAAAGAAGAGAGCTAATGTGGAAGTTATGACTTTCTTCTTAAACTTTATTCAAGATTGTCTGGTCTTATTCTATATTATATGACACTCTATATTATTATTTTACTTATTATACTTATTACTATATTATTATATAGTATATACTTATTATACATATATGTAGTATAGGCATATATTATATATAGGATAAGTATATATCATATACTTGTTATACGTATTATATTTATTACTATTCTAATATATATGCCCAACTTACTTTTAGCAAGTCTAGCTTTGAACACTCTCTGAACTCATGTCACAGATTTACAAACGTGCATTCCTCCACCATTTGCCTGACCTCAGTCTACATATAATCTAGAGAAAATGGGTAGATTCCTGTTTATCTGTCGTATTCCTGACAATGGAGAAAGACAGGGATCAACTGAAGTATTCCTTGAAATCTCTAGATGCCAGAAAACCTAGTGATGACAGTTTCCAGAGGGGGGAAAAAATCCAAGAAGTTAAACCTGAGCTACAAGACTTCTATCATTTTGGAGAAAAGACTGCACCTTAAAGTAACCTGGAAAAAGAAGAAAAACCATCAAGCAAAGCAAAACCCCTTCAAGGCACTTTTTTGTGAAATCAAAAGTCATCTACACATTCTTTGCTTTAGATTTAATTGTGTGTTTCAAAATTACCACATCTTTTGATCTGTGTAGATCATAATATGTGATAAAATGCATTCCAAGTAAGAATTTAAATGTTCTGATGGCCTGGGATGATGGCATCTGATGCCAAGCCCAAAGGTCTGTGTTCAATATCCAGGGTCTACATGATATTAAAAGAAAACTAACTCCCCTAATTGTCCTTTAATCTTTTCATGCATGCTATGGCTTGCACATACCCACAATCAGGACACGTAAACTAAATAAAATATAAAACTGAAAAAAAATTAATACTTATGACAGACTGTCAATAAAGGCACACTATGATTTGGGACTCTTTATTCACATGCCAAATGATATGACTGATATATAATTGTCCTTTAATAAAAGTCCCATGTACCTGATGTTGCACCACAAAGTTGAGCAACAGGTGGTAAAATGTTTACAAAACAGAGAACAGCTTGAAGATGAAGCACAAATGGCTACTGTCATCATTACAAAATTATAATCATAGAATTTAAATTAAAATTAACCAGCAAGTGTCATGTGTAGGCATGCTTGTATTTGAACACAACAACTCCCCACAGCAGATCCTGATACATTCCTACATTTTTATCTTGTGTATGCCAATTGTGCCTGTGCCCGGACATTCTATTGTTCTATTTTAAATAGGAATTACTGCTGAGCTTAAACTAGCAAGTTATTTTAGGTGTTGCTTTAAGATAAGTTTCTTCTGGTGTAGACATACAGTTTGAACGGTCATGCTCTTTAACCTCAGTGGTTTGATATTCTTTGGTAATTTAAACTTTTCTAAACTCTCTAGAATGTCATACCATATAAATTTCAACTGTCCTAAAATCAGTTAGGCATTTTCTCTTGACTGGTTAAGTAAATACCATATTTTGGAGGCTGTAGTATTAGGGTTTCATAGTCCCATTTACCTTGGATATCAGCTCACTTCATTCCTGATCTTGGGAGGCAATAATGCAGCTGTCAGACATATCTGCCAATTCTTTCTCAATTTTTCGTGAACACTCTAAAATACAGCCAAACTGTTCTTCTACCTCACCAATGTCACAGAACACCAGCTATAGGTGTTCCTTAATGACATTCTGTAGCTTATTTTTAAATTCTCCCTGTCACAGACCTGGCTCTGTGGATACAACTGCTTATGGTTTTTCCAAAGACTCTGAGTTCAATTTCCAGCACTCACATTAAGTGGCTCTTGTTCACCTGGATCCCAGCTCCAGGATCCAACATCCTTTTATGACCTCTTCAGGTACTTACACAAACACACTTCACTGTGACAAATACACATTTCAAAGATAAATAAAATTAAAATTTGCAAAGAATTCTCCCAGACATTCTTTCTTATCTTTGCTGGAATATGCAGCAACTTGTCACTAATCTCTCAGCACTTCAGAATCAAGTTTCTCCCTCATTCTTGAATTCTCCAAGACATTATTTGTTGTCTTTGACTAAGTATAAAGTATCTAGAGCAGAGACTGTCAACATTCTGCTTTCAAACATTGACACACAGTAAGATCCATGCCCTCAAAACAATGAAATTTCAGACAACCTAAGGCTGAAAAGTAAATCTTGGTAATGATCTCCCTCTCTTCTCTTAACTTAAGGGAAAGTCAGCACCAAAATGAGTCAAGGCTATGATTAGTACATGGGTGGGTCAATTCTATTCCAGGTTTAAAATATACTCACTTACATATGTTGGATTGTGCCAGTATTATATCTGGCGAATGTTGTATCCAGGTTCAAGCTGCTACAGGAAGTTGTTGAAGGGAGTGCTTGGATTGGAGATCAAAGACAAAGCCACTGTGAACACAAGACACTTAGTAGGTGCAGAGGGACCATATATATCCCAAGGTTCTTGGGTTTCCACTGAGATGATAAACCAGCAAGTCTTGAAAACTATAAACCCCAATATGGAGAATTTGTAGGAAACAAAACAAGAAAGATAGATTCCAGGATGTATATTTAAAAGCAAAAGCAATATTTTAGCAATACACTAGGTTGTTTAGTTATTTCTGTGGAAATCCCTAGGCCAACAACTCAATTCAATGCAACCCAGTCACAAGAGAGAAAGCTTTACTTGGTGATAAAAGAAAAAAATGGCCATTTAAGACTCCATAACCCCCATTACTAGGAGTCCTCATCAGGGTCACTGCATATATTAGAGGAAATTTCTACTGCAGTAGTTTCCCACATAATCCCCCAAATTCCCAAATCTAACCATTTCTCCCTCTACCCGAATCCCCCATGACACCTAATGGGTCCTATCCCCACACATGCCTATGCTGCCCATCAACTTTATCCTATTTACCTTTTCCAGGGAGATTTATGCCTTCCCACCTAGAGCTCTCCTCTTTACCTATCCTCCCTGGGTCTAAAGATTGTATATTGGCTATCGTTTACCTAATGACTAATATCCACTTATTAAGCAAATATATATCCCATTTATGCTTTTGCTCTGGGTTTCTTCACTCATGTTTATTGTTTCTACTTTAATCGATTACCCTGCAAATTTATCATTTTCATAACAGCTGAGTAATATTTCATTGTGTAAATGTATCACATTTCATTTTTACATTAGTCAGTTGAGTGACACCAGTTTCTGGATATTATGAATAAAGCCTCGATGAACATGAGCGAGTATCCTTTTGATAGGATGAAGAATCGTTTGAGTATAATCTAAGACTGGTATAGCAGGCTCTTGCAGTAGATTGATTGCCAATCTTCTGAGTAAAAGCCATATTGATTCCCATCCTTGCTGTACAAGTTTAGCTTACACTCTCACCAGCAATGGAGGAGTGTTCCCCTTGTTCCACATCCTCGCCAGCATGACCTGTCACTTGTGTTATTGATCTTAACCATTTTGACAGGTGGAAGATGAAGTCTCAAAGTACTTTTAGTTTACATTTCCTTGACAACTAAGGATGTTGAACATTTCTTTAAGTGCTTCTGAGTTGTTTGAGATTTCTCTGTTAAGAATTCTCTGTTTATGTCTGTACCTCATTTTCAAGTTTGATTATTTGGGGTTTGATACTGTAAGCTGCCTCTTTGTCCAATTGAAGGTTACTTTACCTTATAGAAGCTTTATAGGTTTCACAAGGTCCCAGTGCCCATGCTAAGGGTGTTTCATTCAGAAATTTTCTTCTATACCAATAGAATTTAAGGCTGTTTTCTACTTTCTTTTCTTTTGGGTTCAATATATCTGGTTTTATGTTTATGCCTTTGATCATGTGCACTTGAGTTTTGTGAAGGATTATAAGTATGAATATATTTTTTTTCTTCTACATGCAGATATTAAGTTAGACCAACACTAGTTGTTGAAGATACTGTCTTTTGTCTGATATGTATTTCTGGCTTCTTTCAAAAACAAGCAAACAAACAATAACCAGGTATCCTTATGTATCTGGATTTATGCCTAGGTTTTCAATTTGATTACATTGATCAATGTGTATGTTTTATGCCAAGGCTATGTGTTTTTGATTACTTAGTTCTGTAGTACATCTTGAAATTACAAGTAGTGAGACCTCCAGTAGGTCTTTTATTGTTGAGGATTGTTTCACCTAGCCTGTTTTTTGTTTCTGTTTTTCGATAAGAAGTTGATAGTTTTCATTTCAAGGTCTTTAAAAAAAACATGTTGACACTTTGATTGGAATTGCAATGCATCTGTAGATTGCTTTTGGTAGGATGGCCATTTTTACTATGTTAATCTTACTGACTCATGAGCATTCTTTCAATTTCCTGATATCTTTTTCAATTTCTTTCTTCCAAGACCCGAAGTTTATATCATACAAGTTTTTCATTTGCTTGGTTAGAGTTATAGCAAGATATTTTATATTTTTGTGGTGATTGTGAAGCTTTTAAATGTTTCTTCTTCCACTGTCATGATTACACTTCTGTGTCTTTATAAGAACTAGCTATGCTAGACCAAGAATCTCCTTGATGCAAGAACAGAGCAAAAATTCACAGGATCATTGAGGTAGCAACATGGGTGGTATGTGGCCACGTCATAATGGTTGTTCATTTATCTGATTCCTCTTTCTTATGAACAATTTGGACTTGATTTAGCTATGAAACTATTTCCTAGCACTTAAAGATTTATAATAATTCTTGATTGTTTTCCTCATAGAGTCATAGCAAATGGGAGCAAAGTCTATTGTGTAAAATACTCAGTCTTCTTTCTCAACCTGAAACTCCCCAGGCACAATACAGAGATGAGCCTGCCCAGGAGTCTTTCTGTGGCACACATAATCCAAGAGATTAGGGCAAGGTCCTAGGCCTTGTGGAATGGAGAATCTAAAACAATAGTGGGATGGACATCTGGAGTGTGTCATTCTTCAAAAGAAACTGAAAGACCTGTGTGAATCTAAGCAGAATTACTCAACACAGCAAACAACAATGAAGTGTTTATTATAGTCAAAGACATAAAAAAAAGATGCTGTTATTACAACAGGAAAAATTATAAAACCTGATAGAAATTGAAACAGAGACAAGATAGCCAGTAACCGCCAAGTGATCTGAGACCTAGGCTTATGAAGAATGTAAAAAATATGCATAATTAATCAGTCTTAATCTAGATATCACTATGCCCATGAGTGACCTTTTATTATCTCTGCTTCAATAAAATCCTATGAGGGAGTCACAGCTCCTTTTCCAAATGTGACAACTTGGAAGACGTCTCCATTTTCTGTTTTTTTGGGTTTTTTTTTTTGTTTTTTTAAACTATTACTTGTTTGTTTAATTTTCATATTAAAGATGGGCGGCCAGATCTGATTTATTGGAGCTGTCAAGGCTCTGCCTCTGTCTCTTAGTAACTTGAGTAACAGTCTAGTCATATTGCCACTGAAAAACACATACTTTGTTCCTTTTTGTTGATGGAATCAAGGAAGTGGGCTCTAGCAGCCTGATTAATACATTAGAAATCCTCCCCTCAAAGGTTCAGAAAGACTGGGGACATTATACAGTGTTGGAGTTCAGAGAATAGAAAGCCCTGGGTAAGAATGGGAGAAAGAAAAGAGTCAAAAACTTAAGACAGAGACCTTGAAAGACAGTTCCATCCTGACCAGGCACCAGGAATGCCCTAGGTTCTGTTGGCAGTTCTGTCATAACTAGAAGCACAAAATGCCAGGAATGTTCATGCTGAAGGCAGTGATTCGTGTTGCTGCTGCTGCTGTTGCTGTTATAATCTTTTGTACAATAGACTAATGAGCGCGACTTGCCTAAAAGCTACATTGAACAGACCCTTCACTGGCCTTCAAAGATGGGCTATGGAACCCTGGTCCAATCATTAAGATGAAGAGACATATTAATATCTTGTGGAGATCTATGGTTGGGTCAGCTGGACTATCTAGCCTAACTCCTATTATCTCAGCCCAGTTATTTCAAAGACCAATTTGTTTCTTTAGTAAAAGTAAATAAAATATAATAAAATAAAATGCTGTATTGGCTACTAAAATATTTGAAACAGGGAATAGGTATCAATTGAAAAATATATAAGATAAATGTATATTGAAATGGTGTTTTGAGCAAAATCCATTTATGAAGGACAATAAATATCTTTTTCAGAAACAGATCAATTTCAATAAAGAAAAATATCTATAGTTTTAGATACACACAGACACCTTCTATTGCTGTGAAAATTTGACTGTAAGTTTCCCCGCAGGTAGGAACAAATGCATGCTCTAGTACCCCATTTGGAGTAGTGTCATGTTTGCAAGTAACTAATATACTCATTTTGCATCCTTTCATTAACTCTAGCAGCCTTATAACAACTAATGCAATTTAAGAGATAGTCAGATATCAATTACTCTATGTTACTTAGGAGTAATTTCAAAGAACAAAAATATTGTATTTATTTAGCACAGATACAAAGTTTTTTCCTAAATGGTTTTTAGTCCAAATTTGGTTGAATCTGTGCCTTAGTTAGAGTTTTACTTCTGTGAAGAGACACCATGACGAAGGCTACTCTAATAAAGGATCTTTAATTGGGGCTGGTTTGCTGGTTGTAATGTTCAATCCATTATCATCACAGCAAAAAAGCAAGACAACATTCCTACAGGCATGGTGCTGGAGGAGCTGAGAATTCTGCATCTTGTTCTGAGGGCAAATACAAGAAGACTAACTTCCAAGCGGCTAGGATGAAGGTCTCAAAGCCCAACCCCACAGTGACACACTTCATCAAACAAGGCCACACCTACTCCAACAAGGTTACAACTCCCACAAGTGCCACTCCCTGAGCAAAGCATATTCAACTACCCCATTCTATTTCCTGGCCTCCATAGGTTATTTTCAAACATATATGAGTCTATGGGAGTCATACATAGTAATAGCACAATGAAAAATACATTTAGTCCTACTTCAAAAGTTCCCCATAGTCTATCACAGTCTCAACAATATTTGAAAGTCCGAAGTTCAAAGTCTCTTTTGAGATTCATTCAAATACTTAAATGGCCTTCCTTGGCCTGTCACAAACCTAAGCCTCAGCCTCTCTCATTGACCTTTTCATGCCTTCAAAACCAGTACCATCTGGGTGACTCTTACATATTACCACGTTCAGCAGCAGCATGAGGTATAGCCTTGGCTATCTCTGGAACACAGCCTCTTTGTGCTTCAGAAAACACTTCCCAGAATATTTCACCTCAGTGATGCTGGTCTCTTCTTAATCACTGCTAATTTCTTAGCCACAGATAAACAGTATCAATTGTCTCTGTAGGTTTCTATTCTTGACTCTAAAGTCAGAGGCACACTGAAGCTGTTGAAATCTGATGCTTGCTGGGGCTAGAACAAGCCCCTTCCCCCACCCCCTTGTTCTGTCACATCATCACCAGCTTTCTGATTTCCAACTCCTTCACTTCCTAGTTTAGCTGTCTTGGAACTTGCTCTGTAAACTGACCTTGAACTCAGAGATCTGCATGCATCTCTCACCTGAATTCTGGGACTAAAGGTATTTGCAACCATGCCTGGACTTAAGCTTTTCTCTACTTGGAAATTTCTATATATCAGGCTGGGTTTGAACTCTGAGATCACTTGCCATTGTCTCCTGGTATTAAAGGTGTGTACCATCATTTCTGGTCATAAGCTTTTCATGGTCACTAGTCCTCAAGATCAGGATCAAAAGCCTGTGTCTTCCAGTCTCAAGATGTGGATCATAGTTGGTTCTCCAATTTTGGATTTAGTTCATTTCAGATTAAAAGTCCAAATGAGAGAAATAACCAAGTCCTTTGTTCAACTGAAAAAAAGCATAAACAATAAGCTTAACATGGTGGGATATGCATGGAGGTCACCACTCCCTTAATCTGTTTATCTCCTTAAACACTGGATTAACTCCATTCCACTTCTTGGTGCCCCTTTAATACTTGATCCATACATTTTATATTTTTTCCTTTATATGCCTGCTATGCTTCATCAAAACACTCTTCATGAAAGTAAACAACAGCACAGAATTAAATTGGGTTGTTTTGAGACCCACTTTTGCCAAAATAATTAATTTGAATCTCTTGACCTTAGCCACAGGTGGATACTTTGGACAAGGGCGAAAAGCAGCCTGACTCTTCACCAAAATATCACAAAAGCAGTCTCCAGGCCACATACTAAAATTCTTCTCTGAAATCTGTAGAGCAGAGCTTCCACACTTCAAATCTTCCTCAGCAACAAAGTTTTCCATATTCCTACCAGGATAGCCCATTAAGCCCCACTTGAAGTATTCTACAAATCCAAATCCAACGTCCCAAAATTCACATTTTTCCAAACAAAAGCAAGGTCTGGCCTATCTCAACAACAGCCCAGTCCCTGGTACTCACTTCTGCCTTAGTTACGGTTTTACTGCTGTTAATAGACACCATGACCAAGGCAACTCTTATAAAGGACAATATTTAATTTTGGCTGGCTTACTGGTTCTGAAATTCAGTCCATTATCATCATGGTAGGAAGCATGACAGCATCCAGGCAGGCATGATGCTGGAGGAGCTGAGATTTCTACATCTTGTTCTGAAGGCAAACAGAAGACTAACATCTAAGCAGGAGCTCAAAGCCTCCTCCCACCTCTAGTGACTCACTTCCTCAGACAAGGCCACACCTACTCCAAGAAGGCCACACCTACTAATAGTGCCATTCCTTGGGTAAAGCACATTGAAACCACCACAATTGCTGATGAGATAGCTATCAGCATAGACAGTTAAATGAGTCTTTCTCTCTCTCTGTCTCTCTGTCTCTGTCTCTCTCTGTCTCTCTCTCTGTCTGTCTCTCTGTTTATGTGTGTGTATGTCCGTGTCTCTGTGGGTGTTTGTGTCTGTGTATAAAGACAGATGCACAGGGAAAGTAAAACTTTGACTGTCAGTGTAGTGCACAGACAGACATCATTAAAATAGTGTTAACTCTGAGAAAAGAGATGAGAGTTAATGGGTTGTCAGATGAAAGAAACATGAGGCCAACTAAAGCATGAAGATGGAAGTCAGGCATTGTGGTGCATGCTTGTAATCCAAAAACATCCAAGGTTAAGACAGGACTGCTGCAAATTCAAGATCATCCTAGGCTATGATCAGAGTAGATCAGCGGCCAGCATAGGCCTAACTCAAAACAGGAGAAAAGGATCCAAATTTAAATTCAGACATAGACACACTACAATCCATTTCTTTAAACAAATTTCGATAATAAATTAGTAACTTCTATATATTTCTGAGAGAAAATCATAGTTTTCATTAAAGACAAAGAATTACAGTAGAAAGGAAGTGATAATTCTAGGAGAAGACCAAGAGGTGATGGAAATGTGAATGATTTATTGGTGTGACTGACAGGTGAAAACCTATTAACTTGCCTATATTAAATATGTACATATATTTACAGGTCACTCATCCTCAGTAAAATGATTGTAAAATAAAAGAGTATGGACCACGGTTGTGGTTCAGTTAGTAAAGATGGCTGTCTCCAAGGGTTACTACTTGACTTTGGTTCCTGAGACTCACATGGTGAACAAAGAACCAACTCTTACAAGATACCTCCTGACTTCTCCAAGTGTGTCATGGCACATGTATGTACACACACACACACACACACACACACATACTCACAGTATTTTTAAATAACAACAAAAGAAAGAAGATATATAAACCAGTATTTGTTCACTGTTAACCATTGTGAAAGTTATAGAAAAACTAAGTTCTGAAAAAAGCATTTCTCCTATTTCTATCAATAATGGCTCTTCTTACTGCTCAGCTGTTCTTCCTTCCAGGGCTTTCAAGCACTGTGTTCAGGAATCCAAGGCTGTAGCTTTAAGTATGATCTTTAGTGAACATTCTTTACTCTGTGAATGAATCACTTTCATTGTATATATGCTTAACTGTTTTCTAAATGTCAAAATTTTCATTGAGCATAAATATGTGCCAACCTTTGGCTTATTCTCAGTTTGTATTTTAAAGTGAAAATGTTATGAAACCTCTTGATGTTCATTGTCAAACAAGTTTCCAAAAGGTTCCTACTAATTTACACTTCCATTAGCATATGCAAGTGCTTCCTTTCTTCTTTCACTTGTATTTCTCGGATTTGTGTTAGCTAATTTTATATCAACTTGATACAAGCTAGAGCCATCAGAGAGAAGAAAGCCTCAATTGAGGAAATGCCTCCATAAAATCAGTCAGTAGATAAGTCTGGAGGGCATTTTCATAACTAGTAATAGTGGAGGAGGGCGCCTTCCTAGGCTTCGGTCCTGGGTTCTAAAGAGAGCAGGCTGGACAAGCCATGAGGAGCAAGGTTGTAAGAAGCACTCCTTCATAGCCTCAAGCACCAGCTCCTGCTCTAGGATTTTGCTGTTTGAGTTCTTGTCCTGACATCCTTCAATGATGAACAATGATGTGGCAGTGAAATCAAAATAAATTCTTTCCTCTCTAAGTTGCTTCGACCATGGTGTTTCATCACAGCAATAGAAACCCTAACTCTGAAGAGAATTTCTCCAGCAATAAATCAGCAACAATATCGGTATTTTGTATGTATGCATCCCACCTAAGTTTTGCATAAGTCAATTTGTTTATGATTAATGTTGTGCTATGAACATATTCTATGACCAATTTGTAAATATAGTCATTTTGATTCAATAGGCTAAGATTTAAATTCATTATACCAATAATTAACAACAATATATAGCTCATGTTCCTGTTCATATTCATGTGGTTTTGCTTATGACTCTATTGACTACTGATTATCAGTAAAAATTCTATAAATTTAAGGAACACAGCATGGTATTTTGATAAAGATGAACAAATGAAATAGTGCTTTCCACAATCAAACTAATTAGTGTGTCCATTGCTTAATGGTTAGCTTGGCTACTTTCCACATTGGGTTATTGTGAAGTGCTGAAGATGTGAACTGTTAATGAAGCAATGCCTTCCATCTCACTACCCATTGAGAGCACAGCTGGGATTTTCAGGCTGCAGCCTGTATCCCAGTCATCAGCACATCAACAGCACAGTGGGATCTTCTAGACTTGCTGTTCTCAGAATGCTTTGAAAGGATTACTGAATTTCCCATTGGCACACAAGACTCCAAATGGCAAGGAGGGTAGATGTACTTGCTGATTTCAGTAAGAAGAGGAAATTCTCCACGTGAGGAGCAATGGCAGTGGGACCTGCCAGGTGCTGGTGAACATGGCAGTGAATGGATCTAACAATGTTTTGAATTTCCATTTGGTGGACTCTGGTACCTGGACAGAGTTATTACAGATAGAAAAGGCAACATAAGCTTGTATGTTAATTTCACACATCCTTTCCCTACCCCAGAATGGCAAGCAGTAAGTTGAGGAGATTTGAGGTCATGTCTCATCAAATAATAAAATATTGTGCTTGAGTCATGAGTTTAAGTTGTATTTAACCCTTCTCCCTTTTCCTTTTCTCACATCAATCCACTGTGGTACTATCAGTTACCTCCATTGTATTGGAAGAATAACATGTGCCTGGGGTGGTCTGTTGTTTAACCCTCCCTCACAGAAAGGTGAGGGATGGTTACCTCCCTGTCAGATTACCAATACCCTGCTTAGAAGTAATCTAGATGTGATAAGAAACATTAATCCCTTTTCTGTTAGATCAGCTTGATCTTAACTTCCATTTTTTACTCCTGAGTGAACAGAATATCAAGGACTTGGATGATGGTGTAAGGCTGGGTATGAAGAAATGAAAAGACCAAGCATTCCACCCCATCAGCTGACATGCAGTAACATCTGATTACTTAAAAGCAAAAGCACTTTCTAGATGCAAGGATTTCAAAGAAGGATTTGGACCCAACCCACTCTTAACAAGCACTGCAATAATTTTCCTTCTACTTCATAATCTCTTCAAAATTCTAATGACAAGTGTAGTTGGATTTGACTGTGCAATAGGAGCTAACCATATTGTCTTAGTTACGGTTTCCATTGCTATGGAGACATACCATGACCAAGGCAGCTATTATAAAGGATAACATTTAATTGGGGATGCCTTACTGGTTCTTGGGTTCAGTCTGTTATCATCATGACAGGAACCTGGCAGTGTCCAGGCAGGCATGGCACTGGAGGAGCTGAGAGTTATGCATCTTGTTCCAAAGGCAAACAGGAGAAGACTGGCTTCCAAGCAGCTAGGAGGAAGGTCTCTTTGCCCACCCCCAGAGTGACACACTTCATCCCACAAGGCCTCACCTATTTCAATGAGGCCACACCTAATAGTCTCACTCTCTTGGCCAAGCATATACAAACCATCACTCCAGACCCTCCACATACATGATCAATGGCAAGACAGAGAACTACAGCTTCAGACAGTGGAAAACAGGCCAGCAGTTCCCAAGTATGCAAAGAGAGAAGAAAGTAACAAGGTGAGCCCCTTGTCAATTGGTTAGAGAAGTTTCTTCATTCACAATGAAGTTGCATACTGATAAATTCATCATAAAGCCAAGTGATTCTCAGTTATATATGTTTAATTATCTTAATCTAGGCAGTATCACAGTGAATTAGAGGAGCAGGGCCCACCTCTCCCCAAGAAAATGGGTGTATCACTCATGTGAATCACTGTTGGAACCTGTGGAAACCACTGATAGCATTAATGATGAAATCTCTACAATGTTATAAGAACAAATACCATTTCTGATATTCACTTCCTGAAAAATTACAATAAGATTTTTGAGATGGGTGATTTCATTTCCCAATTAACAATTGTTAGACTCTCGCTTCCAGGCCTGACTGCTTTCAGCTAACAGACTTTCTCAAATAGTAGCCAGGTGGATTATGTTCATGTCCACAACAGCCATCATACATAATCTCAACAGACTTTAGGAAACCACCCAAAACTGTAGTTGTGTGAGTTACTAAAGGTACAGTTTCATCGAGGATGACTTCAAACAGTTGTTACAAAGCTGTTTGCTATCACTACTCTTGTGGACACTGGACACCAAACAGACTCCTCTAACATGGTCTTTCCTTATCTACTTTTCATGGTACAAATTCAATTGATAACATAAAGAAACAAGAGAGATAGTTGAGTGGCAATGCTAGCCAAACAGATCCCAGAATAAACTGAAAAGGTTGAAAAGGAGCTGGCTTCTTGGTTGCAGAAGAAGAGGCAGCTGAGGAGCTGGAAAGCACAGTCCGTGCAGCAGGAGCAAGTGGAGAACTGAGTCTGAAGATGGGTCAAAAGATGTACAGGGCAGAGGAGAAAGAATTCAGTCTCTACTGATTAGGAGAGTCCTAGAGAGCTGTCAAGACTTAGGGTCAGTTATTCCAGTGATCCCGTGCTCAGGAGCTATGACTATGGCCACTGCCAAAGGAAGGGTAACCCCTCTACCTACGCATGTGTGTCCCAAAGCTGCAGTGCTGGTTGCTGACAAGATCTAAGGAATCCTGACTCCACTCTGCTGTTTGAGGCCTGGACAAGGACTGCTACAGAGGACACTAGCTGCTCCTGTCTCCTTTAGTTACCACTCACTATTGTGAACAACTAAAAGATTCCAAAGCTTCCCGAGACACATACTGGGAAGTCTTCTCTTTGTCCTATGATGGCATTGGGTAGAGCAAGAGCCCTGTCATCCGACTGGCAATGGTAGCTTAGCTCTGCAACCGACATAATAGCAAGATACATGAATGTTGTTAGTCAATAGTGTGCATGAGGGCAAGCTATGATGAAAGCTTCAACCCATTCAAATGCAATGCATGCCTATTATATAAACAGAACTACAAAAATGTGCACAAATATTCCCTCAGAACAAGAACATCAAATGATCCAAATGCAGTCAAGCAAGTTAATTTTGGATGGTTAGTTTATATTGAATCTTTGCAGTGAAGTGTTACTTATGAACACGTGTGGGGCATAGTGTGTAGTCCTATGCAAGAATCTCAACAGGACACAGAAAACAGCATACTACCTAATTCCAGCTCAAGAAATTCTCAAGCATCCAGATCCAATCACCAGGATAGAAATTCATCAGTGACTTACTTGGCTGAGCACTATAGGTGACTCAGTTACAAAAGATTAGAAGAAAATTCTTGCTGACTCTGAAATTGTAAAATCACAATTAATGACAAAAAGACATGCATGCATGCATTCTGTGATGGCTATTCTTGGTGGTCAATTTGACTACATCTGAAATTATCTAAAACCCAAGTGGTTGGGTAAACCTGTGAGGAATGCTTTGTTAATTAAACCACTTGGTGGTAATTGTGGGTAGAGATCTACCTTTAATCTTGGCCTCACTGTCTGGTGGCAGCCTATATAAAAGAAATGAAACAAGGAATCTTTCTTTTCTACAAGCTTGTCCTCACTCTCACAGGCAAGTCCTTTTCTTCATTGGTATTGGAGTCTACTGCTTCAGCATTCTAGCATATAATGAAGAACATATGACATATCCAGCCTCATGGACGGAACACCTACTGGATTGTTTGATTTTCTATTGCTAGACAGTTAGAAAGCCATTGTTGGAACAGATGGAGCACAGCATAAAGGCCACCCTAATACTATATATATTTCATATATGTGTATATTAGTATCATATATGTAATACATAGATAATACATACAAACCATATATGAAGGAATATCATAAGACATATGTATAATAAATACCATAGTACCAATAATAAATATATAGTATTTATTACATATATGATACTAGTACATGCATATATTATATATATATATCATATATATATTCAATTCTATTCCCCTAGAGAACCCAGATTGATACACATTCCATACACATATCAAGCTGTTCTCTAAATTTATTATAGTTTGAAGTATAAACTGAAGCTCTACTCATTTCTACACAATTTTAGGAGCTGGTTGAAGAGTTCCCAAAGAAGAAACTCTTGTGGCTTTCTAATAACTAGTAAAATAAATATGTAAGTACTTGGAGATAGTTCCCACAGCAGCCTTCTAAAAAGACCATTCTTAATTCATAGCACTTTTAATAACTAGAAATCAAGCAGCTAAGACTAAACAATATTAGTCATCACACCTAAAGGCACACATATTCTGAGAGCCAAACTGAGATGACAATTTTAAGCAGGTACATCTGCATTTCCATATTACCTCAGACTTCTGTAACAATAAAAGTTCCAGAAACCATCCCAAACATAAACTAGATGGCTGTGTATGATTCAAAGAGAAAATTACATCTGATATCCTAAAGTGCTTATGATTATTTTGATCCTCAGCCTTGTAATTTAAGTAATCCACTATGCAGCTTCATAAAGAATAATATGAAACTGGTGAATTGATGAAACTCTATTCCCCTTCTGAGTTGTTCATTAATAAATTCATAATGTAGCTATTTTGAACTTCTGTCTCATCAGCTATTTCTGAGACTCTTTAATACACTAAAGAGATTTACAAAGGTAATAGAAATAAAATGGATTTTCAGGGGAGATTTGGAGATAGTTGAAATCATTGATTTAGAAAGACAATTGTGTGTTAAGCTGCTTCAGAGCAGGTTAGAAATGGCTGCCTCAGTACATGCATGCCACGGAGGCAAACATCCCAAAGATGAATGATCCTAAGATGGAAAATACAGATCAATACACTTGGAATTAGAAAAAAAGGCAATTTAAAAATGTATGTCAGCGTAAACAGGAACCAAGTGATTTATATAAACTAGAGTCATGTGTATATATTTGTTTTTAGTTCCACTGAAGAGGCAAATAATTAACACTATAGGAATTAGAGGCCACAAGTAAGACAGGACCAAAAGAGAAAAGCTAGTATCCTGTTTCCATCACAGCTATGTTGCGAATTTATTAATGGACACCTCAGAAGGGGCACAGTTTTCATCAATTCACCAAAGCAGCACTGGAGTTCACAGAGCCAGCTGCACAGTGCACTACTAACATTTTAAGGCTGATAGTAAAGAACCTCTTAAGCACTAAGTTCAGAATGTGAATAAGCCTTTCTTTGATGTTCTGACCTTTCTATTTGCGACGACTGCCTTATTAGGCTAAGATAGACTAATCATTTGTATATATACATCATGACATTTTACGAGATTTCTCTATCATTCTTATTGCTTAATACATAAAATGGGTTTTACTGTGATACTTTCATGATAATATATAACTGTTCTTTACTCTTGTTCAGCACTCCCACATCCTATTCCTGTGACTCATTCTTACTTGTTTCCTTCACTTCTCACTCAAACAGTTCCCTATTTGCTATCATTCATCTTTAAATTCATATAAAAAGTGCCAATTTATATTATGGTAACACTGAATTTGTATTCAATTTCTCATGTTTGTATTTCTAAAAGATGAACACTTTACTGAGAGGCAATCATAATTCAGTTACTTTTCTTTGGTGCTTATCCCCAAAGTCCTTCCTTGTATAGTGAAGTCATATTTATACATTTCATCTTTGAATGACAGACACATTTGATAAAAAGAGTGCACATTGATGTGGAAACTACATCCAATCACATAATTTGACTTTGCTGCAGAAAATAGTTTCCTACACATAAACAGGGTGTGTTGAACACTGGAGAAAAGAAATTCATTTTAACTTTTCTTCATTTTTATATTTCACAAAAGGGAGTTATATTGATTAATGTTGTATGGTACTAAAGTGTTTGGCTAAAGTTTTCTTCAAATTCATGACCTAATAGAACAGCTTGTCCTGTATAGCTGATGGTATCTCTTACCCAATCTCACAGCACTTTGACTGGAAATCTTTGACTGGGAACCTTCAAATTGAAGGAATCTTCAATACATGCTGTAATGTAGATGCAGAGGTCTAAAAACTGGGGTAGTTAATTCTTCCTCTCTCCATCTCTCCCTCCCTCCCTCTCCCTTCTGTCTTTCCTTGCTCTCTTCCCTATCACCAGGACGAACTTGGTAACTTGTACTTTGGTTTGTAACTATTTGTTCCAACACTACAAATTGTGCTAATTTAATGTATGTTACATTGTCATATGATATAAAGGAATATTGAGCTCAAATTAACCTTTGCTATATCTAAATTCTATGGCAAAAACTATGAAAATAATATTTTAGTTCATCACACTACGTGTTTTTCTGAATGTTCAATATTCTCTACTGAGTCAAACTTGCAGAATAATGGCCAGAGAAAGACATGAGAAATTTGGAATTTTACTTAGTATAAGCAATAGTATTAATATTATTTAATTCTTAACAAATTTAAATGTTAAAAGGTAGCAAATTTAGCTTAAACTTACTGAGGATCCAAGGAAAATAAGCCGGAGGATGCCTAATATACTGTAAAACAGAAACTTATAACTTGCAAACATTATAAAGAATTAATAGGAAGGTGGCATGTTTCTTGAATATTCTTATCAAGTCATGGTTCAACAAATGTTAAAATGTTCAACAAGTATACCAGTAAACATGGATAAAGGATTTTCTTTCAAGAGATAACTATTATTCTTAAAGTGCTAACTTTCCCTGCCCCTTAGCAATTTAATAGTTAAAGAAAACAAATGTGGTGGAGGCAAATGAGTTCACAGATATGATAGATCAGCTTCCCGGGATTTCTGGAGAGAAGACATGTCAGTGTTCTCTTCAGTTACTGCACACAGGAGAAACAAAGGCAAAGGAGTTCACTGATATGATAGGTCAACTTCTCAGGAAATGGCAATGTTCTTTGCAAGCTACAGCGCACAGGAGAAACAAAAGTTTATATGAGGTCAGAAATGCAAATACACACTAGAAATTGAACCCATAGTCTTCTTCATGCTGACATGCATTAAGCTAAATGACAAACCATTTTATTGTATTTTATTTTGTTTTATTTTGTTTTGTTTTGCTTTATAAGACAGACTCTAACTAGGTTAACGATGTTGCCCTAGAACATATGTCATAATATATAACAAATTGAATAAAAAAGTTTACAGTTAAATGTATGGCCGTTTGTACTAACCATAGGCATGTCCTCTGTGTAATTTAATTCTTGGCATTTGGATTTTCTTTTCTTGTCAACATTTGATTACAATACTCAGATTTTCTTTTTTATAGAATTCAATTTCCAACCTAATCACAGCTCCCCTCCTTCTTCTCTTCCCAGCCCCACCCTTTCAATTCCCTTCTCCCATTGCCCCCCCCCACTTCCTCTCATAGAAATTGAGCCCCCCTTGGGTACCACTCCATCCTGTTGCATCTAGTCCGAACAGGACTAGGCACATCCTCTTCCAATGAGGCCCAACCAGGAAGTTCAGATAGGGGGAAGGGAATCCAATGGCAGGCAACAAATAACAAGACACACTCTGTTCCAATTGTTAGGGGACCCATATGAAAACCTGGAGGCACATTTGTGACAAATATGTAGGTCCAGTTCCTGCATGCTGTCTGGTTGGTGGCCCAGGGTCTGTGAGCAACCATGGTCCCAGATTAGTTGCATCTGTAGGTCTTCTTGTGGTGTTCTTCACCCTTACAACTTGCTCTCTTCTATCCCCCACTCTACCACAACACTCCTTGTACTCCACCTGTTGTTTGGTTGTGGGTCTCCGCATCTGCCTCACCTGCTGCTACATGAAGCCTCTCAGAAGACAGTTGTGCTAGGCTCCTGTCTGTAAGCATCACAGAGATCATTCACACTATCAGCTCTCTCACATGGGATATAATGGCTCTGAAGTTGAGGCAGTCATGGATGGCTGTTTCCTCAGTCTCTGCTTCATGTTTATCTCTTCACATCTTATAGGTAAGACAAATTTTGAGTTGAAGGTTTTTGGGGTGGATTGATATCCCCCTCCCTACTCTGAACATTCTGCCTGGTAACAGGAGGTAACCACTTCAGTCTCTTTATCACCTCCTGGTAGGACTCTCACCTAGGGTCACCCCGATAGACTCCCTGTATCCTCTCCTATCTCAGACTTCTAACCAGTCACCAGAGATGCCCCCTCACACTGATTTCCATTCTTACTCCCATTCCCTCCTTCCTTACCCCCACACCTGTTCTCCTTTCCTGTTCCTCTCCTCACCTTCTCTCCTACCAATTTCCGTCTCTCTAGTCACCTCTGATGACAACTTAGCTTCCTCTTCAGAGTGAGATTCATGTATTCTCCCTTGGGACAGTTTAATATATGAAAATCCATCAATGTGGAAATGTTTTTATATAAATTATCTTACATAGTCTTTAAAACAACTATGAAAAGTTTTGTAGAAATAATATTAATAGATTCTCAAGAGAGTTTGAAAACAAGAATAAAATTTAGCATAAATAACCAAATTCTTTTCAAGAGAAAATAACCTGAATGTGATAGATTAATTAGTTGGTCTCTATTTTTAAAATTCATATTGTAAACATCTTAGGTATATAGGCTGTGCGTGTAACTCAGTAATGTTTGCTAAGCAACCACTCAGTTCTAGGTCCAATCCTCTGTACCAAAATCATCCTCACCTACCTCAAGTCTTCACTGCCCAGTGGAGCTACATGAGACATTGTCCCCAAAATGATGCCTCTCTTTAACCTACTGTGATACTTCAATGTCAAGGATAATCATGAATTTAATATTTTAATTTATTTTTAATTTTTTAATTTTTTGCTAATTATTTTATTTGTTTACGTTGCAAATATTGTCCCTGTTCCCAGTCTCCCTTCCATGAACTCCCCACATCACCCACTTCCACTTTGCCCCTAAGAGGGTGCTTCCCCCCCCACCCACTGACTCCTGCTTGATGGTGGTGAAAGCCTCTCAGAAGACACCCATACCAGGCTCCTGTCTGCAAGTACTTCTTGGCATCAGCAACAGTGTTGGGGTTTGATGTCCCCAGATGGGATGGATCCCATGGTGAGGTGGTATCTGGATGGCCTTTCCTTTAGTCTCTGCTCCATTTAAACTTTTTGAGATAGGTCGGTGGCTCCATACCTCAACTCGGGGCCATGTCTATCTATTGGAGGTGGTCTCTTCAGGTACTATTTCCCCATTGTTGAGCATTTAAGCTAATGTCATCCCCATTTGTTCCTAGGAGCCTCTTGCATCCCTGGCATCTGGGACATTTTAGTGAGTCTGCCTCTTTGTCCCTCCCCTCCCACCCCACCCCAATGCTACATATTACTATTCATTCTCCTGGCCCTCTGGACTTCTATTCTGTCTCTTCTCATACCTGAAGAAGAGACAGAAAATCTCATTATTTTGTTCCCCCTCCTATGTAGGATTGAAGCATCCACACTTTGGCTTTCTTTCTTGTTAAGCTTCATATGGTCTGTGAGTTGTATCAAGGGTATTCTGAGATATTGGTCTAATATCCACTTATCAGTGAGTGCATACCATGTATGTCATTTTGGGTCTGGGTGACCTCACAATAATCATATTTTCTAGTTCCATCCATTTGCCTGAACAATTCATGATGCCCTCATTTTTAATAGTATTCCATTGTGTAAATGTACCACATTTTCTGTATCCATTCTTCCATTGAGGGACATCTGGGTTGTTTGCAAATTCTGGCTATTATTTTTTTAAAATACTGTTATGAACATAGTGGAGCACATGTCCTTGTGGTATGGTGGAGCATCGTTTGGGTATATGTCCTGGAGTGGTACAGCTGAGTCTTCAAGTAAAACTATTTCCAATTTTCTGAGGAATTACCAGATTTATTTTCAAAGTGGTTGTACTTGCTTGCAATCTCACCAGAAATGGAGGAGTGTTCCTCATTCTCCACATCCTTACCAGCATCTGCTGTCATCTGAGTTATCATAGCCATTCCAATTGGTGTAAGGTGGAATCTTAAATATAGAGTCAAACATTCTTTAAGTAGTAACATGGTTCAGCAATAGAACACCCTAATCTGGTCTCATATGATGGAACACTAGGAAAGGCAGTTGTGCAAAATTACCTCTGGGTTCTTTATGTAAGGCGTGTGTGTGTATGTGTGTGTGTGTGTGTAAAAAAACAACTGAACCTGTACTTACCTTTGCAGTGCCAAATGTCCTAAAGTCCCAATACATTCTAAAACCCAAAACATATTGGCACCCTAGCACTGTAGATAAGGCCTGCTCCACCTGGATATATAATATGCCTCTATTTTATTCATAAAAGTAGTCAAAGTTTCAGAAAAATCATAATAAATATAAATGTGACCAGTATTACCTCCAGGTACTACAATTATAGCCATATACAACCATTTCCACCTATTGTATGTTACAAAGGCATCTTAAGACTCACTTTATTTTACACTTATGGTCATTATGTAAACAGCTAAATTCATTAAACTGTAATATTCAAAGCATGTGCAGCTTAATATTTTGAAGTGACTGAGTGAAAGGTCTTTCTTCCATTTCTGTGATACATTTTGCCATTTCCCACAAAAGTCCAGATGCCTAGATTTACTATTCACAATTAAATGATAATTCCAGAGACAATAAAAACACTTACAAAAAATTAGGAATTTAAGGGCTATTATTCAGAAAGCAAGAACATTAATTCCAAGAAAAATATCGAGGGTGGATGATTGCAGTGCTTAGCATTCTATGAAGCACCCATGTAAAATAAACATGAGCTGGAATAGAAGATTTCGGGATTGGGTGGTAATTTTAAGAATAAAGCCCTAACAAATTTAATATACAAGTATTCTAAGTAAGTTCAAATATGCACAAATAGTTTCGATTCCAATTTACTTCCAAAATGCTTACAAAGCAAGTATGAGATTGGTTTAATAGGATTCCAAAGAGTTGTGTATTGGTGAAGAATAAAAGAAAGAATCTCTTTTTAAACAAGTAAAAATTACTCCAGGGATGATAATCATTCAAGGATGAAAGAGAAACACTTCTTCACACTGTAGTCTGTGACAAGCCACAATGTATCTGGCATTTTTCTGGACCCTAGACTTGTGAGGCACAGAACACGCTAAGTCCTGTCTTTCCTAGAACTAACAATCTTTTGGATGGACAAAAGAAAAAGTGCAAAGAAAACAGATGTGAGATGCTAATGTAATCACAAAGTGCAAAAACGAAGATGTGGGACATGGTAGAAATGAAAGTACAACTTCAGTATTGTGCCACTGTGTAATCCATTGGATTTAGAAAGTAAGACATGCAGAATGTCCAGGGAGAGCCTTGCAAGCCAAGAAACCTAGACATCAGTTGTTGGCTGTATGGTATAGTCTGTGAAGAGCAGAGGCTAGAGATGAGACTCAAAGGAGTGTCAGAATGGAGAAGTGCACAGAATGACTGCTTTAGACATAAAGACACTAAAAGGCAAGGTACCCTATAATGACAAGATAATCTGGAGAGTTTAAAGGGGGGATCAATAATAACACTTCAGCTACACATTAACATGATCAATCTATCTACAAATGTAAAAACTTTTGCAAGATAAAAATGCCAACAACTTTCAAGTTTCTCATCATAATCTACTTAGTTAAGAGGAATTAGACCAAGAACAATATGGTATCAGTAGCTGGCAGTAAATTGAACCACAATATAATCTGAAGTTGCACCAATAGAAGATATTGACTTTATAGGAGTGTAAGAAAAGAAAAGCAGTTAAGACAGACTCCTCCAGCTGACTTGACCATGATGAGTACTTAGTATAGCTCCTTACGTGTATTATAGAAGTTTCTTCTTGCCATAGAGGCCAATTAAAACAGAAATCCACAGGTGCTCAGAGTAAGGATAGTGAGAGACTATTTAGTTC
This sequence comes from Rhynchomys soricoides, assembly GCA_019843965.1. Taxonomy (NCBI): domain Eukaryota; kingdom Metazoa; phylum Chordata; class Mammalia; order Rodentia; family Muridae; genus Rhynchomys; species Rhynchomys soricoides. Next base: position 8,042,171 of record JADRCH010000030.1, read on the forward strand.
TGAATGGGGCATGTATATCTTATTTCCTCCCTCTGAAGCTCAGGAATTGTCATGGATGCAGAATGATTGTAAGAGCCAGATATAGTGGGCATGTGCTGTGAAACAGTGTTTTTCAGATGGTAGAGTGTTGTTGCACATATGAGCTCACAAGAGGCTGGACCATATGCAAAAGACCTGCACAAGACAAGGCTAACCACAATCCTGGCACAGATGGGGAGTGGGCTCATGAAATCCCACCCCTAGCTGAGGATATAATGGCAATCAATGGTAATTGATGGGAAGGATTAGTTTTATTCCAGGATTTTACTCCTAAGTGGCTACCCAGGTCTCAGATTACTTTTCTATAGCCATGCACATACAGTCATCTTTAAAGGGTCTCAGTATATTTTGAAAAATGAGTACATGAAATTGAGAAGAAAAAGTTGTTAGGGGTATTTGGAAGAAGCTGAAGGGGAGGAAGCAGTGATAGATTTAATCAATGTCAATTATATGTATGCATGAAATTCTCAGGTATTAAAAAGTCATTATATAATAAACAGCTTTCATTAAGAAAAGATAGGATAGTTCCAGCTTGACCTTTAAAAAGCATACCCAAGTATTAGAATTCCCATGTATTCAAAGACAAGACTTAATTCTAATTAAGTTTAGGGACTACAATGAACATTTGATTTTGGCCATAATAAATTTGAATAAATTCAAATGCAGTAGTTGAAGGCACTTGCTTTCAACAACAACTCAGCTCCGCTAACCATTCTTCATCCCACTGCACTCCACAGAGTGATCTCTTTTCCCTTTGGACATCTGAAAATGCTTGCCATTTCATGATGTACCAAGCCATTTCTTAAGGAGGCTATGTCATAATGAAGCAGAAATGTTTCTTTTAGTAATGTAACAGATGGAAAACAGAAAAAGTACAGTTTAGTCAGAATCATTTCACATCCCATGATCTTACACACTCAAACCATGTGTGTTGTTTGACTAAATAGTCAATATCACAAGTAGTAATAAACAGCAAATTAGACACATTTGTCTTCCTATAATAACTCAAATAAAAAAATTCCTTCTTCAAATATGTTCAGCTTATATTAAGAATGGTGCAAAGTATACCACAATTTAAGGAACAGTGTAATGTCGGGCCTCCCTAACAGCTATACAAAGGAAGAGATATATGGAGACACACCACTTCCTATTGTCAACAGATTCTGAGATGGGGAGGCACAGTATTCACTTGTATGCAAAGAGGTGAGCCCACTGGGATCTGGCTGGCAGCAACAAACTGAAGGCAATACAGATGTTCCTAATTAAACTCTGTTGGAAGTAAACAATACCAAACCTAGTATATTGGGGGGAGGGTATTTTTACAAAGAAATGGAGGCATGGAAATTGTGAAGGAAATAGCGAAGGGTGGAGTAGTATAACCAGAATAGACTATATACATTTATGAAAAAGTTTGCTATGTTATATGTCACATGGTACATTTGGATAAACTATATATACGTATGTCTTTGTGTCTTACACAGGAATACTAAGGAAGATGCTGTGGGCTAGACCATTTCATGAGTAGATTCATAGTGACAGCCACTTTTCCACTTTTGTCCTACTGCAAAATCACTCTTAATTGTGTTCTTTAGTCCTTCTTTTCAGAGAAATCTACTAAAAAGTGATCATGAAAATAATGGTATCTCTTGTCACCGGGCATAAATTAACATAAAAAAATATATTGTGTCCTCACTTAGAATTCTTGCCTTCAAAAATATAAGACAAACTGCTTTTTCTCAGACAATCATCCTCCTGAGCATTGTTTTAGCCTCAGTGACAGAGAGACCCTAAATTTCATAAGGAAGTAGATATCCCAGAGATAAGAAGTTTATCGCCCTCTTCTTGATTTTCTTTGATATTGTCCTTTAAAGTTTTGTATAACTGGGTTCCAGGTCCTTCTTACACAGAAGGGGACTAGTTAACAACAATTTTGTATTTAAAAATAATTAAGCAGTGAATTCTGGATGTTAACACAAAAATCTGATAAACATTTGAAGTGATGAGTTTCACACTATGTGTACATGTCTCCAAATACCATACCAAACAATCACTGTGTGCATTTAAAAGAAAATTAAAGAACAAGTATTTAACTGCAGTTATACCTGTAAGTTGGGTGAAAGAGGAATATATGTTCAATAGTCATTAAAAACAATTACAGTTCTGATTATTCTAAACTCTTGAAAGCAACAACTCCCTAACAATTCTTATTAACAATCATAGAAAATATGTTTCTAGAAATATTCAACTGTAAATTAATAAAACACTCTTCTACAGGAAGTCCTCCATGCAAAAATCACAGGGCAAAGTCATTTTCTTTTTACAATGTGCATAGTTCTAATATCTGTATCAGAGTAAATTTTAGAATAATATCACACACAGGATGTTTTTGTACCATCCTGTACACCATCTCTGCTATACTTTCCTTTATGTGCCTCTAGCTCCCTCACATACAGAGAGAAGGAGGAAGAAGGAGGAAAAAAAGAGAGACAGGGAAATAGAGAGAAAAAGACGGGGAGATAGAGATAGAGAGGAGGGGGGAGAGAGAGGAGAGAGATCGGTTTTGGTAAAGTAGCATACTGTAGTAGTGAGAGGAACTTCTCCACTATAATCCCACAGACCTGTCTCTTCAAACTCCACTAACAAACTAAGCATGGAAATGAGAAGTCTGAAGACATTCTGTGTGTGAGCACAGTTGCTGAGCTGGAAGGGAAATCTTTCTACTTCCCTTTGTCTGGAAAGCAATGCTTTTCAGTACGACTTTGTGCAACATTTGATTGGGTGACAGTAACAGACAGAATCTCTTTATGGCATGGCATGTTAAATAGAGCTTAGAGTTGCACTTGTCTGAAAATCAAACAAAGACAGAAAGAAACATGGAAAGAAAATGAGTTTCCTGAAAGGCTGCTGTATGAAATAAATCTTTTGAAATATGATCTTTGTGTAAAGTACATTTCTTAATCTCAGAAATAAATTATGTGTAGTTTAACATCTGCCAAGTTAACCAGACTGACCAACCAAGGGAATCTGACATTAAAACATGTGAATTACACTGTATAATACGGAGCCTTGTTACAAACTGAAGCAGGAAGGAGGAGATGGCCCCCACTGGTTTTCAGTATGCATTTAATTTGTCCAAAGCTATTCTTAATGGCTAATCAGTTACCGAGGGAGGACAGGCACTAGAATCCTTTATGTACCTTTTGTCAATGCTTGATTTTAAAATAAACCTAATACCCTTATTTTTTTCTTTGTGGCATGATATGTGTAGGTGAGCCATTAGGCAATATGTTCTGAATAAGTTTGAACAAGTGGAAAACATCATAATGTGAAAGAGAAAGAAAGCAATATCAAACAAGGGGGACAAGAAAGAGCACCCACCAGCTACCCAGAGCCAAATCTTTCATTTTCATTCAGGCTGTGCTAAAATTGAGAGCATTGTTGGCTTTAACAAATGACCTACCGTCATTTCAACATATGTAGTGTTCCCTTTAAAAATAAGCCTGCCCATCTGGAGGTAACCCAAAAGCCCCTAAAACTCAGGAATCTAAGAAAGCTTACAACACTTAGGAAAGCCAGAAATTTATGAGATGTATACATCACAAAGGAAGTAGAACATCACTTGGAAAAAACAGATTCTTCTGTGGAACAGGCAGCAAGTAAGGTAGACAGCACTAAGGGAGCCACTTTCATGAGTCTTCACACATGCGTGAGTCATTTTTTCAGTAATAGAAATGTCTCTGAGTCATCCATGTTCCTGAAGGTAACACCTACTTTTGCTTAAATAAATAACCCCAATGTCTCATTAGTTCACTGAAGTATTTCATGGAATTTTATTTATTTTATCTATTTGCAACTGCCATTAAGGGATAAATAGATCCCTGTTCTTGTATGCCAGAGGAGTCATAAAACATCTCCCAGTTAGGGATGGCTATTTTAAAAGAAATTTACCTTTAGATCCCATAAAAGCAAAAGTAGTGGAGAATAAATTTGAGGGTGGAGATAGACACAGAGCAGATAGGTACGTGATATGAAACATGACATCTATGCTTTCTTCATAGTTGACCCAACTGGGACTTAGGTTTTATTTAACTACCAGTTTCTCCTCCTTCACCTTGTTCTAGCTCTTTAGTATAAATGCATGAATATGGAAAAAACATTATATTTTCAACTACCAATTGTGTGAGTAAACATTTGTCCCAGGACTCAATTGAAACGAAGACTCTGAAATGAATGCACACATTTTGCAGTTTAGCTTCTGGGAAAATTGCAAAGTGAAATGTATTTTAGGTTAGAAAGGAATGCTTTCTACCTCTGACTTTAAAAGCAGAGTGCAGCATTTGAGATAAGTTCAGCAAGAGTAAATGAGGGAGGCCTGGGTTTAGTCAAAGCCAATGAGCTTTCCATTCAAAATAAGACAAACAATGGTTCAGAGAACAGTGAGAAAAGCAGAACAAAACAACCCAACTTAGACCACTTTAAATCTGATAATCCCAGTAATCTTTAAATCAAATCAACCATCTAAGGGAACCAAGTTGTTACTAATTTTAATTCAGTTTTAATTCCTAATTTAAAACTGATCTTCAATTGTCTTGTTCTTATATCTTTTTCTGTTAAATGAAAACTACATGTGAATGTATTGCGTCTATTCAAATATATGAGAGATATCCACAAAATTTAATAGTGGGTTTTTTAGGTCTCAGATTTGATGAGTATGAAAACCCCAGTTAGAAACAATTTGGGACTTGTCTTCTCAAATTATAAGTGAAGATTTATCATTTAAAAGTTGTCTTTGATTGGTTTTGGATCTTTATCCTCATGTATAATCAGAAATATAAGAAACTTGACTTTGCAGAAGGTGGGAGGAAATTGCCTTAGAAAATGTTTTTCAGGTCTGTGTCATGCCAACCTTACAATGAGATTTTTAAGGACATGATATCCATTGCGGTGGCTTGGCTATTTGGTCTGTGCTCCTGACAGGTCTGACATGCACACCGGCCCAAGAGCTATCTGAATTTGTTAATGAAACACACACACACACACACACACAGAGTTAATATGTCTTGACAAACTTAATGGCTGGACATTTCTAATCGTTTTCACACTGTTAGCAAACACTCCTTTCCTTTCCGGTACTCCTGAGTTAAAACTTTTAAAATCTTGATTTCATCTCTGCTACCCTAAACATAATTGTGGAAGTAGACTATGTGGCCACTTACCCTGATTCTCAAGTATCCGGTCCGGTGTTTCTTCTTTCCCATTGTGGCAATCTCTCTCCTCCTTCCTTTCTCCCAGTTCCTCTCCCTAGCAAATCTCCAAGTCCCACCTCAGTCTACCTACCCAACTATTGGCTGCTGCCCCCTTATTGATCAATCAAAACCTAACAGGAGACAAGGACCTTCAGCATTTGGAATCAGCATGCAGGTTCCCAGTTTGGGAAGCCAGAATAATTCAAAGTATTAGAACTAATCTCCAACAAATATCATTTCTTACCATTTAGTCATTGAGATATATGATACTGAATTAAATCAGGAGATATTTCTTTAAAAATCTAAAACTGGGATGATGGGGCCTAGATTTGAATCAGGAAAGGACAAGAGAAATGATGAAATAGAAAAAGCTTTATGTCTACCAACAATGAAAGTAAAATCTATGAATACTATTCACGGGTCAAGATGAAAATTGGAAATATGTGGCTGGAGCCCTCCTGAGTCCTGGCTCTGGTGGAGATATAAAGCATATATGACATAAATCTAGAGAAAGAACTCCTGGATACCTATGGACTGACAGCAGAGATATAGAGGACTGGACAGAAAAACAAAACAAAGTAAAACAAACAAACAAAAGAGCACATGCATTTTGGAAGCAATAGTTCAAGGTTAAAACATGACCAAGCTAAAACAACGTACATGGCACCTCAAGTAACAACAGACAAGCAGTCCCTTCTAAATGAAATGTTTCCTCTAGACTCAGTTGTTTCAACTCTGGAGCTCTCAAGTAATGAGATGTCAGAAATCAGGCCTAGGTTTCTGGCGCGTGTAAAGAGATGTAAGGAGGAAGAACAACTATGAAACAACCATTGCCTCTTCTAGGTAGAGACGCTTGAGCTGAAATTAAGTGCAAAGCAAGAGACTGAGCTCTACCATGATTTAAAAGAAAATACGAAAAATTCAAACACTCTATTGTTGAAAAAAGAATATGTTTTGTTCCCCAGTACAAAAGTTTGTGATTCAGAATACTACAAACTTGAAAAAGTATGATCATATGAAAGGAAAAGAAAAACCTTCAAAATGGGAAAACTTTCTGCTCTGAGTCCAATAAAGGTCTTCAATGTTTATTTTAGTATTGATAACTGTACATTTTTATGTACCAAACTAACCAAAGGACTTATAAAGAAAGCCCAATGGAGAAATAGAAAAGAGATTGACAGAAACAGAGGGAAATCAGGGGATTTACGTACAATTGCACTAGGGTCTGAAGAACAACTGTATTTGCATATAGTTTATCTACTTGGTTCGATTCTGAGGAATACATTGTTCAGCAACTCCATAGATTCACAATCACCTCAGACTCGGCTTCAAATCCTAGATGATGCAGATGAGCTTTCCTCCATGGTGACTCGATACACTTAGGAGAACTTGTAAACACAACTCACAGAGGGTACAGTCAAGGCTCTGGAACATACTATTTTAGAGCTCTTTCCTAATAGACAAGAAGATACTCAATAATAATGATTCAAACTGTAAACGATACATGGACCAGTAATGACACTGCTCACTATTATTATCAGTTTCTGTGTGCTAAAATAAGTATGTGCTCCACTTCCAGCCTACAGAACCACAGTGAGTGGGACTGATTACACTAGTATTTCCACAAACACTTGAACACTACAATGTTTTGACTGCTAAAATGTCTTTCGGCAACAGAAATATCTTAGCTCCTTCTTGAACTTAAGGGACCACTGTCAAGGATGTGGGACTGTTACTATCTGAAACTTTTTTATGTCACCTGTCACTGTACTGATATTCATTGAACATACCACTGCTACCATATGAAATGAACCCTGATGAATACACAGGGGAAAGAGAACTAGGAAAAAAGTGAAGAGAAAATGCTGTAAAACAATTGACAGGAAACAGAAGTATTAGGAGCATCCAAAATATATTTTTATTCCATTTTCTGTGTCTCTGTCTGTGTATGCACATGTCATATGTTTATACATATGTGTATATGTGTGTGTGTGTGTGTGTGTGTGTGTGTGAGAGACAGAGAGAGAGAGAGAGAGAGAGAGAGAGAGAGAGAGAGAGAGCGAGCGCCAGAGGTCAATAATGTTAGGAGTCTTTTTTATTATTCTTCACCTTATTCTTTAAAGCAATGTCTCTCACTGTACCTGGACCTTGGCAATTCAGCTACATTGGCTGGCTAGTGTCAACACAGCTTGCTTTTGACATGGGTGTTGGGGATCTGAAATCAGGACCTAATGATTGCATAGTATCAAATATTTTACTCACTGAGTCATCTCTCGTGCCCAAGTGTTTGAAAGATATTTCAACCTTCCTATTAGGCATGGAATCACTGACTAAAAATGAAATGAAACACAGTTTTACATGTGACCTAAAGTCAACCACTGCTAAGAAAACAGAAGAGAAAGTGCTTATGTGAAGATAGCTTTGGAGCAGCTACTGAATTAGTTATACAGTACTGTTTCAGTTTAAGAAATCTGGGAATGTGGAACTCTGTCGGCTTCAAGAAATGAGCTACCATCCAATCAAGATCTGTGAGAGAAAGGCTCCATGATACTAGTGGGCTCACTTATAATTGGCTTTCCTTTCTCATTCTGCTCTACCTCTCTTTGTTACCTCTGCTGGGTGCTTTCCTGTGAACTCCAAGGGAGATATTATGAAAATCTAACTCTTCTTATAATATTATACTAAAGAAGAAAGGTTTATTTTAATCTATATCCATGGAGCCCAGCACACAGCACCTCAAACCATTGGAGCTACAACAGAGATCAGGGCATCTTTGTATGAGATCATTAAGGCTTCTAGATGACCTGAAAATGCACGCTAATTGCTTGGGAAAATCTGTCATTAGAGCTTAGAGATATTCACTTCAACTGCCCAACCTCCAGGGAGGAAAGAAGGGCTGAACATTGACTTGCTAATGTGTAACCAATGGTTTAATAAATTGTGCTTACATAATATAGTATGCATAAAAATCATCAGGATACAGCAGGAGAACTCAAAGTCTAAGTAGTTCAGAAGGGTTCTGAGAGTGTATTATTCCTGGATAAGGCATGTGCACTGTGATGATCACCTAGATAAGATATGTGAACTGTGGTACACACTGACTAAGGCATATGGACTGTGATGCACACTTGGATAAGGCATGTGCACTGTTATGATCATCTAGATAAAGCATGTGGACTATAATGCATACCTGGATACAGCATGTGGACTGTTCATAAAAACTCTGCTATCCTAGTTTAATACCAACCAACACAGATAAAATTAATGTACAAAATCATATTAACATATATTCCAAATTATATATCCTAGGGTATTTCTTGTCCATTTACTATAAATACAAGACAAATAAAGTAAAATCAGATCCAAAAGCAAAAATAAATCTTAAAACCAGTAGTCTGAGACTAGACAATTCCAATATCACAGAACATTTTCAAGGTCTGACACAAGGTCCTTGCTACATTTTTGTAAGCATCATTCACTGGATCATGATGTAGACTTACTTTCTCAACATCACTCCACTTACTTATGAAATAGAATGACATTAGTCCCTCAAATCTAGAAGGTTCAACATTGTCTAATAAGGAAGTATCCTTTTGTGGCTGTAGAGACAGCTTCATGCAACCCAAAGGTTGCAGGTTTGATTTAAGTACCCTTATGTAATCCCAGAGCCATCTATAATTCCAGTTTCAGGGGCTCTGATTTTTCTTCTTGTTTCCTTGGTCACTGCTCACATGGGGTATACTAACATACATGCAGATTAAACATTCATACATAATAAATAAAATTTAAAAAGTACAGCTAAAATTCACATTAAGAAACAATCAACCTATGATCAAGATAGGTAGGGATCTCCTGTCATACAACTTTGATAAATGCTATTATGTGCAAAAACATCAATTACTTCTGGTATTCAATCAGTTAAAAAGCTACCTTTATCATCTCCAACTTTATCTGTGAAAGAGAGAACAATATTATTACTCATAACACCAAGGTGATAGATGGTTTAGTTAAACAGTTTACAACCACTATTGAAAAAGATCCAAGCTCTGGTATAAAAAAGAAATACCTCATCCAATAATTACTTACAAACCTCTACATTACATGCCTTACCCAAGGCTCAGTGGTAATCATGGAAGAAGAGAGGGAAAATTCTAAAATCTAGATGTTGGGAAAAACATGTTCTTCTGGACATGATAGGCCCAATGCACTCATGAACGCACAGCTGCCTGTATAATCTGCACATGACTGAGGCAGTCAATATCTTAACATGAAAGGGGAAAGGGCTCTTGAGCCCCCAATACTAACTTGGAAAATATGAAAAACCAATAATTTCAGAGTGAGAGAGAATCTGGTTGTTTTAAGGATGTAGCTCTTGGTGAACCATGCCCAACCTGGTGACCGTACATCTAATGAAATCAGTAAATTAATAAAAACAAAAGAAAAGACATAAATTTGGGAAGGAAAGGAGCTGATCTGGGAAGAGTTAGATGGAGGAGTTCAAAATATATTGTATGAAATTATGGAAAACTTAACAAAATGGAAAAAACAATGAAAGACTAGGGGGAACAAATATACTCACATAATACTAAGCCTGTATTAAGTTTTGTCATGTTGCTCAATTCCTTTCTATAATTATAATTCTCTCACTTAATTGAAAATAAACCTTTTAGCTTAAAAAAACCTGGCATTAAAACAGAGCTCATATGAAAATGAGTATGTTTTTTCCCAAAACAAAACTTGATAAAATCCATTTAAATGTGCAATTTTAACTTCCCATTATTGAAGCTTAAATTAGTAATGATAGGTGTTTAAATAAGCAATTTCCAATTACAATTAACATAAGCAATTCCTTATTACAGATGTAATCAATGGAGCTATTGGAGTTCAGTAAACAGTCTTTATTGCTGTGAATTATCTTCCCACATTACCATCTCTCCATCAGATACACAGATATTTTGTGTATTTTATGTTTTGAACTTATATACTACAACTACATGTTATTTTCATGTATCAAAATATGCTACTCACAAGCATCTGGCTTTGAGTCATTTTCCCGTCTTTTCTTTGTAAATAAAAGTAAAAATGCAGTGTGAACAGAAATAGATTCAAAGTATGAACACTAAGAAAACTAAACATTATTTTGCACTGTAGGTCAATGGTAAAACAAGGCTTGATGTCATTCTAAATCTAAGTCTCATGTATTATTACTATTGTTTCTATTTTTAAAGAAGCACAGTCTTATGATTTAGATAGATGGAAACATCTTTACATGAAGCATAAACAAAATTATGGATTCAAAAATATGGATATTCCAAGTTTTCTACACTGATAGCTTTAGAGAAGATGAGATATATCCCCACTTCTCTTTCTCTCTCTCTCTCTTTCTCTCTCTCTCTCTCTCTCTCTCTCTCTCTCTCTCTCTCTTTTCTCAAACTCATGAAGGAGATAAAGCGAGGAAGCTATCGTAGCTAGCATCAATGGTCAACTTGACATAGCCAACTATCAACTGAAGAAGTTACAATTGAGGGATTTCCAGAATCTGAATGGCTTGTGGACAAGTCAACAAGAGATTGTTTAGATTGATTATTGATCTCAGAAGACACAGCCCACTGTGCACAACACTATCCTTGGGCAGGAAGCCTGGGCTTTATAAGCAGGATATCTGAGAAAGAGTGAAAGAATGACCCAGAGAGCAGACAAAAATCTAGTATTCCCCCATGGTTTGTTCCTCTAGGTCCTTGCCCTGACTTCCTTCAGAGATGGAAGATGACCAGCAGATGTCACCTGAATAAAAGCTCTCTACTCCAAATTGCCTTTTGATCAGAAAGTTTTATCACAGCAACACAAAAGGCTACTAGTGCAGAGGCCAACAGTGATCTGACACAGAGGTCTCTACATCCACCCAGAGGATCTCCATACCACCACACACGAGAGTTTAGATGCATTTAAACCAGTAAATGAGAACCAAAAAAAAAAAAAAAACAACCAGATGTTGCTATTTCTGACAGATAGGGAAATTTTCTATAGGTTGTTTCAATACCCTTTTTTTTTTTTAATTTCATCTGAAATCATGTGATATGGAGAATAGAAATATTTTCCAGATTACTAGATGTTTTATTTGTTACTAGAGGAAAAGAAAAGCTCATCTCAGACAGCCTTGTCTGTCCTCAGTGGGAGAGGATATATGCAGGCTTACAGAGACTTGATGTGAGAGTGCAGGGAGATACATAGGGGGCCTCCACCTGCTCAGGGGAGAAGGGGAGGGGCTATGGCTGAAGAATTGTGGGAGGGGTGGCTTGGAGGAGGGGGTTAAGGAGGATATAAAGTGATTAAGTAAAAAAGAAAGAAAGACAGACAGAGAGAGAGAAAAGAAAAGCAAGAAGAGCTCAGCTCAATGCCAAGCACACATTACAGAAGAATGTTATATGAGTCTACTATTATGTTTCTTCTCCTACTTTGGTTAAGTTTTGATTATTAGCCAAGGAGATAAATTGCTTACTAATTTTGTCATTAATGTTTGCCCAACATTTTTTGTCTATAAGTGCAATGTACATTTTATTTTTTGTAAAATTAATTGTTATACAATAAAAAAGCAGAATCATATTTTGAAATGAAACTTGAAAAATCAAACTAAGCTTAAAATGAACATTCCCTTCCTGTGGACAACTTGCTTTTCATCTATTAGCATTTATTTTAGGAAAGCCATCCTCCATGCCTCCTGGAATTCTTCAATGTCTCTATTTCCAAGAATATGAAACTTAGTCTCCAAAGCAGAGAAAGAATTGGTACTGTCCCTTATATCTATAAAGTTAAAGACTGGCCTTTGAAAGAAGAAAATACCTTAGGCACCAAGTTCAAGGGACTTTAGACTGGGCAGCTTACCACCAACTAAAATATCTCATGCAAATCCTTTCATTTTTCCCAGGTCTTAAGGTGAATATTGTAAAATGGAAAACTCATCATGTCACTGTGGAGAAACCCTATAAGATGCCAGAGCTCATGCTGCTCAAAGTAGTGCAACAGAAACAGACCTGTGAATGAGGCTTTTATTTCCTTGGAAGATGGGAAAATGGGATGAGATGTGAGGCATACCCACACTGTGCAAATGCACCAAGGTGGCTTGGCCTGAATCCAGAACTTTGCTTTATCTGTTTTAACTACCCCTAGACCTAGGGCTAGAAGTTTCTAGCCTCTATACAACCTACTCTTCCATCTTGACTGATTTAATCTGACTTCTATTAACTTCTGACTGAATTGCTCTGCTTGAAGTCATACTAACTTTAACAATATGCTCTAATCCTCTGACTCCTCAGTCATTGGCTCCTTCCGTCTTTACTTGTGTCTAGCTTGTTCTTTCTGTAACCTGTCTCTTTAAAACTGTCCTGGCAAAACTGCCATACACACACACACACACACACACACACACACACACACTTATCTATCTATCTATCTATCTATCTATCATCTATCTATCTTACTGGTGTTAAGTAACCTCTTCTTTCTGTGCTGTGTGTTGGGCATATCCTATCTCTGGCTCATTCTGCTTGATCTTTCTCTGATTAATTACTTTGACATTAGAAGTCACTTTCAAACATGGCTGCTTTCTTCTACAAACTAATCTTAGCTTTATTGTTTTGGATGAAAAGTGTGTACTAAGGGTATTCTGGCCTGGTCATATAGACCTAGAAGGTCTTTGGATATAATCCCTTAACAGAGCATACAGGTTGATGGATTAAAATTCCTCTATGCAGACCTCTCTAGAGTACATGCTTAGCAAATGGAGACTCACAGGAACAACAGGAAAATGTTCTAGACTCATCTTTCTTTAACTCATCTAACTTAAGTATCAAATAATCAGAATTGTATTAACATTTCATTTACTTTTAACCGAGCTTGAAAAAATAACCAAATCAAACCAGCATGATACTCTACCATTTTGGAATAAAGCCTGCTAAGAGATGACTCTTATCATGGCTATCTGGTTCTAATACATGTAAGTAAGAATGAAGCCAAGCTGAGATATTCTCTGATTCTTGAACCATCAATTTGTTAGCTATTTTCATTGTCTTAAGTTTGATCTCATTTTGTAAAAATTCAGTAAAGATGGAATTATTATTTAATTTCACTTGCTTTTGTTAAAAATCAAAAGGATCTCTAGAGAATTTGTTTATCAATTTAGATAATTAGAATTAAGAATAGAGGATAGAGAATTAACCAGCTTATTAACTTAGCAAATACAAATGGTAAAGAAAGCCAAAGCAGTAGCTCTCCATTGCAAAGGAGTATCAGCTTCCCTTTAAAGGCAATTACATTACATTCCTATCTCACCCCTCCTCTTTGTTGTTCACCAGGACTAAAATAATAGACTCATCTGCCCTAAAGGTAGACATTATTAGTTGCTCACTTGTATCAAGGAAAGTTTGCCTCATTAACAGAAGTCTCCCCCATGCTGTGGTTTGTCATGGTTATGCATGAAGCAGAAAACTTCATTAAATCAGATCTTCAACATTCTTCATTTACTTCTTCATTCAATATTTATGAAATGGGTTTATTCAACTCCCTCACCTTTGAAGAGTTTACACAATTGATTAGTTCATTATCCATCCATTCTATGTGTATATTTTCCCTTTGAACATATTCCCCAAATCCACAACAAACAATGACAGACTCAAATTGTACCATCATGAATTTGTCTTGGGCTTGAAAGCTATGTATTGATTATCACTGGCATTGTAAATGAGGAAAAGACATCATCTGTGCAGCTTTTAGTTTCTCAAGGCACAGTTGTGTCATAGCATCAATTTGTGCCTAAGTGTATTGAGTTTTTACCTTTTTTTTTTTTTTTGGTTTTCAAATAAACATGATCTGATGCATAAAAATGATGACCTTTGAAATTCCTTTGCTATAACTTAACAACATAATCTACCTGTCTTTGAAATGGGTACTTGAATCAGAACTGGCCTCTAGTCTTCCAAATTGTGATTATCCCCCTGATTGGCATTATTGGTTAAATATTAAACAGTACTCAGCATAACTGAAACATATTTCTTCATCTTATATTTCATAGACGGATTTTTACTTGTGTTTCAAAGATAGAAGCAAAACAAAACCAAAAAAAGCTGAAAATTATTTCAAGCAAGAATTCACTGAACAATATAAACAATCAGGTTAATAGTCTTCCTCTAAATGCATAAATTGATCCTACTTTACCAACTTTCTACTGTTTTAAATCTTCAACATAGAAAAGCAACCTTCATTAAAAAAATATAGATGTGTGGGTTGTCAGAGCCCATAATGCAGTGAGATTGTATATAACAAGCTATTGAAATTTCATGTTTTCTTTATTCACCAAGCACTCCTTAGATTGGGCAATGAATCTATCTTAGTTTTGTGGTCCTGACAAAAGTATATTTGATACTATTTGGAACAAAGAAACAGAAAGGAAAGTAGAACACTGCTCACCCATCTCCTTGCCTGAGTCTGTACACTTATAAGAACAGATGACACCTGTTACCCGCTGTCCCAATTCACCCTTGTCAGTGAGTAGTCTGAAGGAGTTATTGGAAGGTTTCATTCAGATTACAGGGGACTGGCTGTCCTGGTTATGTCTAGATTAAACTTGGTTATCAATTAATGTTATAAACAGACACTGAAGAGAGTTTTCAAATGTTACTATGACAAATTTAGTCTTTCTTAGAGTAAGCACTATGATTTCTTGATCATCTGACTAAAAACAGGATGTTAGAACAGAGAGGAAACAATCACTGCTTAAGAAAACCTTGTCCATGATGGGCATCTATTTCCATCTGCACCTTTACAGATGCATCTGATGTTAAAGACCTGTTCACACTTTGTATTAGCCATTGATGAGTATGGACATACATGCTATTCTATATTCAATCAAAGACAAAGAAACAACTGGTCTTTTGGAAGCCTCTTTTTATTACTACAATTGTTCTGCATATGTAAACTACAGAACCCAGATCTACCTGGGCACCTCCCTGTAGATTTCTATGAAGCACCATTCTGAAAGTTAACATATATACAGACGAAACTCCAAAGCAAAACCTCTCTTGGGTACCCAAAATGACCTCAGGATTGCCTTTTTCTTCAGTCTCTCAATCTCAGTAACACCCCCCCCCCCATATACTGGTTTAGTAAAAAAAAAAAAAAAAAATGAGATTTTTCTCTCACTTTCCACGTTCATGATAAGTTCATTTCATGTTCACTTTCAATGACATACAGAATCCAACACAATACCCTTCTAGCTCTTGAGCCTTCTCATCTGATATCACATCATCACTATAACTGGATAAAGTTGCCCAAGTCCCACCTCCATGTTTCATCTTGATAGAGAGTTTAGAGTAAACAAAGTGTCATCTTTTTTTCTGGTCCAAAGACTGAAGACTTCTCATTTAGTTTTTAAAGATTTACAATTAACTATACCCCTTATTCAATCTGGCCTCTGACACCTCCTTTACTTCTTGAGCAGCAAAATGTCTTCTATACTCTAACCACAAGTCTGCCCCAGACCTTGTGCTATGAGGAAGATTCATCTTCCAATTACTAGTAATTCTTGCTTTCAGTCTGTTTCATTCTAGCCTTGCTCATATATTCATTTTTAGGTGATGCCTTGATAAACCAGTCTATTAAATATAAATCCTCTGAAGAAGATTTTCCTTCTATAGCACTCAAACCACTGAACAGATAATACACTTACTTATCTCATTTGATTTTCATATAGTACTAAAATTGACATTTCTAACACAGTACATCTATAGAAAACACACATGTCTTCCTAAGTAACCTCTACCATATGATTTTTAACATTCCAGAAACAGTATTTGTATGTATATGAATATGTATGCATGCATATTTATACATGAGCTGGGACATGTTCTTGTTTGAGTAACATTTGAATGTGTGCATGTAATTTTGGAAGCGTGAAGTTGGCATCAAGTGTCTTTCTTGATTGTTTAACTCATTCTTTCTTTCTCTTTCTCTTTTTTTCTGATGCAGGATAATGGACTGAACCTGGAGTTGTCAGTACCATCTAGTCTAGCTACCTGGGGAATACCTTATCTCTGCCTCTGGAACACTGGGTTTAACAGAAGATGTCCTGCTATTATACGTGTTCTAGGGACCTGAATTTCAGTTCCCCATGCTTGTGGAGACTCCATTGAGCAAACTTGCAAGGTAAGAAAAAAATGATATAAAATGAATTAAAGGACTGCCATTCAGGTTTATGAATATGTGTAATGATGTAGACTTTGTTTAGAAGAATGGAAATCCTGTTATTTTAAATAATAATGGACTACAATACTTAGAAACAGCATCTTAGTTTCCTTTATAAGTATTTGAACCTCTGACTCCCAAGTTTCCGTTGAGTTAGTTAGGAACTATTTGGTTCATTTGTCCATATATAAACCAGGAGAGTTTCGGTAATATTCCAAATGTTACGTCAATAAGGTGAATCTACATTTCATGAATTCTGTATTTTTCAAAGAGAATTTACTCCTCTTCAGCACAGGGAAAAACATAAAGTGAGTAAATATTACCCAGTAGTTCTTAAATTTTCAAACCATGACTTATACCCTTCCTTACAGATTGTACACCTTATAAATGAAAATAATTGGCAACTCCTCATTCAAAGTGTTACCCTGACAATTTCTAGAATGAGTTTTTACCCCGCCCCCCAAAAATGATTTCTCTGTAAAAGATTCTAGAATTGTTTTTGAATCTTCATATAATATCTAAAATTACAAATGTATAAACAATCCAAAATTCAGAATATTACCTTACATTTCCTGGTTATATGAGTTTATACCATGGGGTGTCAGTATCAATTTACATTTAACATCATATGCTTAGAGGTTGGAGTGTAGTTCATTTGGCAGAAATTTTATCTAGCATGCTTAAAGCCCAGGGCTCAATTTCCAGATCCCTACAACAACATAAATCAGGCACGGTGACTCACAGCTCAAATGCAAGCATCACAGAGGTGAAAGCTGGAGGATCAAAAGTCCAAAGATGTCCTCAGCTACAGTGTCAGTTTGAATTTGAGTTCAGCCGAGGACACATAAAAACCTGCCCACACATTAAAAATAAACAACCAAACAACCAACAACAAACAAAAACAAACTACCACCACCACCAAAACCCAGAAATGTCTCTGCTATTATATGAAAAAAATGATAAATGTAGGTATGCAAACTTGAGCTGCTAAAGTATATTTCCCTTTATTATGGAAGTCTATCTTCCGTGTGATCATCGGCTTTCCTACAAGGCCATGGCTCCTCTGATAACTTAGATGGAGGTCAATTATTTATATAATTTTCTCCATATACTGCAAATCTAGTGTGAAACCAGTAGCTAAATATGCATGTTATTCAATATCCACTTGTTTTTAATAGGGGATGTTTTCTTCTTGTCCATATTCATTTTAAGAATTAAAGATTTACTATATTTTAGTCATATTTATGTAGAGTTATTTATTCTAATATTGTCATCTAAGACATTTACCTTCCCTCCTCATCGATTTTCATAACAACAAAGAAAATTATTCACTGGTAAGTGAACATATGGTAAAGAGAATAATATGTGTTATATGCAGAGGAGATTTAGGGTGGAAAAAAGTACAATGTGTTAACATCAATAACACCAAATCACTGCATCCAGGTGCATTCTTCTAAGTTAGTCTGATGACTTCTGACAGATTATTTCTGTCCCAAAATACTAAGTATTTTACTTGATCTATGGAATTTCAAGATACAAATGATAAAGTAATAGCAAATCCTTTCCACTTGAGAGTCTGCATACTTGAATTCAGGAATCTCTAGCAGATCATCTATGATATTCACACAAATGTTATCACAAGAAAGTTAGCTCCCAGGCACAGTTGGAGAAAGCTAAAACTTACATGGTCCTTAAAGATTTGGTGAAACAAACAGTGGGATCTTAATCATTAAACTAATAACTACCTTTTATGGCTCATTTAAATTTCCCTAACAAAATTTTTGTTGACATCTCTGTAAGATTAGTGTTTTCAAGGAACAACACACTCTAATAACTGTCAAGAATGACATGGTCAAATTCAGCACATGCTCTAATGCTTGTGAGATCTAGACACCAAACTAATAGGCAACATACATAAATTCACACTCATCACAATAGAGATCTGTATTACATAATTTTTACATAATCTTTTGATCCCAGGATTCTTATGTATTAATGGACAAATATTGGGTTTAATAATTCATTCAATCAACTTGCACTTAATGACTATGTGCCAAATTAGATGCCCTGGATTCATGAAGAAAGATGCTTCAAATCCAATGCAAACAGAGTTTCCAAATAAATGAATTACCTCAGGAAGATGATGTCTACAAACCAGCCAAGCACTGTGTTCTAAACTAATAGTGGGGTATAGCCCAAGACAGAATTTCTCTGTCACTGAAGAGGAATAAATTAATAAGCAAGTGAGCAATCAAAGATGTAACAAGGGAAGAGTGTAAAAGGTCAAAAGGAATAAAAAAAGAATAGAAATAAACAAGGAAGAGAGAAGTAGGAGCAAACTAGGATATAGGTGATAATTTGTTGCTAGTGAGAACATGGTGGTGTATAAAACACAAAGTATGAAAATCTGGACTTATTTGGGAAGCTGCAGGATAGAAAAGATAAATGATAAGAACCCAAAACCAGACTTCTGCCAGGAAAGCCAGTTCCAGAAGCTCAGCCAGTGCTCTGGAGCAGTAAGGGGTGAACTCTATAGCTTAGTTAGAGTCATGTGCTTCATTTAAACCAAAGAAGTCTTTGGAGATTTTAAAAGAATAGACCACACAAGTTTAAACTAGAAAAGTCCAAAATTTTCTATGATAGAAATACTGGAAATATATTATAGGCTAATGGAATCTAAACCTTAGAGAAACTAAAGAGGAAATTGCAAGATCCCAGATGCTTACTGAGGATGAATTATTATAAACCAGTACATTTTAATACTCTCTGCAATTTGTCATGTGTTAAAGAATTTTCTTGTTCAAGACTACAATCTCTTGAAAGTATGTATAAAGACAGTCATTAACCTGTCTCAGTGTTGAAAGTAAGGTGGATATAATATATTTTTCTACTTGGCTGCTAAACCAATGCTCTAGGCCACCATATGTTACCATTCTCATGACAAAAGCCTAACAATGAAGAGCATAAAAACTAAAGATCCAAGAATATGTGAAGCATTTATACTGGCATTCTATGAAAAAGAAGAAAGCTGACTCCTGGCCTCCAGCACAATTGTCCCAGAAGGATAATCATAATACAAGGCATATTTTAGGCATAAGAAGCCAGTTATTGGAGCATATTTTAGATATGCTTATCACAGTAAGTAGGTTCACAACAAAATTAAATCCAGAAAGGGCTAGTCCTCACCCATCCTTAGTCTTCCTTCCACAAAAGCAGACTGCTTATTTACTAACCACTTTACTAGGTTCTGGGTATCTTCCCGCATGAATTTGTGCCTGGTCTCATGGGAAGGGTCTGTAATCCCAGCCGCTCAGAAGCTTAGGCAGTGGATCACAGATTCAAGGCCAACCTGGGCTATACATAGCAAGACTAGTCTGGGTAACTCAGGAGATTCTCTGCCTAGCATATGTAAGGCTGTGATTGCTTTGCTAAGTGCCAATGCCTAAAAGTGAGCTTGGTCAGAGGCTCTTAGACTGAATTTCTACCATGCTCTTGCCTCTCTCCAAACCTGCTTTGCTTGCTATTTGGTTTGAAAATGTCAGAGATCATACCCAGACTACACCCTCAAGCCCACCTGACTGAGCCATACCTCTAACTCTTACCTTTTCTTTTAATTTGATCTTTATATTTCAAAAATTGTTATTGACTCAAATTTTCCATTTTTCAGGTTCAAGAGATGGCTTAGGAGGTGAAGTACTTTACTGAGCAATCAGAAGGACATGAGTTCTGATCCCTAGCATGCAAGTAAATTCAAGACAAGTCGGAATACTTCTGAAGCTCCAGTCTTGGGATAGCTGAAACAAACATGTGATGAGTACTTGCTCATTAGTGAGTCTATCCAAATTGGCAAGTTCTAAGTCAATGAAAAAAAAAAACTGTCTAGAGAGCTAAGTTAGAGAGCAACAGATGAAGATATCAAAATCTTACCTCTGGAGTCCACAGGTGGACAAAGAGGTGAATACACCAGACACAAACCAAAAAATAAAAATAAAAATATATTTTCTCTATCTTTATTTCATATACATATGGCACACACTAATTTCAGTTGTTTGGGCATCCTAGGACTGGCACAGTGGTGTATGCCCTTCTTCTCTGTGCTCAGGACACAGAGGTCTGGTCTACATAGAAAAGTCTACACCAGCTGGGGCTATGCAGTGAAACCCTGTCTTCAAAGAGACAAAGTAAAACTAAAAGAAAATAAAAATCTAACGGAAAGTATAATTCATCCATTTTGTACTCTATTTATATCTGGGTGGCAATTGATGACTTTTATAAACCATAAATCAATTTAGAATGGCAAGTCCAATGCTTGCCTGCTCACTCGGTGACTATGACATGTTGCTGGGGTTTCCATTCTTTTCTATAAGGCTCCTATGTCTAAACAAGATTCCTTGTTTCTCAGCATGAAACATATAGGAATATTTCTGTTGCCCATCATAGACTAATCAGTTAGAATCCAAGCAGCTACCATCACTAGCATTGCCTAATCAAGCTGCTCTGTATACAGTGTTAATGAATGAACTGATGGACAACAAGGTGAAGTCTGGTATAAACACTAATGGTAAGTTCCAACAAGAAATCATGACTTTTCTTTTCTTGAAGCCTTTTTATCTCTTTGTTCATCATACTCCAGCATGGTCTGTCCACTTACAAACAACTTTATTGCTGAATTAATTTTTTTAAAATAACTTTTATTTTTTTACTGTCCAGTCGTTACCCCTCTCCCAGTCTGCCCTCCTCCAGTTCCTCATCCCATTCCTCCTCCCTTTGTCTCCAAGAGGATTTCCCCAATTTATTAAAATCGATTTTAAATTTATATTTGCCTAAGATTTCAACCTTATGTTCAACAGGACGTTTTCAGGCATTTGTATGGGACTTTCACAATGAACCACAAGGGAGCCACCTCCCTCAGCTCTGCTCAGTCATGTCATATGCCCTATTCACCTCATCACTTTCCTCATCCCATCCAATTTTAATGCCTTTCACAGAACCACTCCTTCTCTTTCCAGACTTCCAGCTTTCTCTTTGCCTACTGCAATCAATAGGACTCCTTTACAAATGCTTCAGGAAGGAGACTTGCTAAAGTCTAATAGACTCATCAGATATGACTCTCAAATGTTAAATGCCACACTGACATTCAAAAATTCATCTTGGGTCTCACATCGGGAAAATGAAACCATGCCTCTCAGAGTTCAGCAAAGCAACTTTCTCTATAAAAACAGGATGTAAAAGCTGACTACTTCCAGGTACCACTTTCAAATCTGGAACCCAGAATGCACAGTGAGATTCAGTGATGAGTCATGCCTAGTCCCATTGCTCTGAAATAATCCCAAAGTGGATTTCAGTATGATAATAGTACCACAATTGTAAATGCATGCAGTGACCAGATCACTTTGTGCTTTCACCTGTTTATCAGGAATTATAGGGTCAGAGCACTCAGAAAAATAGTTGTTGTGGATAGCCCTGGGGCTATTTGTATTCTGTTAATTCTGCCCTCCTGGGAGGGGCTTCAGACAAAGAGTGAGTTACACCTGTGACTTCTTGTGAACAAATCCCCTGATGAATAAAGGAGCCAGGATTTGCCACCAGAGGAATCAGATATGATAAGGTTTACAAGATTAGATTTTAGGTGTTGTGCCCAGAGATTGAATTACTACTGTTTCTGAGCTAAGTTTGTGTTGTGTTTTCCTTCATGCGGCGTCTGGGTTCCAGAGAGAAAGGTACAGCAGCAAAGTATGGGTTTGCTTGATGTGCACCACAGAGACCATGGGGGCATTGAAGCATGGGGCTGGCATGGTAGCAACCCGCCAGTGGGAACCTAGTGAGCTCTGACTCAGAGCTCCATGAGATGAAAGCATGTTGGCCATTGCTCTCCAGTGCGTGGCTGGCTAGCCCGCCTGGGATGAGAGAACCAGGGAATAACGCGGGAACATAATATACATTTCCTTCTTTTTAAATATTTCCCACAACAAATAGTGATCTCACAGAGACTGTGGCAGTACACATGGGGCCTGTACAGCTCCAAGCTAGACAGGGTCATATTAAGAGGGGGAAGTGGATAAATGTCTCACCCTTAATCAAGAAGTCATCTGCAATTGCAAACTCCTTGCAAAGAAAAACTCAATTTCCTTCAGGGGAGCTACATTTGGTATATTAATCATACCCAACATAAAAAGAACTAAGTAGTATCTTTTGCAGACTTTTTGTCTGATATTGCCTTGTTTGGTCGTTTTATATTTTTTGTTTGTCTGTTTGTTTGGTTGGTTGGGTTTTATGTTGTTGTTTTTGTTGTTGTTGTTGTTTTCTCTGTCTTCTTGTCTTTTCTGAGTTTGTGTTTTTATTGATTTTGTGAAGCAGAATGTGTATGCATTTATACCTCTGCTTGCCTGTGTGTGTGTGTGTGTGTGTGTGTGTGTGTTTGTTTCATTGTTTGATAGTTTGTTTGTTTTCTAAAGAGAGAGAGAAAATAAGGCCTAGATTATAACGAGTGAGGATTTGGGAAGGATCTGGAAAGAGTTAGGGTAGAGGAATCAGAATATATTGTATAAAAATATTTTAAAATCCTTAAAAATGATTTTAAATGTGTATACACACACACACACATATATATGTACGTATACACACACACACAAGCAGATAAAACAGCCCCTTCAAACCATGGAATAATGAAACATTAACAATTGTATTCTAACTTAAAAGTTGCCTTGACTTATGCTCGATTCTATCATTTAATATATGAAATTGCTGCAACTGATAAGCAGTTTTGTTTTCCTGACAATAACTTCCAAGAAAATGAAAACTACAAAGACAGAACAGTCACAGGTATCCTTGTCCTAAAGATACCTAGTGTATGCTGGACTTAATCAGTAAGTATTCGGTGAAAGATGGAATTAACCTTGAACACAGAGTGTCTGTATAAGTCAGGGATAAATGGTTTACTGGTGTAGCTTACAAGCTATCATCTGAATAGTCCAACAATGGTGGTTTCCTGATGGAAAGGCCAAAGAATAGTAGTTGTTCAGTCCAGGAGACTGGATGTCTCAGCAGCCCCAATCTGGTAATGGAGTCCCATAGAAATTTCTAGAGAGATGTCATTCTTTAGTCTATCTTAGAATCAGGAAGTAGATTCTAATACAGGCAAATGAACATCTTAGCAGCAGAGTAGATGAACTTGCCAGTAAGAGTGAGGAAAGCAGGCAATATGCTGAAGATTTCTTCCCCCATGCCATTCTATGGGCTGCCAGCAGGAGGTGTGACCTAGCTTTATACAATAGAGCAGTCTGGTCTTCTCACAACTCTCAAAAGTCCCATCGAGGGAATATCCAGTTGCTTGGGCTGTAATTGATTCCAGATATTGTCGAGTTGACATCGGAACTATGCATCACAAGTCCACCCCTTACCAATGTGACACACAATTATCTTTCTTAATATCATGGTTGATTTCCAAATGAGGTCCCAGAAATAAGGCATTTCTGTGACAAGTCTGACATGTGGTATTTGGGGTTTGTTTTGAATTTTGGGTTTGTTGTTGTTGTTGTTGTTTGGTTTTGAATGTCAGTGGTTGACTGTTCTAAGCAGGGTTTAATGTGTCATCCTAATAGGAGATTGGAAGAGAATGGTGCTGAAAGCCATGAGGACTATGCGGGCCCTTCTCCTGAGTTTTCATAGGGGAGTAATATTAACAACTAGGATAGACATTATGGCCGCCTTCTGTCTTTGTCCTAAGTCATACAAACTCATTGGATTTCAAGATATTGAGATTATACCCAGAGTCCCAATTGCATCCTTCCATGTTTTCTTTGTTCTTGGTTCAACACCTCTTTAGCCCTGAGAGTCTAACTGTGGTGTGTCCCCCATCTTGAAGAAGAAGCCAGTTTTGTATGACAGATCTACTTGTCATGTAAAATGGCTGTACATCCACACAGAATGCTCATTGTCAAAAATGAGGTTTAATTTTTTCTTTGAGCAAAATCATATTCTAAGCTTCTTAAAGAGTTTAATGAGTGAGGCTGATACTGCTGAACTTTCTAAGGGGATTGTTCACTGGGAAGAATATTCTGACAGAAAGCCTAGGGTGGTTGGTTCTCACTCATGCCTCTCTCTGCTTCATTCCCTCCCTAGTGCTTCACCTTTTAGGACTCCTGGTCACCATGGTGACACTGTATAAAAGTCTATTATCAAAACTCTCAAACTAAAGCCATGTTTCCCCTCACAGGAGATTACATTTCCCAGAAATCAAAATCTCAAGCTACAGGCATCAACTGCCTAGGCAGAACATCAAGCGTGTCAAATGTACCAATTAGCCTCTTCAAGGAGCTTTGTGAAAGAAACCTTCTCCTTGACTTAGCCAAGGAAGAAAGTGAAGATAGAAATAAGACAGGGACTTTGAGTTTCTTCAAGGCTAAGTCCTTTGATTGCAGCACTCAGGGCACATACTAACCTCCGCTATTAAAAGTAATAGTGCAGAAATGGACACTGGGAACCAGATACTGCCAGATAACCTTCTTTTGTACAATGTTTCTTTTGTTCTATATAGATTCTTGGTTTGTTCGCTCTGATAATTTTTTAACTGCAGCCTGAATCAGTGCTTGGTATGTGCCCAGATAAATGGAGTCTATTCTAGCCATTGTTTCAAAGACTCCTTATTGAGTCTTATTTGTATATTCTTTCATAAATTAGCTACATATATTCTTATCATATTTCTCCCATTTTATGCTCTCATTCCCTTTTTTCTTTCCCTGAACCCCATTGCCACCAAGACCCCTCCTATGTTTATGCTTTTATTTATCTACTTGTGGCCCACTGCAGTTAATTAAGATTGACTATATAAGCATCTGTGGGAGTTGAGAAGGGCATCTTATAGGGTTCTATGACTGAAGAATATGACACCTTGTCCCCAAGAAAAGATTAAATGTAATAGAGTCTTAGTGAGAGCTGAAGCATTTGGCCCCATATTCCCTCCATGATGGAATATTGATGGGCCCAATATTTTAAGATCTTGGATTAGGTAGCCACTGTAACTGTGAGTTCATGGCATAATAACCATGACATGCTTGGAAGATAATCATCTCATTTCTTAAGTTTCTACAAACATATAATATTCTAAAATAAATGAGCTAAGAGGGGAAATAACAACTATTCAACCTAAAGAGTCTAAGTTCCTAGTTTTCAGGACAT
Organism: Rhynchomys soricoides; assembly: GCA_019843965.1. Classification (NCBI taxonomy): domain Eukaryota; kingdom Metazoa; phylum Chordata; class Mammalia; order Rodentia; family Muridae; genus Rhynchomys; species Rhynchomys soricoides. The sequence continues at coordinate 8,067,868 of JADRCH010000030.1, forward strand.
GAAAGCTGATATTTATGTTAGCCATAAGATCTGGTGATATACATGATGATGCTGTTTTGGGGAGAGGTTAGATGGTTGGGAAAGGCTGTATAATTCCTTATTGAGTTTGTGCTAATTTGGGGTTGTTTATACAACTGAAGCAACTGACATTGGATCTCTTCTGTCCTTCTGGCTTTGTCATGCTTATCCACAATGGTGCAGTGTGTTTTAACTCTGAGATTGAGCGAACTGTGTGGAGCCCACTCTATAGAAAGAAAAAGCAGATGCTAGGCCTTGTTCTCTCTCTGAATAGAAACATGAGAATAAGCTTAGAATTGGTTTGATTGAGGATAGGTTCACCTCCCTGCTTTAGTTACTGTTCTCTTCTTACAATGAAACAACAATAAAAAAAAAGCATTTAATTGGGGTCTTGTCTTGAGTTTCAAAGGGTGAGTCCATGAGCATAAATCATATAGAAATTCTGAACCTGAACTGGAGGATTTCTATAGATTGTCTTAATGAAAAGATGCAGAAGGCGGTTGACGAAGACTAGCTAGTTAGCTCTTGGTATTGTCTAAACTACAGGTTTTTTTCACATTCTCAGTGACCCCTAATTGAAAGCTCTATCTCTCTTTCTCTGACTCTCTCTCTCTCTCTCTCTCTCTCTCTCTCTCTCTCTCTCTCTCTCGTGTGTGTGTGTGTGTGTGCATGTGTGCGTGTGTGCATGCTAATGTGTGCACTGTGCAGAGAAGAGACTTGATTAGTCCTGGTGAAATGAGAAGAAGAATGAAACAAAAGGGTAGCCCAGAATAAATCTCATAATGTAGTCTGGTTGAGTCCTAATCTTGATACATCAGCAGCATAAATTTTAAATATAAGTCAAAATGGGAAAACTCATAAGAAGCATGTGAGATCTGGGAGGTATGGATGGAAGAGACAGAATGAATATCACACATAATGTCCACAGATGTGTGATTCTTTTTCTCACTGGACAAAATAATAGTTTATTTTTATTTTGACAAAAAGTAAATTCTTATTTCTAAATATTATCAAGAACACTCTATGTGTTTCCAAATAGAAAATCTTATTTATTGAAACCACATACTTATTTATTAAATGTGTAAATCATATTCCCAATCTTAATCTCTTACTTTTAAAGGACAGAACCTATAACTATTCAGACCTACTTGACCTTGGGAGTTTTAAAATAATATAAATGCTTCTATGGAAACTTTATTATAACATGAAATTCATTTTCCAAGCAAAATACCTTTGCCATGTAAAATAGGATTCTGCACATGTTTGGCACACCACAGCGATTGAGTGTGGCAGTTTGAAGGCTGATTCCCCTCTATACAGAGTATAACTGAACATTCCTTCTCAGGATGAAGGTCCTTTCACCCCTCTTTGAGAATGGTTTATAGACGACAGATGGAAGGGAACCTATTTCTCTGCTTTTCATTTTTAGAAAGTACAGGGTGACCTCAAGTTCTCTGAACTGCCAAGAATATTATGAATAGGTTCAGGCTACCATCATTTACATTTCCACAGGAAATGTGCATTCCTCTGATATGTTGGCAGCAATTCAGGGCAATGCTTGGTTTTCACACATTGACGTTTTTGGAGTTTTGAGAATAATTGGATTGGAATTTGCAAGATTTATCTCTGTTTCCTGCTTCTGGCACCCAAAGGTGTACTTTTGTTGAACTCTGTCCAGTTATTCCTGTTGTATTCCTACCCCTTAAAACTCTAAGACATGAGTAGACAGACTGTCAAGAGCTGCTTTGTTTACATAAAAAGTCAGTGGGGATTTTTTTGGCCTACTCCATCCAACCAGATTTAGAATGAAAACATTTCTTTTTATACATTGCCCTCATTAGTTCACAAGAATCAACAAACAAGACTTTTAAAATAGCATATTCTATTCAAGTATCATTTGTAGACAGACACCATATTACTGAGTAGACACAGAAAGCCAGCTGTACTGCCTTTAGTAAGCATTTGAGTCTGAAGTCCTAATTGTGTTTTCCTTCAATTACCCTGAATGCTTCAGGTTAATGTAGAGGCATTTTAGACTTTTCAGAGGACATAGGTGCATGGTCACCTTAATAGCTAATCATTCTGTTACCCATGGTGCTATAGCTTCCAGGCCTACAAATTGAATCCTGAGTGCTGCTTGTTTTTCTACAGATAATTTCTTTCTTGTGGTTAGTTTTATCATTGCATGGAAAGCAAGTAAAGAATTATAGTGATTTCTTCCAGAAGTTTTATGAAGACTATATAGGATATAGTATGTAAAGGAGAATATATATTCATCATATGTATTAAATTGAACATTCAATCTCTCATTGAATAAACAATAATACACAGTGGGGGGAATGGCCATTGTAACATTTCTCTATAATTCTATACTGATGTCTGTAATACAGTTAGGTCACAGTCATCATTTAAGGAAAAATAAGGAACACTGAATGTAAAGCAACAAAGAGTGACACTAAACCTGCCATGGACTTTAAGGAAAACAGATGAGTGGAGACAGTACTCAAGCCTGGCTTCATAGCTTGTCATTGAAGTGCCTTCATGAGAAATGACTGTCAAAATGTCTGAAATCACTGAAGTCTTTTGTATGGTTTTAATATGAGGGGAATGTGTCTTGTCACTGCAGGTTGACATTATTATACTTAAGGATGTATCAGATCTTCTGGACTTAAACAATATGGGGAAAGAGAAGAAAGCATGAAGGACCCTTCTTCACTCTTTTCTTAGACAGTAGAGCATCAGCATATATTGTGACCATTAATTATCAGTATTTTATTTTACAACTTAGCTTTTCCATGTCAGTTTAAAAATGATTAAAAGTCCCACTGTGGAGCTTTCAGTTCATGAATTATGATAAAAAACATTAAGCATTTTGTTACACTTTGAAAAATCAAAATAATATAATCCAGAGGAACCCTTTTACATTTAATAAAATATGTGTGAAATTAATTTATTTCCCTTCTCCAGCCTTTTCTCATCTTTTATTTACTTTATTAATCCTTAACACAAATGCATTCCTATGTCTATTTACATGTTGGATATAAAATTAATGAATACTTTCAAAGGTCTTGGGTGATCCAGTGTTTCCTGTTATTATTTTAAATAGTAAAGCTATTTGCAAATGTATCTAATGTAATCCAAGTGTGAGCATTTAACACTCTACGAGACTAAAGGTGCTCATATCAGCAAGCCTCCAGAGTCTTTGGCTTCTCTCATATGGGTTCCTATTTTTTTTCCTCTTGGAGATAAAATTACGCACAAAGACACATAAGCGAACATGGTCGCCCACCACCAATCCCAACGACTGGGAAGGAAGCAGTTTAGTCGATATAACTGGGGCTACTGAAAGCCATCCTGCCCCAGACATGTTGGTCCACTTTTAAAGTTAATTGTAGTTTTAGTTTTTATTGTCTGCACTAGCCTTCTACCTTGCTGATGACTAAGTACATTTGTTGTGCCATGCTACCTGGAGATTTAAGTTATTGGAAATTCTCCAGTTTCTGCCTCTCTTCTCACTGCAGGAATTAGGCAGATGCTACTGTGTCTCACTTTGCATGAATTCTGGAGGCTCAACCTCATACTCATAGAGCAAAATCTTTCCCCCAAGTCATCACCCCATTGTCCAACCACTTTGATTTACAAACATTAATTAATGTGTGCTGTGTAATAAAGAAAACTTTAATTAAACTGACCAATTCCAGAAACCTAAACTTTGCTTTTTATTAAACATCATACCCATAAGACAGTCATCGCAGCTCTCATTACTCTAACAAATGCAACTAAATTTAGATAATACTACTAATATTCAGTATTTGTGATTATTTTCCATAATTTTAATCAGCTCAAAAATAGCAACCAAAGAGCTGACCCCTATACCTTTGTAATATCTGGACATATCATAAACCATGGGACATTTTAAGTTGAAATGGCAAACAGGGGCTATAAATTGTACTACTTTCAACTCTCTATTTTCAGTGTTGACATTTTCTTCCATCTATGTCCTCCCCTATTCCCTTTAGAAAAGTTTCAGTGTATAGCTGAATCTGGCTTTCACTCTTCATTCTTTCTCCATCCTCCAGCTTTGCAAGTGCAGGAATTACAGGGATATTCCATCCTCAGCAACATTATGCTTTAAAGTTGAGGAAATTTAAGCTAGAACGAGCCAAGATTCTTGTCCACACATCGGAATTTACAAGATTCATAGTTAGATAAAGTTTATGCTGTCTGGCCATATGATAGTCTGTTATATTTTAATGTTTATGTTCTTAAGCAAACAAAGCAATGTTTTTGATCAGTGATTTAAACAAGAGACTGCCACATCCATGCATGGCTCTGAACACGTACTTGGCTAAGAATAGGGAGGTGATGAAGAAATGACAGTCAGACACATGGATATAGACATAAAATCTGGGATCAGGTGATCTGAGCTGGTGGATGGGAAAATCTGTAACACCCAGCAGCTCTGTGCATTTATTTTATAGAGCAGAACAGAGAGGTAGGGTTAATACACAAGGCAGAGCTATTTCATACAGATGAACAAGGAGTCAGGATTATTATTCACAGCAGGCTCAAGGGGACAAGCTCACCTAATCTTGCTAGGATCCACCCCTGTAAAAGAGCACTGTTCATGCCAGAGACATGGGTAGGGACAGACATGGTGGACATTTTCTCTGCACAGAAAATGTCACCAGTCCCACTCCATTTTCCATGGAAGGTTTTGACATTTCCCCATGACCCTTACCATCCTGCAGATGGAGGCTTGCTTTGCTACTCCTCCATGGGTCTCAGTGTCTCTGTCTTTGACATGGCTGTGCCCATGTCAAAGCACACACGTACCAGGGCTTCCTCCCTACAGAGGAACAGAGCATCCTCTTTTAAATTCATTCATTTTTTAAAAAGTTTTGTTACATGTCTACTTATAAAATCGCAGCCTTATTTAAAATGAGCTTCATAATGAGTAGCAGTTCTCAAAGAAGCCATGTCAGAATTGCAGTTTGAAGAAATACCCTTTGCACAACAGTTTACATGGCAAGAAAGATTGAAGGTCAGCATATGGACCTTATCACTGGCAGACTGACTTGAGATTCCCAATCCAACTCAAGACAAAAGACAACCATACGATTCCTTATAAAGGGAGGGATACAGTCATCAAGGACATGCAACATGAGGAATTAATCCTCCGCTGTTGGCTTTGAAGGTGGATGAAGAAAGATGTAAACTATGTAATTCTGTCAGCCTTTAGAAGCTTAACACCATAGAACACTTGGTTCTCCTCTAGAGTCTCTACAAAGGGAAGATGTACCAACATCGTGGCATTAATTAGACCTGTGAGACTTGAATATTTCAGTCTAGAGACCTGGAGCATAATGAAAGTTAGTGTTTACTTACCAACTACAGGATAATTAGTTACAGTAGCAATACAAAATAGTACAAGGATAGAGCTTTAATTAGAGACTGTAAAAAGAAAAAAGGTTAAACCTCTATTAATATATTCAGGTGAACTAGTGCTTCTGAGCTAAGGAAAAATATAAACAAAGGGAGTAACAGTATTTCTGTGTATGAGAAAGATTAAGAGAATAGTATGAATTTCAGGAACTACCTGTAAAATAGCTAAATAACCCAGGAATTTCCAGTGTATATAATGTTGTCCCAAGGAACTAGAGGAGTTATCTCAAGAAAATACAATTGTACAGAAGTCAATTTCTACCAAAGCTCATAAGCTCAGCAGATATGACCACTTATATAGCTAATGTATTAGTCAGGGTTCCTTAAAAGAAGAGTACTTATAGAATACTCACATGTACATAAGTAAATTTATTAAATTGGCTTACAGGATGCTACCCTGCTAGACCAAAAGTGATCAACTCACAGTAGAAGCATTAAGAAGCTAGTAGTCATCCCTCTCCCAGGGGTGGATGCCTCAGAAGTCATAATCTGACATTCAAGGCTTGGGTGATTCTTAGAGGTCTGCTGGTCCAGGTCTAAATTGGAAACCCAAATATACTGGCTCTAATATTGGTAAAGAAACAGGGCAGGTGATCTTGCCAGTGAAAGTGAAGACAAAAGTCAAAGCTCTCTTCTTCCATGTCCTTTTATCTGGGTTTCTACCACAAAAAGTCACCTATATTTATACGGGGTCTTCCTGCTTCAACTATGTTGATCAAGAGAATTTCTCAAAAAAGATGCCTAGCAGCTTATGTTTTCCTTAATTCCAGATGCAGTCAAGTTAATAACCAAGACAAGCAATGGAGAACAAGCAAAATGTATTTTTAATTTGTTCCTAGATGGGAATATGATCAATCAATTGAAAATAAAGAGGGTAACTACACTTATCAGTTAGTTTATTGGTCATTTTCAAAAGGAAGATATTTAAAACATTAAGAAGACATCACTCAATTTTGGCATGCTTTTTTTTTAATGGTTAGTGTAGGTTGATAGCTTCTGTTTCTTTTCACTATGATAACACTTGTATGACCCACAGCCTGTTTGAGCAAGTGTTAGACTGCATTTTGTTAACAAACATGGCCTTTTCCTCTTGGCTCTCTGGTTTTGTGGCAATGTGATTCTCATTCTCTCTCTCTCTCTCTCTCTCTCTCTCTCTCTCTCTCTCTCTCTCTTTCCCCACCTTACATGCTTATTTGTGCATATACATGTTTATGTATCAGTATGATTATTAATATATTTCTCTCTACATATCTTGTGTCATCAGCTAGATAGCTATCATCTATCCATTTACCTACTATCTATATATCTATTATCAGCTACTTTGTATCTATCATCTATCTATCTATCTATCTATCTATCTATCTATCGTGTACTCATTTTCTATAAATCATACAAACACATAGACATACACAAGTGCATCACAATTTTCATATCCTCACATACAAGCATACAAGCATACAGAGAAGAACAGAACCCACTTAGGCATTAGCAACAATGTCTTTATTATATCTTCAATGTGTTGAAAATGTCATCTACATACCTCAGTGCACACTCCTGGAAGTTATTTGCCATGGTCTCTTTCTCTTTTGGAGCCAGGACCACCCTGTTCACTTCCTATCATGTATGCTAACAGATCCTTAAATAATTGCATGCATGGCATACCAGCCCTCAATGACTTGTTTCTGTTACCCTTTCTCCTATACATTGTTCCTTGCTTTTTCCTTGCAGTCTCTCTGACCTCTGGTCATATACTAGACTACTCACAAGTAGAAAACATTTCTTTATGTTCAAAAGCTTTCTCACCCGGGGACCCCTTTTCTTAAAGTCTCTTGGAGTTCTCAATCTCAGCCTCTTAGAAACTTTACAAATGTCAAATCATTTCTGAAATATCCCTATATATCTTCCAACAAAGCCCAAATAAATATTTTTCTTTTGATTCCCACAAATCTCATATGCTACTAAGACACAGGGTTCTGTCCGCTATTAACTTCAGTTTTGTACTTGCTGGTTTTAGTTTTATGCTCTTTCCCAAAAGAGCAAAAATTAGTTTCAATGCCTACCTATGCATGTACGTACATCAACCAAAATGTCTTACACGCTTACATACAAAGAAATACATTTTTAAATGGATAAAATGTAATTTGTTTCTTGGGATTTTTTGTTGTTTTTATTTCTTTGCTTACTTGCTCTGGCAATTGAGAAGCATTGAAAAGGGTGGGTCTTAATTGAAAAGAAAACTTTTACCTCTGAGAATGAATTTAATCTCAGATTTTTCTGCATGGTTTCTGTTATATAAAGTAAATTATTTCTCTATTCTGAATTTGTCAACCTCTTGTTTATGATTGATGCGTGTTGGTTTTCTGTAACCACTGAAATAATCATATGGTTTATCCTTCATATAATATGTGCATGCTTACACGACTTTATCATGTAATTATATTGAGGAAGCATTGTAAAGCTCTAATAGCCTTCTCATAGAATGATAACTTGTGAGTGAGGAGATTCCAGGCCTCTTCATATTACATTATGCAAATCTGTATTTTCAAATACAAATTACTGGAACAATTTATCTCTATTGTTGAAACTCTTTATCTTGAAACAAAGTCAACTATAGCTGAGGTTTGACTTGAACTTGTGTAGCCAGGGTTGATCTCGATCATTGACCGTAGAATTAGAATTTGTAGTAAGACACATCAAAGCAGGCTACATAATATAAAGCTATGTTAACAAGTTTAATTTATGAACTGGTACTCAGGCTGATGGCCAACCTTCAATGGAAGGAAGAGTACACATTCACAAGAGCATCAAATAAATATAACAGAAACTGATTTGGACCTTGGGATGTGACTTGGAAGTTTGTGTTCTCAGTTCCCCCACCACTCCTGTTCTGGATGTGCTTTATAAATATCCAGAGTGGACAGCAGAATGAGTCTAACTATTTACTGGCACTTGCTTTGAAATTTCATACCCTATTTCTAATATGTTTCCTCCATACAAAAGGATAAAAGTATTTGTAAAAATTACAGGGACATAGGATATGGTTTAAATTTATGTAAATAGCTTATATATAAACTAAACACTTGTTAATTTCCACATACTCAATTACTACCTTTTTGAAAGTTAACTGATACATCTCTATTTTCAATATCCTCAGATATTTTCCTCACTTTCTCCTTTTTGCTTCCTAAAATAATGTCTGTGTATTTAAGTATTTGTATATTTCAAACTAGATGTTTATTTAGTCAGTTTACAATGTTAAACCTGTCTTCTAATACGTTTTTATTGCTGTAAATGACAACTATCCCCTTCGTCAAGTACACTTCCAGACAGATACCAGTAGCATCCATCTATTCATAAGCAGGCCATCTTGTTATGCCCCATGAAAATTGTATAACAAGCTCAGGATAAAACAATGATACTTTGTAGCTTAGAAATGTTTTTATCTTATCAGATCATGGCTGTAATAACCCATTTAGCTAAGTCATTGTCAACATGAGGACTACAAAATATCTCCTGGGAATGGTTACACTATTCATTCGTCAGGGGCCCAACATAATTAAGCCATCTATCAATACTGATGCTGGCTAGAATGTTTGAGGTTTCTTCTTGTCCTGACCTTGGTGTGTCAGATGCTCAGATATGGGCTGTGATGGATCTGGGAACAGTCCTCACCACTCCAGGCTACAGCAGCCTGGAGTGCTCCTAGTGAGAGTAGTATATTTATCATTCGGCTTTCAATCATCTTGACTTTCTCCCACAATATGCCACTTCTGTCCCAACACTCAAGCTGAGTTTGTTATTTCTTGTTTATGTCCCTGAAGTCGTTTCCAGTTATTTCTGGTGTGGTCCTTGGTATCGTTTGTTACAGAGGTTTGTCTTCCTTTGCCTACCTGAGTGATCTCTTCAGAATGTCTTATGCAGTTTTACCTCTCTTCACCTAACCTCACAACAGTCATAGGGAAATAGATAACTTATAAATCAGGGTAGGCTATTAAAAACATTCCTCACTGTCTTCTTTTGAGATTTTTTTCTCTTTTTACTTGAGTATACATGACTGGGGCTGTGTCAGAATGCACACATCAATGTAGTAGTTGTGTGTCTTCTTTACTATTCTAATGCTGTTAAAAGATACTATAGCCAAGGCAATTCTTATAAAAGAAAGCATTTAACTGCAAGCTAACTTACAATTTAAGAGGCTTAGTCCATCTCAAACATGGAGTTGACGAAGTGATTGAAAATTATGTCCTGATCTGCAGACCAAGACAAAGACACTGGTCTTGAAATGGGATCTTGAAACCTCAAAGCCTACCTTCAGTAACACTCTTCCTCCAACAAGGCCACAACTCTTAATTCTTCTAATTCTTCCAGATAGTTCTGTTCTTTGGTGACTAGGAATTCAAATACATGAAGATACGATACAGGGGCAAATCTTATTGAAATCACCACACTGAGTTAGCAAAAAAAGGGGGGTTGAGGACCTTAGAGCTTGGTTAAAGATTGTTATGAACCACCTCATTTGTGGATGCTGTGAACCAAAACCCAGTCCTCTGGAAGTGCAGCATACAGTCTTAACTTCTGAGTCATCTCTGTAGACACTTTTTTTTCTGTTTTAATGCAACTTTAGGTAAAATATTTCTAGAAGAATTATACACTTCAAATTAAAATAGAAAGAAATGCACGTTATTGGATGTGAAAATACCTTTGAAAGGATGTCATCTCACTGTATTTAAGTAATATAAATATGTCTGGTTGCACCTTGTCATTTCAGACCATACCTTTCTGTCCGTTTTTCCAACTGAAAAAAAAAGTTTCACCCATTTTTTTGTGGTAACAAAACTGAGGAAAGTTTATTTTTAAATACGTTTTGGTCTGTGATGTACTGAGAAAGAGTGTTTTCTGACAAAACTTTTGACTGGCCCTCAAAACTTTGCCTAGGCCTGCCTATTTCCTTCTGCCAAAATCCACCATGAAGTCCACCTTTGCAAGAGCCTCCAGATATGCTTGCAGTACCTACCCACTGCCACCTTCCATAAATGCTAACAATGCCCTATCATTACTACCCTCTATTGTACTTTCAATGCCCTCCCACTAATATTCACCCCCTGCCAATGATGGATAATCCTCTAGATTTCTCTTTATCAAGAGTTTTGTTGAATAAGCCCTCTCCCTTTTCTTCTACTGTGATTTTTCCAGGCAAAATGGAGAAATAGTATTTACCTCATATAGTACATCATAGGGATGGGTTGGATGCTAAGGTCCTGTTCTCCAATTGGTTCATGATGCATCAATGAAGAAGCTCGCAGCCAATGAACTGGGAGGAAAAGGTGGGACTTGTGGGTCCCCTCAGGCAAGTGAGCAGATATAGGAGAGGAAAGGAGATTCTGCGATGCTTTGGAGGGAGAAAAGCCAACAAGTCACATGAGATCTCGGGTGGAGTGTTCATAGCCTGTTCTGCAGGCAGGAAGTTGGGGTGATGAGCTGGGACTGAAGGTGGCTGAGCAACTCATGTTGAGTGCAGATTTAGGGTGCTGAGCTAAGAGTACTGCAAAGACCACTCAAGCCGCAGTAGTTTGGAGGCAGCCAACAGTTGATCTACGAAGGCAGGTTGAAATTGAAATTAAGCAACATGTGCATGTGCGTGTGCATGTGTGCACGCATGTGTGTATTTCATATGCAGATCCAATATTCTTTGGGCAGGGGTTGGAAGTGCAGATCATACTGGGAGCTTAAAGCAGGGTAGTAAAAGCTACATGCAGCAGTACTTCAAGGACAAATCGAAGTGACGATTCTGCACAAGCCTAGATTAGTGAATCAATGAGTTTATTGGGGTTATTTTTGGCAACATTGGTGACAGATTGCTTATAAAAATATAAGCAATGGGTTACTTATAAGAGCAGAAGTGAGTAGTGCAGCTGCCTCACCTAGGGTGGGGGTGGGGGAACAGTATGAGTGAAAGCTTACCCATAGAATCAGGGTCCATGAAGTTGCTTATACAATTTTCAGGTAAGTACATCATTCTCCTATCCCAAAGCTATTATCACTGCTCATATAATCTGTGGTCTATAGTTTGGCTGGGAACATTCTTGTAAATTCTTGTAACTTCCTTGGAAGGATGCCTCCACTTCTCACAATGAGGGTATATTTTAGCATGAAGAAACAGCTGCACATATCACCTCTGATGGTCCATATGAGTGATGTTTCCACACACTGATTCCCACTTAACTCCATGACTATGATTTCTGAGCATCTCATACGACTCAGGACCGAGCCCAGTTCTATATAAACATACTTTCCTTCTGTAGCAATGGCTCTGAATATAAAGTTTATATCTAGCTTTAAATATTGAGCAGATCCATATCTTGTTTCTCCTTTGTAACAAAGTAGAAAAAGGAATGATGTTCACTATTGTTGATCTTCACAGACTAAGATTATATTCCCATCATTGATTAATATGTACTTTTTATAATTGGCCATTCCTTAATTTTCAAATACTTGCTTATTCTGAGCACATTCTTTACAATGTTCCTTCTCAGATTCTGTGGCAGTACCTCCTACTAATTGAGTACTAAAGATGGAGCTGAAAGCTAGCTTCCCCTTCCCTTCCTGTCTACAATTGCTTTTGAAAGAATCTCATTCACTCTTATAACTGAAAATTTATTCTGAATCTAAAAATACTAAAAGTCGTACTTCAAATCTCTACCACCTCCTAAATACAAATAAATGCATCTACACACTCAACATCATTATTCGTTTATAAATGTTACCACAAACTTATCATGTTCAACTCTAAACCCCTGGTCTCTTTCTCTCTCCCATTTGATCCTGAAGATGTCTCAGACAAAAATTAGTGTCTTCCAGGCTCATGCACAAAATAGACAACACTTTTCTCCCTACACCCACATCCAAGATCAGTAGAGGCTCCTAGTGACTCTCCTGTCATTCCTATTCTCCAATGTCATGTTGTCCTCATTCTGCAGGCCACTGTCACTTCCCATCTGGATTTTCTAGACTTTTCTCTAGCAGCATCCTCATTGTTCTTTCCCTGCTTCAGCCTTTTCTCAGCACTTATCAACTCACAGCCATGTCTACTTTATAATTAGCAAAATTCAGACTTTTACAATAGTATTCTGCTGGATAAAATAGTATTCAATTCAATAGTATCTGTGATCCTCTGACCTAGCCACTGTGTCCTCTGACTTCCTCCCTGACATTATCCCCATGTCTTCATTTATTTTTATTATACTACTTCCCAAAGCCAGCATCTATGCTGGAGCCTGACGGCCTGTACTATCTTCCCTCTACTTGAATGTGTGCTCTGTAGCAATCATCACCCACATAAAACATTCTGTCTGAGAGAAATCCATTAAGACATGTGTTCTCTATAAGTTGCAGAAAGTAAATAATTCAAAAACTTCAGGAAGTCCCTGAAACTGACCAGATGTGTTAGGACCTGAATATGATTGGCCCAGGGAGTAACAATATTAGGAGTTGTGGCACGGTTTGAGTAAGTATGGCCTTGTTGACAGAAGTGTATCACTAGAGGGTGAGCAATGAGATCCTCTTCCTAACCACTTGAGAGCTAGTGGACTTCAGATGAAGATGTAGAACTCTCACCTCGTCCTGCACCATGCCTGCTTGGATGCTGCCATGCTCTCACCTTGACAATAATGGACTGAACCTCTGAACCTGTAAGACAGCCCAAATTAAATGTTGTCCTTTGGCTGGACTTAGGCTTCCCCACTGGAATGGGGGCTATCCCAAAAGTTGATGCCTGTGGGATATGCTCCTCTTGCTGGGCTGCCTTGTCTGACTTCAGTGGGAGAGGAAGTGCCTAGCCTCCTAGATACTTGAAGTGCAAGGGTAGGGGGGTACTTGAGGGAGGCACCCATTCAGAGGAGAAACAGAGGAGAGATGGGCTAAGATTATGGAAGGGGTGACCTGGAGTGGGGCAGTGAATGGGATGTAATGTGAATAAGTACAAAAGTAAAATTAAATTAAAAAAAAAAAATGTTGTCCTTACAGGAGTTGCCTTGGTCATGGTGTCTATTCACAGAAGGAAAACCCTAAAACACAAGTTGGTACCAGGGCCTTTGCTATCACTGTGATGGGCCTGAATGTTCTTTTGTTTAGAGGAATTTGGATTTGAAGATTTTGTAAAGCAGAGGAATGTTTTACAAGGAGTGTCAATAGTCCATACTAGTTAGTAGAAGCATGGAAGACAATGTTCCTAAGTGTTTTGAACTTTATGGACCTATCCCAAGAGGTTTCAAAGGAGAAATCTTTCAGAATGTGGCCTAGAGACTATTTTTTTGTATTTTGGTGAATAATGTGGATGCTTTTTGCAATTTTCCAAAGAGTCTGACTGAGAATAAGGTGAAGAGATTTAGATTAACTCCTTTGACAAAGGGTGCCTAAAAACAGCAAGGTATAAATTTTGTTGTGTGGTTAACAAAGTTCACTCTTATGAAGAACATTTTAATGAAAAGGAGCAACCTTAGAAAGGAAAAAGACAAAATGTATGGTTCAAAGAGTAAAGGAGCACAAGGAAGTGGAGTGAAGCTGAATCCTGTGTTCAAGCATATTAAATAGAATTAAGGGAATGGTGACTTAGGAGCAAGATTCCACCCAGCTAAATGTATTGTTTATGTGTTTGCAGTTGTAGGAGGAAAAGTTATATCATGTTAGGTATTATTAAAAGCTTAGGCCCAGGCATAGTGGCACACACCTTTCATCCCAGGAGACAAAGACGAGCAGATCTCTGAGTTCCAGACTAGCCTGGTACAGAACAAGTTTTAGGTGAAGAAAAGCTTAAGTCTAGGCATGGTGGTACATACTTTTAACCCAATATTCAGGCCACAGAGTTATGCGTATCTCTGAGTTCAGTGTCAATCTGCAGAGCAAGTTCCAGGACAGCTAAGCTTGGGAACTGTGAAGGAGTTAGAAAAGAAAACTGGTGATTATGTAAGAGAACAAGGGGGCTATTTTCCAGCCCTCGAAAGCATCAGAGCTCAGTAGCTTCAGTCACATAATAGAAGGGACTAGTGGGACAGTGGATGATGGTTGACTGAAAGTAAGAATTTTTCAGAGATTAAGAAGAGACCAGCATCACTGAGGTGAAATCTTCTGTGAAGTGTTTGCTAAGAGTATAAAGAAAAGCTGGGCAGTGGTGGCACACGCCTTTAATCCCAGCACTTGGGAGGCAGAGGCAGGTGGATTTCTGAGTTGGAGGCTAGCCTGGTCTATAGAGTGAGTTCCAGGACAGCCAGGGCTACAAAGAGAAACCCTGTCTCAAAAAGACAAAAAAAAAAAAAAAAACCAGTATAAAGAAGCTGTTTTCCAAAGATAGTAAAGATTGTACCTCATGTTGCAGCTGAACATTTTAATATATAAGGATAACCCATGTTGCACTGGCTTTGAAAGCACAAAAGGGTCATGGAGAGCAGAGTGAAGTTGCAGCCTCGGTTGCTTTTGAAGGCCCAGGACAGAAGGGGTCATACAAAGTTGAGGCTTGGCACCATGAAGGGAGGCTATGAGAGGATATTGGTGAAACCTAGTTGCAGTGGAAGATCTCAGCATATTGTAGAAGCAAGTACCATGGGATGATCACCAAGAACAGCAGCAGCTGTAGTAGAGTGGAATCAACTAGACCCTGCAGTACTACAGAAGACAGAGCTGAAAGTGTGACCTAAGCCTTATGGATGAGCCCAGAGGATCACACATTTTATATGGATCCCACACACTGAAACAAGATGTAAGCTGAAGTTGCCTGAGATACCCAAAGATGTTAAAGATACCAGAGTCATGGGATACCTGTGGAGGAAAGCTGATAATAAGGAGTAGAACTAGACCAGGAGAAAGAAGTTTGTTGGAATCAACAAATATGAAAAAGGAGTTGGAGATCTGAAGACCATTTTGACATCAAAGATGGAAGTTCAGAGCTTTGAGTTTGCTCATCTGATTTCCTGTCTTGCATTGGAGATTATGAAAGATATTATGCTATGGCTAGATACAGACCCCCATTCATTTTTTGAACAACTTGTAGGGGCCAAAGAGTGGAATGCAGTTGTTTGAATATGCTCGACCCAGGGAATGACAATATTAGATGTGAGCTTGTTGGAGGAAGTGTGGATTTGTTGGAGGAAGAGTGTCACTGTGTGGGTAGGCAATGAGACCCTCCTCCTAATCATGTGTGAGCCAGTCTTCTAATAGCCATCAGATGAAGATGTAGAACTCTCAGCTCCTCTCACACTATGCCTGCCTAGACTCTGCCATGCCCCTGCCTTGATAATAATGGACTGAACCTCTGAACCTCAATGAAATGTCCTTATAAGAGTGCCTTGGCCATGGTGTGTGTTCACAGCAGTAAAACCCTAACTGAGATAAGCTCCTCTGTCCTAAAGCTTTCATGAACAATAAGGACTGTTAAATATCAATAATCAATATTAACCTTGATCCTTTGGATGATATAATGCTGCTCAGATTTCTGTAATGTGAAGTTATCCTTTTCCTGATTTATAATTTAATGTATAGAATAGAATCATAACTGTATCCATGATTAAGAGTGGATAATTTTTCTAATTTCATGAGCTTGGATATTTTCATATGTTACCTGAAATTGTTCTCCATAGAAAATCTTATTGTGTATGTGTTTCTGGGTTTTCTGTTTTGTTCCATTTATCTATATTAGTTTCATTAATGTATTTTGATTGCTATGAGAATATAGTAAGTCATAAAATCAGGTAGTTTGAATCTTCTAACTTTTTTCTTTTTCCAAATTATATCAATTATTCAAAACGTTTTTCCACATTAACTTCAAATATCGAATTGTTTTAAATATAATTGCATATGTACATACATAATGTTGACTGTAACTAAATTAAATGTCTATACTAAATTAAAATAATTAACCATCCATTGATTGATTGGTTAATTGGTTGGTTTATTGATTGATTGATTTAATGCTCGAAATCAACTACAGACATCATGAATGCTATTAGGCCAATGTTCTACTACTATGAAATGCCCAGCCCTTTGTTTTACAAGACAGTGTCTCAGTAGGTAGTTCATACTAGCCTCAAAATTTTGAATATTTGGTTCCATTTCCCAAGTGTTAGAATTTTTACTGCCTAGGAATTAAACTCTCTACAATGTTTATTATTAATATATATTTAATATAATATGGATCCATTTATTTAGATTTCTGTTTCATTAATCATTGATTAATAGCATTATGAACATAGCTTCTACATGTTTTTCAGATTTACATGTAATTCCTTTAAAAGAAATTGTCTCACTATAAATTTAGCTTACATACACAGTTTAATATTTTATGTACAGTAATGCAAATATATAAATCCTTTGTTCAGTGTTATGGTCTTGAAGTGAGGGACTTGGAAACTTGGTTTGAAGGGTCAACACATGCTCCTGTCTTGGCTCAGCCAAACTCAGAGCCATATGTGGCCTAATTACTTTACAGTTCACCATGGCATCATGTGAGCTCTGAGAAACCATGTTGCTTCTGTAAACAGTACACTTAACCATGAAGCTACACATAATTTTTGTTTCTGGTACTACTGCCTTTTGTTGTGAGAAAACATTTTAGAGAATGCTGAATTCTGTATTAGGATCTGAAGACCACACCCTGTCTACCTCCCTCTGCTATATATAACTTCCAAAATTATCTTCTTAATTTTTACCAGACATAATAATGTGCTTGAATCCAAACTAAAAATATGCATTTATAAGAAGTTAGTATGAGGAACAGCTGGTGTGCCCTTAAAATAGTATATTATATGCATTGCTCCTCATAAATATTTTAAAACTCCCATTAAAGGAGGAAAAAGAAAACTTTAGCCAACAAATCTATTTTGGAGTCACAGCAGTTTGTAGCAGCATATTTCATGGATATTGAAATTCTAGGAAACAAATAGGGAGTTACAAATGAGATCTAAAGGGAAGCATCACTATTAATGGAGGGTCATTTTTCACTTTGAAGCAGCAATGATCAGCAATGATCTATTCAGAATATTACCCCGACTTGAATAAATCCTCTGCCCTCCTAAGCATCTAAGAACGACTTGAAACCAAGGTGGAAAGATTTATCTTTTACCTTTTCTTTATAACATCTAGGTTATATATCTGGATGTCTATAGTACGCCGAATGCACATCTCTACGCATGGCTGCAAGTAGAATCTATTACCAGAGGGTTTGGAAATTTAATAACAGTTTTTCTCCACACTCCAAGAGAATTGAAATGGCCAGAAGAATCATCAAATACAAACATAATGTTAGTAACAGCTGATAGCTTTTCACCTTTTACCACACAAGAAATGGTCTATAGAATCTGCAGCTTTTGGAAGGATTTCCTAATGTTTACCTTTATTTATTTGGCTTTGAGTCAACTCTGAGCTCTATGACTCAATTGGCAGGTATTCATTGTTGGCAGAGAAATTCCCAAAAGACCTTCAAATCATTCTTCCACTTTATAATCAGACAGGTAATACTTTATCTCTAGCGACTGATAATATGCTTTACAAATAAATAAATTAAAGAGCATAATCTGTCATTAATAATAGAAATACAGAAAATAGGTATTGATGCATAGAAAGTGACTAAATATGGTAGGAATGCTGATCTCTGGTCTTGCACATGCTACATATCTAGATTTTTGACTTATCATTAAAGCAAAGTATACTAGAAAGGCCACTTCCATCATTAAGAGCTACTCAGATTATATAGGATAGGAATGTTCCATTCTTCCACACATGATTAATTCAGGCAATACAAAAAGCTTGAGGTAAAATAAAAAGTATAGTTAGACAGACTGAGAAAACTTCTTAGATTTTTGTGACTTTCCTTTTATTGTGCTTAATATTGTCATTAAATCAGAGGTTGAGCTTTTGCTACATACCAGCCACTCTGCCAACTGAGTTCTACATATTGTTAGCAATGATCTAATTGATGTTTGAGAAAGGTTCTTCCTTTTGTGGCTGATAACACATATCAAAAAAGATTAGGGAACTTAGAGAAGATCTTATTTCATTTATATTTGGGTTTCAGGACAGAGTTAAAATCAAGTGAACTCAGTTCTGTTTTAAATGAAAAACTAAGATTAGGTGCAGGACTGAAGAGATGCCTCAGTGCTCTGCTTATCCAGATGACTTGAGTTCAGTTTCTGACACACATATTGGGTGACACTCAGACGCATGTAACTCCAGATCCAGAGAGCTGGGAACTCTCTTCTAGCTTTTGTTTATACCTCCATACACAAGGTATATACACACAAAGATACATAAGTATATGCATCAGTCAAAACAAAAACAAACCTTAAGGGACTAGAGAGATGGGCTGAGGGTTAAGAGTACATGTTGCTCTTTCAGAGAAACAAGACTCTATTTCAGTTCCAACTTGATAGTTCATAGCCACCTGTTTATTTAAATATAAATTACCCTTCTAGTTGGTGTTATTTTACATTTAACACTAGTTTCCTGGGATGTGATGTTTTCTTCTTGCCTCCATAGAAACTTCATGCACATAGTATACAGATACACTCATAAGAACACATATATTTTGAATTATAAAATAAATTTATTTTAAATCTAAAAATCTTGTTTATTAAAGTCAGCCTTATACCTGACACTGGTTAGTGAGAAGGAGATATTCATAAAGTTTTTCACCCACCCTTTACTTAAAAGGTCTAATGTACAAACAGGAAATTAGGAGGTAGTATATAATACTGAAATAAATCCTCAATTATTGTGAAGTTTTTGCACTCCTGAGTATGTAAAATACTATACCCAATGAGTGATATCAGCACATACACCATAAAGGACTCTGCAAATCTAGGTAGTAAAATAGTTCATATGAAGTCTAAATATAATCAACAGACACAGTGGTAAAAACCCAAAGATGTCAATATGAAAGTGGAGCCACTGTGCTTGTAGAAATTGGCAGATCCTTAGATGCTGGTTGCCATAAAAGGATAAGAAAATAGAAATGTGGCAAAGAATGTAAGCAGATGTTTTACTAAATTAGAAATCAAATTTCAAAGTAATATGGCTTGAGGTTAAGAATATCTGAAGAGTACGTTCTGCTATTTCATTGTAGGAAGAAAATTCTTTCATTGGTTTAGGCTTAAGACATGATTTTTTTTAATGCAAAAGATACAGATATGAACTCCAACCCAGTCATTGCCCATGTCAAGGCCCACATTGTTCAGAACTCTTTCATTGTTTCAGAACTCAGTGTCTCTAGTGTCTAGGTTATGAAGTGTCTTTAGGACACTAGGATGCACTCTAGTGTCTAGGTTATGAAGTGTCTTTAGGACACTAGGATGCAGCTTGCTCACACGTCTTTTGGGTAAAAAGTTGTACTACTATAGGTCTCTAATTGTTGGGAGACCCTGGGCAATTACTCATCACTGTATCCTAAGAGTGCTAAGATTTATTGCTCTTTAGGCTAATGCTAAAATCCAGACCAAATCTCCAAATGTATTTATTATAGCTGAAATCCTCATAGAGAAGTCATAGCCATGGGACCTGTGAGCATGTGCACTGCCCATCATTCTTTCAGCACTCTAACTTGACTGTTTGGGTTACTTATCCATACACATTCTTACTATTCTTATGACATTATACTTCAAATTGAGATTATGTTGAATATAATATAGTAGACTTTAATAATCAATACTTTTTAAAATCATTCATCACAGGTATAGTAATACAAAAGGCTGAAATCTACTAGTTTATTACATGATAAACTTGTCTAAATGGACAATAAATGGACCTACTTCTCTAATTTTTGTCAAATCTTAAAATAAAGTCACATATATGTGGAATATAGATCTTTCTAGCTATAATGTAACTCAGTTTGTGTTTTCTAGTGCCATTATTCTGCTGCTGTATATCTATTGACAAATAAGTAAATATTAAATATTCAATTTTTCTCCCTGGGATATTAGTATAGTGTCTTGGAGAAACATGAAAATATTTCATTAACATCTTTGGGACTCATGGTCCAGTTGTGTTTTTTATTCTCGCACCATAGTTCTGGCACATATCTGTCTGGGTTCCTGGGAGTTGTAAGTCATTTTCAGGGAAATAAATAATACCATGTAGAGAAACAAAGAGAATGTACTCAAATATGAGATAATGAAGAAGTGTGAATTTGATCAGTGATCTATGGATACTCCTATTTATTAAATGTTCTCAGCATGCAAAATGTAAGATATGACTAAGTCCCTCTACAACAGGTATAATAGTTCAGAAGGATTGGCAAACTTTCCATAATGAAGACAATGAGTGTTTTAGGTTTAGTGGGGCAAAGTCCATGATATAGCTTGTCTATGATTTTATACTGTGTAGGTATCCTTTGAGTACTATTTATGAGAGTTATCTTGGTTCAATGTGTAGCATTTCAAAAGATAAGACAGGTACATCTGTGAGGAATTTTCTTGATCATGATACTTGAAAAGGAAAGATCTGCCCTAAATGGGGTGGTAACTTTCACTAACAGATTATGCAAAAGTAGGTTGTGGGGAACAGCTTTGTTTTTTGCTTATTTGTCTTTGTGTCCTGTCACTCTCAGTACAGCCTTTCACTCACATCAGAACCCAATGTCTTCAGTTTTCCAGCATGGACTGACATCCATGACTACCCTGTAATCCTCCAGACTATCAATGCTAGATTGGAACTCTGGAGGCACTCAGCCGTATGGACTATTATCTACTGGATTCTCATTGTCCTTCCTGCAAATAAACTATGGTTGGACTACTCCTATCATGTCTTCTAAGTCAATACAGTCCATTCCCCTTAGATTTCTATGCGAAACCTGACTAGCACAGTATCAAAGCCAGTGGATGTAACTGTAGTCTAATTATTCTCTACTTGAAAAAACAAACAAACAAACAAACAAACAAACAACAAAAACAGGTATTGTCTAATATCCCACAGTTACTTTTATATTAATCCAACCACAGATTGGCATCTATACTGTTCAAACTTCTGACTATTATTGATAGAGCAGCAATGAACATGGTTGAGTAAGTATCTGTATAGTGATATGAAGAGTTCTTTAGGATCATACCCACAAATATATTTTTACTCTTGATTTAATGACTTATTATTCTAGGCAGGATTCTAAAGATGATACTTAAATGACCTCACTCATTTATAAGCCATCCCCTCTGAACTTTGGCAGTTTAAACCATCTATCCTATTATGTTATATCATAATCGTCTGCATGTCCCTTACAGGGCTTAACGGAAAGATGAACATTTAAAATTAGAAGGTTGCCTACAGTTAGTAAGAAAAGAGAAAGTCAACCAAACATAATACATGAGGATAAATATAATATGTGGACACCCTTCTATTGCTGTGATGGAGAATTACAGTAACAGAGATTTGGGAAAGCCAGGAACATGGGTGTACCCAGAAGTACATTCTTCCCCAGAACCTCCAAGTCATAGCCTCCAGCATTATGATTTTTATCTTATTTATCCTTAGCAGAAGACTCAAGTAAATATATCTTTGCTTTGGACTTACATAAATATGGACTAATAAATAGTATTGTTTTAAGCTATTGCTCTTGTACTTTTTTTTTTTCACAAAGAAAGAGAAATCACATTTACTTCGCCTTCCCAAGAGGTAGGATACAGAGACAATGCTGATCTTTCTAGAAGATTCTAGTCTATATCAAATATCTATTGCAGCTGTCAAACCCTCAGGGATTTCCTGACTTTCCTTCTGAAACGATGCAACACCCTGAAAATATAAAGTGTGTAATGAAATGCCCTTTTGTCCAAAGCCTCTAAAATTAGACCATTGAGTATATAGTATATTTTAAGAGTCTATTTTCACATGAGGTATTTACTCAACAGTTGTCAGGGTTTGATTTAGTGAGGAGAGAAGCATTAATGAAAGAGCTTAAGCTTGAGAACCATAAATGTTGAAAAACTTCCATGTTTTCATCAGGAAAGGTGTAATAGAACAATTGTGAAGATTGTACTTGATATGAGAGTTACTATACTTACAAAATAATAAGTTATCCTCTAAACTAAAATTTAAGCATTGAAGAGACTCATGGCCATATTCAGACTGAATTTCTTAGAATGTGCCTGCAGGCATAGCATCATCACTGCCAATCATAATTCCTGTTGCTTCCTTCTACAAACCAGAACAAGACCATTTTTCCAGAATTTATTGTTTTTTGATATTCATTGTCCCTGGCTCTGGACATTCTCTCGGTAACTTTTGGTTATTTTTAGAATTCTTCTAGATCAATGCTCCTTTTACTGCAAAATATCTCTAAATCATCTGCTAAGTCTGGTGATTCCAGAAACATAGCAGTTAGGAATCTTGTTTTTTTTTTATTTCCTAAATTAAACATCCTTAATTTGATTTAATATCACACTATTGACATGGGAAGAGATAGTGCATGAAGATTTTCATGTATAAGAATTGACACTATTAGTCATATGGCAATGTCTGACATCAACATATCACTGAACTTAGTTTTACTGTACTTTAATCTGTAGCTTTTGAGACATGGAAAGCAGGAAAATTATTCTTATATCTGGAACTTAGTGTAGTCTAAAATAGTAAATTATTATTATTTTTTCTTGGATGAAAACCCATTTCACTTCTTCATTTCATGTGTTTGTACACATAGCATTGAAAAGGTGATAGAACAATTATGACAGACATCCTGCAAGGTATAAATATTCAGGAAATTCTTACATTCTTCAATAAATATCTCTCCCATTGTGTGGCAAATAGTTAAAGATATTTTCATACTGTGACATATGGAGTTAGACTATTAATAACCCTACCCCACAAGCCAAATCAAGTCTAATCCCTGTATTTGTGAATAAAGTGTTATTACAACACACAAAAAAATCATTTGCTTGCATTTCATTCATTATTTATTTTGCTTCATAGATCAATTTAATAGATTATAAAAGAAGTCATGTGGTATTTATCACTAAATACTGCATTGTTTGCTACTAAGCTGTTCCTAGAAAAACTTTGTGTGTTCTCAGGTCAGGGTGGTTCTGCTATTTACTTACATGAAATTGTGGTCATGTTACTTTGCCTTTCTATGCTCCAGTTTGCTTAGCCTTGAGCAGCAATGTGCACACAACATTCTGAAATGAGCACAGAAGGTAAGAACTCTAATATAACTACTCTAATAACTTACTCTTAGGGAGTAGCCTGCCATCGATGAAAATTCTATATGGTCTGGCATCAAATGAAATGTGAATACATTACCCAGCAGCTGTTTATTTAGTTTATCTCAGAGAGTATACAGAATACCTTAAATGCATCTTTTTAATTTGTATGATGAAATATTAATTACTATAATATAACAACATGAGGAACCCTCACAATTACACACAAACAACTCTGACAATAGCTCTATTCTCAGAAGTTACATATCTTCAGACTGTACTTTCTTTGGGATACTGAAAAAGGGACAAAAATCTATCTGCCACTGTGCTGGGATGGATCTCATGTTCAGTCTTTCCCTCTAAATAGAAAGTGAGCTTATTCTTATGTAAATTTTACTTGCAAACATTTTGTGAAATGGTCATCAACTAGAATATTTACTTAAAACTGCAGCAATCTTCTTAACGTATGTTAAAGAAAGTTTGAGTGAAATTAAGTGGCCTTGCAATTCTCAACAGTAGACAGTCATCCTGAAATGTGTGTCATCTTTGAGAATAGCATAGAGTGTCCTTAAATAATGAGGACCTCAAGATAGAAAGCTTATGATAGACACTTATTCAAAATAATGTCAATATTTCATAAATATTAAAATTCTGACAATTTACTAATTGCTTGAATCCTATACAGCATTGTCAGGGCTATAATTTCACGGTGTGTCTTCTGATTGAAAATCATTTCTTCACATTGCTCTAAAGAAACACATAATTGTGGAACTCTTGGGGAAAAGTTCAAATTATAAGTCCTCTCCATCTGTCATGGTGCTGCAGAGGGTAATGTAATGATGCGATATCAGCCTTTTTACTCTACTCAATACACATATACAGAGCACTGATTGGAAACAACGAACTATAAAATAAAGCTAAGACAAGAAGTAGAAAGGGAGAATCCGTGGAAATTGAAGAGGCACAGTAGGGGTGGCTTTGATCAGGATACATTATAGACATATGTGAAAATCTTGAAGAATAAACAAAAAAATTAAAAATATAAAGAATAGCAAATGGGGATATAGTTCACTAGTCATGTTTTTCAGCTTTACAGAAGATTCAACACTGGCACCATAAAAATAAATCCAAACAAATGAGATTAAAATAATCTAACAAATAACAAATCCATGATAATATTTGATAATGCCCTGATTCTATAAACTAAAGAAGAATATAAGAAACATAGGCACAGAAAGAATGGCAGTTAATGATTTAAGAACCAGTAGAATGCCCTGTTCACAACTTTATTCCCCCTGCTCTCCCAGTTGCTATTTTGTGGTGTTAAAATGGTATATTCATTACAGAAATTTTGTTTTTCTACCTATTGACCATGATACATGAGCACCCTCTTAAATTTCTGTGGAAATAGTATGCTGCCCACATTTTCTATATGACATACATTTCTAAGTAACAGATGTAGGTTGTGAAATGAGGCTATCATTTCCAATTTGATGGAAAATTATCAAGAATTAATAAATTACTACCATGTCTTACTTCATCAAAGATATATCAGACAAAACTGCATGAAATAGCCAGCCATCACAGCAGCATCTATAAATTATCAATAAATAGTTTCCAATTGGATTACAGATGATGTACTCTGCAATTTCTTATATTTTTCTTGATTTGGTGTTTAATAAAAAGAAATCAATCATGACATCCCCATGTTTGGGAAAACCTAATGTAATTTAGTATGAAGGTGTTAATCTTTGAAGTTAGTAAGGATGTTGTAAATTTTCAGTAGAATATCATAATTCATCTTTATGTTATATGAGAAAAATCATCTGTGTGGAAAAATTGAATTTTACCCTGAATAACAACTTACACAGATGAATTACTATATTAAGAAACAAGGTTATCTTTACATTAAAAATGGTAAATTGATATGTAATGAATATAATAATTCACCTACATTAATAAACTAGAATATTTATAAATAGACTAAAGCTTTAAGGAATATGTAATGTAGCCAGTCAAGTAGTCTGGAAATTAGATCAGAGTTGGAAAAATCAAGGTAGGATAACTACAAAAGTAAGCTTAATTAATGACTTTCTAGCCTTCTGGCTTCTAAATTCCACTGTGACCACCAGGTAAGAACATATATCTGCATGGAGAAGCTAGAAAATCCCCTACCTCTGATCCTTGGCATTTGTGATTGCTCATATCTCTCAGTTGACAAGCAAAATTGTTTCTGAGGGCAGTGCATTATTTCTATGAATCAATATGAGCATCCCTGAGTGGGCTCATTCTCAGTGTCCAACTGATGATTTTTTTCAGCCTACTTTCTGCTTTTCTTTTTGTGCTCATACATGAACCCAGGCACCAAAAAAAAAAAAAGTACTGTGGAAAAAGAAGAGTATTACTAAAAGTTTTATCTAACAAATATACCCATAACTGTAACATTCTAGACTGTAGAAAAACAAATAAACCACTTACATTTTAATACAACTTTAAAAATTACTAGTGGGTATGAGCATCTATGTTGCATATATATATATATATATCATATGTGGGCACATGTGAGTGTGGGTGAGCACACCTGTATATGCATATGGAGTTCAGAGAATATTGAACATCAGGTGTTCAACTCTGTCACTCTTTTATTTATTTCTCTGAGGCAGGGTCTTTTGTGAAACTGGAGTTCCTGACAATTGGGCTAGCCTAGAAGTCAGCAAATCTTGGGGACCCTCCAATTACTTCTCCCAATAGCAATGGAATTTCTGGGTATATGAATCCTCATTCAGCTCTTTATATAGGTTTGATATATACAAGGCAGAACCTCATGTTCACATTGTACCCTGTGAGCCATTTCTCCAACCCATTTTTTAAATTAAAGTACCCCAAATCAACTTATTGAAATATAACCTCTATCAGTGAAACTTCTAAAATTTATAGCATTGGTATTTTTATTTGTTTTCCTAAGGAATCTTTGTATCTCTAAAGAATATTTTATTCTTAATTAATCCTGAGAATGTGCAACTAACCTATGAAGGATTTTTTTGTACAGGTACATCTAAATATTGCTGCAATCTTATTATGGACAGTGTTTCACTAACTTAAAGAGAATCTTTGATTGTATAGCAATAAATATCACACTTATATATCATATATAATGCATAATATTAAATCTGTTTTATACACATGATATATGTTGAAAATATATAATCAACATGTATGAGCAATATAGAGTCAACCACACTATTTCTTCTATATTATTATACATAAGTGCATTCATATACATGATTAATATAGCAATACACATATAGAACATAATAATTATTTTTGAATAAAAGAACACTAATTCTACTTACTAAATTGCCCTTGTAAAAAGATAGCTTGGGTGAAAGGTGAGCATATTTCTTTATTCCGTCACGTGGAGAGATGCTAGGGAAATATAATGCTTCTATTGAGACTTGTACCACAGTAATAGAATTTTGATTCCAAAGTGCTACCTGGAGTAGATGAGGAACAGAAGACCAGGCCAATAGCTAAGCTAATGAAAAGTTCCCATTCTCTGCTAGGATTCTCAGAGGGTCTGTGTCTTCTATGAACAAAACCCACAGTACATTGAATTTATGCCTCAAATGAGAAACACCCTTAAGGGAAAGAAATAACTCTCTTTCATCCATTGTGCTATTTCAGGGGAATGAAATTTAATCTTACTCTGGAAAAAGAGCTGAGTGTATTAGTTACTTTTCTACTACTATGATAATTTGTCAAAGGCAACCTGTAGAAGGAAGAGTTTATTGTCCTTATAGTTTCAGAGAGAGTCCATAATGGTGGAAGAGGGATTTCATCAGGAGGCTGGAGCAGACAACTAAGAGATCACATCTTCACTCACAAACACCAAGCAGAGAATGAACTGGAAGAGGCTGAGACTATGAACACCCAAAACACACCCCAGTAATATACTTTCTCCAGAAATGCTCTCCCACCTAGCCAAACAGCACCATCAACTGGGGACAAATTATTCAAATATTATTCCGGAGCCTTGGGCGAACATCTCTCGTTCAAGCCACCACACAATCTTAGTTTATTTTCCTGATACTGTGATACTATGATACTGTGACACTGTAATAAAACAACCTGGAAAAAGCACTTCAGTGGAGAAGGGATGTATTGGCTCATATTTCAATGGTGCACTCTAATGTAGTGAAGAAGTCAAAGCAGCAAGGGCATTCCATTGCATTCTCAAACAAGGATGAGAGAGCAGTACATGCTGGTGTTCACCTTGATGTCTTCATTTAGATACTCCAATACCCTGGCTCAGGAACTGTCCTGGACACAATGAATATAGGTCTTCTCACAACAATCAAACCAATCAAACTTTATCAGAAACACTTGTAGGCTACATAGTCATTCAAAGGGATGGATTTAGCCTGTCTTCTAAGTGATTTTAGATCTTGTTGAGTTGATAATTAACACTAAGCACCACACTAAAATCCAAAGATTAATTTCATGGCTGGAACATCAGCGAAGATGGAACAAAGGCCGTCATACCCCTCATTCATGATGATAGGCATGAAGATTACTCATAATTTATGTACTTCAGGTTTTATACAAATGTTATGCTGTTATCTCAATATAATTTTCATTGTTCAATTACTCCAATTCATCCATGTTTTTAATGAAAACAGATATTTCTCATACTGTATATTCTGAATATGGGTTGAGAGAGAGAGAGAGAGAGAGAGAGAGAGAGATTTCATAAGAACACAAAACTGTACACCAAACTCTGTATGTAAAGAATCTATAAGGCAGAAAATTCTGACAAAACATTATGAGACAAAGAACCTCCAAAACCGCCATTGCTTTTATTTTGTGTTGGCCATACACTGCTGGGCATAAGCTCTGTCCATAAGAATGCTTTTTATCCTCAGTAATTTATAGATTTTTAATATATAGCATGTTCTATATTTTATTCTATCTAAATAAAAAACACATCTTTGAATATCATGGCCAGTGTTAGATGCAAGATACAGGACACTAAATGTTTAGTACAATGTATTTTACAAGTATCATTTGTCTAACAAGGAATAAGTCTTAGAAATCCACCTTGCTTACATGAAGCATAGATTTCCTTCTATATACAATAACTAAAATCTAATATCACCTCATTATTGTTCCATGGACAACCGCGTCTAGCTTCTATTTTTTAAGTGTTATTTAAGACAAGGTTTCTCTATGTAGCCTTGGGTGTCCTGGAATTTACTCTGTCAACTAGGCTAGCCTCAAACTCAGAGACCCAACCACCTGTGAGTCCCAAGTGCTATGATTAAAGGCATGTACCACAAACACCTAGCTTAACAGTCTAGCTTCTAATCAGATTTTTTGTTGTTGCCAATAATGCCTTACAAGATGAAATTTAAAGTCTCAAAAACAAAAACAAAAATAACCCATAACATCTTCTATATACTTACTCACTCATCAGATCGAGACTTTAAAAAACAAACAAAAAAAAAAACCTCTTTGTTACCACATGAATATCAATTATATCAACTTCTATTATTCCTTAGCTTAGTGTGATGTGTATTGTATCTTACATAAATTACTATGAATCATCTCTCACAAGACCCATTCTTCCCATTCATCTAAGATTAAACATGATAACTCATAGAATCAATGCCTCAGAATTGAGGTCTGGAAAGATGGTCTGGTGGTTAAGAGTCCTTGCTGCTTTTCCAGAGGACTTGGATTCAATACCCAGCACCCATGTTGGATTGTTTAAGCCCTTGGAGATTTGACTCCCTCTCATGGCCTCCATGGGTACTGATATATATATCCCTCTATACACATACATGCAAGTAAAATAAAATAAACTTTAAGAGCTCAAGCTGAAGAGGAGGGATATCCTGTAGGAGGACCAGCAGTCTCAATTAATCTGAACCCCCAGATCTCTCAAATACTGGACCACAAAACAGGCAGCATACACCAGCTTATATGAGCCCCCCAACACATATAAAGCAGAGGACTGCCAGGTCTGAGTTCAATCAGAGATGATGCATCTAACCCTCAAGAGTCTGGAGGCCCCAGGGAGTTTAGAGGTCATGTGGGGTGAGGGGTGAAGGGTGAGTGCATCCTTGTGGAGACCATGGGGTGGGGAGGAGGTATGGGATATGGAACAGTCAGAAGGCAGATGGGGTGGAGGAAATAAAATATGGAGTGTAAATAAATAAATAGAAAGTTTAAAAAAGCTAAATTAGCATCTAAAATACTGCTTCTCATAAAAAAAAATTCCATTCTATACTGGTCTATGATAATTTTTTTTTTTTAGCTCAAACCTTCTTTCTTCTGAGCTATCTGTTCATGTTGCTAAAATATGTATTCTGTGATATAAAAGGCCATGATTCTGTCATGATTTTTTTCCTTTTGCTTGTTTTAGTTTGCTTCTTTTTATGTGATTTCATTGGTTTTATGTTTATTCATCACTAACATGAATGAATGAAATATGACCTGATTTTCTCCAAGAATCTTTCTTCAGCAGGGCAAGGTGATTGATCCTAAGCAAACTTTACTTTGGCCTATGACAGCATACTTTGCTACTTTTATAATTAAAGATTGAGACTAAGTCCATATATTTTAATTTTTAAAAGCAAAAGGGTCAAGCCTAAAATAATCAGAAATTACTGTGGCATATTCATAGTATCCAACCCTTTTTAGAATTATATGCTCATAAAAATGTCTTTCTGCTATAACAGAGTTTTCAAATATGAGCAAAACAAACCTGAGGATTGAATAAGTGACTTTTAAACATTTTTAATGAGATGAAATTCCAGAAACTGATATTTTCTAAGACCTACCTCCAATGATTTTATGTAATGATGTGTCAGTGTTTGATGACTGCTGAGTTGGAGATATGAACTAAAGCAAAAATAGTAACCATATATGTTATGTCTGAGAAATAATTTTCCTTTCTTAAATTGAGTGATTTCACATTCTTAATGAGAAAGTAGGGAAACAGAATTTTCATCTCAATATTGATGAATTGCAGCAATGATTGTGACAGCAAGCATTTATTTAACATGCCAAGCAGATTATAGTTAACATCTCACTTGGTATTCAGGATAATATTCTAAATCTACTATTGGAGAGGTAATAAATTCTCTATAAAATTAAGACACTTTTCCAAGCAATGGGTGTAGAAGATTGTTCTGATGCTTTGATCAGGAATCTGTATTTACTTAAGCTGAAGATCCTTTCCCCCAATTTTGTTTTTGATCCATCAATAAAGATGCCAGTCCAATGGCTGAGCATGTGGTGGGACACTAAGAATTGTGTAGGTAGGATGGATGAGGGAGGACTTGAGAGAGAAAAGGGAGAGAAAGTAGTGACAGGGAAAAGGCCAACCAGTCATGTGAGTTTTCAGGTAAATGGTCTCTGGCTACTTGGCTATTTCCCCAATTGGGCCTGGGGTAGCAGTGGAAGATTTAGGAGTGTCCAATCATTGAGTTAGCCAAGACATTTTAAGAATAATGTGTGTGTGTGTGTGTGTGTGTGTGTGTGTGTGTGTGTGCGTATTCTATTGGTAGCTCCTGGGAGTATGCATGCATATGACCATCATGGGACACAAAACACTGGTGTAGACAAAACTGCTATAAATGTGCATGAAGCTAAGAAGCACAGCTAATCCCTCTGTCTGACACCCTCTGTCGTCACTCTGTCTCTGACTCTGTCTCTGTCTCTGTCTCTCTCTCTCTCTCTCTCTCTCTCTCTCTCTCTCTCTCTCCATACTATTTCATTTTGCAAGCTGGAGAAGGCAAGCCATGCTTTAATTTCTTCAAGGGCTAGATATGTTAACTAAAGGAAACAAGCTTTCTTTTCTATAGAAGCCCATAATATGCAGACAATCAATCAATCATGGATAAAGTATGATTCCTCATCCCATCAATTTCTGCATTAACACATATAAATGTGAAGCTATCAAATCTTTCACTTCCTGCCTAGTCCATGACCTCTTACAGAGGTGACTTCATGACAGTGTCAAAAATTAATGATCTCTCATCTCTTTTTTCAGTTCTTTTCATCTAGTTTTGTAATAAAAGTTAATTCCTGAGATTATATTTGACCTCCTTAATGTTTATATAGTTTTGAAACTGTGCTCTATTATGAAATGAAACTGATGGACAAGGGCTAGGCTAGTGACTTCAATTGGAAAGTGTTCCACACTATGTAATGTCTTTATCTGAATATTATCATGTGCCCAACATCATACAAAAGATATGCAAAGACCAATAGCTCAAAGTTTCTATTCAAAACCAATAAATTCAAACCACTGTTCAGTTTTACAGTAAAAGATTAAAATGTTTGCTTGAACTCCTTTTATTTGTTCATTCAATATGTTCAACTCAAATAAAATTGTAATCTTCTTATAATTGTATGTAGTCTTTGAAAACACTGCATGGGATGTCTCTCTGAAGGGCCACAGTGCCACTAAAATCATGGAAAACATTAGTCAGGTTATGTAATAGCAAGATCTTAATGAGTAAGGTCTTTCAATCCTTTTTCCTTCCACAACCTAGTTAAATCTGTTACAGTTTTCTTACTCAAATACATAATTGTTTCATCTAAATCCCAAGGGAATGCTAGAAAAGCTGGAAAGAGGAAAAGCCATTTGAATAGCTCCAATCTAGATCCAACCACAATTTCCATGCACTGCCCTTCTTCTCTTCCACCTGAAAGCTTCTTGCCTGTGCTGAAGTCAAGGTGGTCTCTAGCTGAATCATGACAGTTTTCTGTGAACAGGAAGATAATAACTGCAAGAATGATCTTCATCATTCTTGAGTGCTAAGTATTTACTTTGAAATCACTATATGCTCTGCTACAATATGGTAGCCAACTTCCAAATTCTTACTTCTCCAATGAGCTCCAATTCCAGTTCTCTTCAATAATAAACAAAGATGTTGAGCAATGTCCTCCAGTATGTGTCCAATGTGCTTTAGATTATATGAAGATCTGCAAAGAACTCTGCCTACAAACCCGTGAGTGCCAAACCAAAACACGTATGCACCCTGAGGAACATGTGTGTGTGTGTGTGTTCTAGCTCAGGAGATACACAAACACACACACACACACACACACACACACACACACACACACATCTAAAAGCTACCCCATGGCTACAGAAAGAGGCATACAGCTTGAAGACCTTTCTTTGTTCTTTTGAGCCACTGTTCTGAATTATTCCATCTGTAGAAATGAAAATGCTAAGATGCTAGTAGGAAGTTTAGAGTGTAGCTTGTAAATTTCCAAGCCAAGGAGCAGCTACAAACCCTTCTACAACAGTACTATATGCGTGACATTTCATTTTATATTGAATTATAGTCAACGGACTTACCCTCAACATATAGTAATAACATACCCTCAAAGCATCCCATGCTACAGTTGTGTAGTGGGCAGTACAAGTGGTCTATTTAAGTGGCAGGATTTTATTCACCTCAGGTTCAACTCATTAAGACATTTCCATCCTATCATAACTGCTTTTGCCATAGAAAGTATGACAAGTTCAAAATCTGACTCTTCTATTTGCAGCTTATCAGATACAGGCAAGTTATTTATCTCTATTATTTTTCTTAAGTAAGACTTGAAAATGAAATACAATCTCAAATCAGTATTGCAAAGAAGCAATCATATAACCTTATATAATCATAAAAAATTTTAAACCCTAATTATTTAATGCTTATTCCAAATAAACGATATTATATATAAGGGATATTACTTCGAAATTTATTTGTTACCACATAACTTTTACAGTGCCTTAAAAAGCCATGTAAACCTTTACTTTTACATTTGCACAAATGTGATTAACTATGGAGTAAAGGAGCTTCCTGGTCAAAGGTACATGGATGAATATCACTTGAACTCTGCTCTACTTGGCATTCTCTATAAAGAGGATGCTCTGAACCTGTAAGAACCAACTCTGTCTTTAAAATAAGGATGAGAAAGTTTTAAAAACTATATTCCCAGCATTTATTAAGTTGGCCTATTATGAAGTTTCACACAAAAATTTCTATTTCTTATTCTGCAATTTGGGTAAATATTGTGTTCAGGCTGACTACCCTCAGAGATCCCTAGGTACCAAGCAAAAGACCAAAATCATGAATTTGAATCTTCATATTCTGAATCACTATCCTTGTAGAGTTTGTGAGTTAAGCAGTAATATGGGTTATCTATTTTACTAAAGAACAGTAAGTGTTGTTGAGCTGTGACAAAAGTTACATAATAAACTCTTGGTTACATTAATCTGCTCAGTGGTGAATATAAAGCACAGGGTCTGCAACTTTGGATTCAAACCTAACTTTTCTTCTTTCATCTTTTTAGCACAGGGCTGCCATCTGCCAGTGACAGAAGAACTTACAGCTTCCTAATTATAAAAGTACAGCAGTAAAACATACAATTTGTTCTATTTTCCTATTGAAGAAAATTTCTAAAGTTTGTTGAAATGTTGAAATTGGCACCACACATCCGAACTATAAAAGGATCAACCTGGAAGACATTTGTTTCTCAGACAAGGAAAGGAAATTTGAAAATGTAGCACATGAGTCACACAATTACAACCCTCAGAGAGTCTTCTTTAGCACACCAGATAAGAAGCGAATACAAGAAACAAAGGGAAGTTTCTGAGAAGAGCTGACCTGCCAGTGTTGACTGTGTCAGGCACTAGTCGAGTACACACACATCTGTATCACTGATGGAGAAATGCTGTAAGAATCCTGTGCTATCAAGATTATGTTGGCATAAACACAGACTAGCTGCTTAAGTATAGAACTCTAAAAGCCAAAACAGAGGTGTTATAAGAGTGACACCTTCATTCTATCTTTCCGTGTCCTCACCTGAACCTATCTCTAAAAACAGACAGAATGTTCTCTGCTGTCTCTCACTATCCAAGAAAGATACTAGGCCTGTTGAATGAAGGTTCCACCCTTTGACCTCATTCTACATCCAATACCTTCTTACATGCACTGCCTATAAATGAAGTTATATTAGAGATAGAGGCTTAACATAAATTGAGGAGAAAAACTTACAGTTAAGTCCACACAGCAGCCTAAACTGATGGCCACATAATTCCTCATATCTCTAATGTTCACAGTTAATTAGCTCCATTTCAAATGCTTTCTGTGCATTGGTTTATGTAATCCTAATGAAACATTTATGAGGTAGGTAATGTTCATATCATGTCTGTTTTAGAAAAAGAAACTGTTGTCAATGATATATTACTAATTTCCCAAAAGCCAATCTTCAAACCAAAAGCCTGCATGGAGTTCCTGAAATTGCATACGGTGCTCCTGTCCTCAGCATTCTAATGATAAGCTAAAGAAAGTTATCAGAGAGATGACACCTACTCCAAAAGGATAAAGTCTCAAAATTCCTGGTTTGGACAACAGGAGTCTGCTTGTTTCTTTGAGACTAAGTGCTTCATTAGGGAGATTGGACAGAGTAGTAAATAGTGATTAATCATCCTCAAGAGTCTAAGGTATTGGAGAAAGGACAGTGCTGTCTCAGAAGATAAGAACAAAGAACTTGCTCCAACTTCAGGCAATTGATAGGTAGCCTTCAGACAATCAGGCTGCAAATAATCTCTTCACAGATTTTAAACAAACAAAAGGGAATACAACACCTAAATCCCAATTTCAGTTTATTTGTCTATAAGGGTAGCACACATGCCTGAAGATGTGTTAAAAGGTGTTATAGATATCCTATCAGTTTTGTCATTAATATTTCTCTATAAGCATTTTATTAACTTTCATGTACTTTGTATAAATATATGCAAATAGGAACAAACATGGTCAAACACAAAATCAGTACAGTACATAAACAAAACTATTAGTATTCTGATTATGACTATAGACACATCTTATCTTCCTTCTTCACAGGTAAATATTATCTAATATTGCTAGATGAATACATGTCTCTTTTAAATTTAAAAAAAGCAATTTTTACATCTTTAACTTACAATAAAGTAGATTTCAAAAAATCAGGGTCTTAGGAGTAAGGAAATAAATTTTCAATCCATCTTTTTATGGAAGAAGTACAGTTTCTATCAATTGTTTGATGAACATTTTAACTTCAATATGTGAACAATTTGAATATTTTGTTATAACAATTAACTAATTTTATGGTGTTGCTGCCAACAGAAAGCCCATGTATTAAGGAATGAGAATAGAGGTTTAAAGATATTCAAGAAAACATTATTATATATTTATAGATAGAAATCCATGGGTGTATCAAAATATCAATGATATAATACTTAAATCTGCCTGGTCTCCATTTAATGTCAAACAAACATTCTCAATTTTCATTTGTCTTTCCATAATGGTGGCATAAATGGAAACACATACCTTGAGAGGCATAATAAATATCCCTCAAGTCTCACCATGAACATTTCTCCATATGAATTTTGTTAATTTGCATTTATTTTATAAATATATACAAATTGGAGCAAACAGAGTCAAAGGGTAAATATCAACAAAAATAATTAATAGCAGAGAGTAGAGCACAAGGTGCTAGAGGCGCTGACATATTAGAATCAGGGACATGCTTTTCAATGTACAGAATGGTACTCATAGTTAATAGTGTATTACATGCTTAAAATGGATTATAAGACTAAATCTCATGTGCTTTCATGAACATCAAAGGAAAAAACTTGCAACTTTGTGAGCTGATGTCTGCATCATACAATATGGTGCTGGTGATCACTTCATAGCCCATACATATGCTCATCCAGAATGTATTCAATTTTCTTATTGGTACCTCAGTAAGCCTGAGACATGATGATAATTAAAGCACTGGACAAACTTGAAACCTATCTCATGGGCAAGAACTAATCCCTGACACTTTTAATGATATTCTATTATCTAGGCTTGCAAACAGGGGCCTAGAATAACTGTACTCTGGTAGGATCCACCCAGCCACTGACTAAAACACATACAGAGACTCACAGCTAAACATTAGATGAAGCACATGGAGTCTTATGAAAGAGTTGGGGAAAAGATTGAGGGACCAGGAGGGGACAGGGACTCCACAAGAAGACCAACAGAGTCAACTGACCTGGACCCTGGGGGGCAACCCAGAGACTGAACCAAAGAGTATTCCAAACATATGCTGGACCCAGGCAGCCCTTCACATATGTAGCAGATCTGCAGCTTGGTCTTCATGTAGGTCTACCAACAAGAAACAAAGGTTATTCTTGATTCTGTTGTCTGCCTGTGAATCTTGTTCTCCTAACCAGACTGCTTTTTCTGGCCTAAGTGGGAGAGGATGACCCCATTCCTGTAGTGAGTGACTTGTGCCAGGGTGGGTTGGTACTCAGCAGAGACTAGGAATGGGGGAGGGGCTATGAGAGGTAGGAGACTGAGAGGAGAGGGGGCTTGCAAAAAGGATGTAAAGTGAATAGATTAATTAATTAATGGAAAAATAGAGTGAGAAGTCCTAAGCCTTTGAAGCAAAGTGCTGATGCTAAGATCAATCACCACTTTTACAGTCATCTACAGAACAGGAAAGCAGACACTTCATAATTTCTAAAGGGTAGTATCTAACCTGGTTTTGAAGCAAACGATGAGGACAAAGTCAAGTGCTCTTTGCTATTTCCTAAAGTAAAAATGAGAGCTGCTAGCTGCAGTGCAGGAGGGAGAGGCAGGAACACAAGGTTCTGGATGAATATTTTTTATCTTAATTAAGAAGTGAACATGAGGTAAGATTATGAATACAACAGACATAGGATAGTGTCGTTCATCAATCAGATGAGAAATAGATTAGAAAAGAATGAAAGGTAAAGTTTTCCAAGATAATGCTAAGTTAGAAACAAAATCATGTACTTCAAAACAATTGTCAGTATTTTATAAAGTACAGTTTAAGGGGCAGCCAAAGATCTAGAGCCCCTGGAAGTTCTAGTCGAGGCTGAGGAAGATTCTCATCTTTACTACACATCTTATTCATTTGAAGACATACTCCAAACTTTTGTCCTTGCTCGGTTTGACAGTAAATTCTGACAGGTAGAGACTATGCACAAATAAGACATTTTAGGACAGTCTTAAACTTTCTCCACGCTCGTTAAAGTCCTTCTTACTACGCATATTCCCCAGTCTCTTTGTTCTTCTCCTCTGCTCCTTCTCTGCTGCCTCCCCCTTCTCTTGTCTACAAGCTACTGTCAGGGATTTTAGTCCAGTTGGAGCTTTTCTACAATTCCAAATGTATGTTCAAGGTCAATTCCTACTTGATTTTAGCTGCCCTCACCACCTTCTCTCATATTCTTTGATACACTACCCTATCCATGAACATAAGAGTAAAATTATTCTTGATTGTTCTGTCTGAATCCTTTATAGTTCTTTTATTCTTTTATAGAAGAATAGTATATGGGAGAAAATGTAACTCTCCACATGTAATCCTAAAAATAAAAATAAAAGGCTGATGAAAATACTGATATGGCAGCCTACTTTCATGAGCCTCATGACTCTAAGGAGACAGGAACTCCACCACAGAAATAACCAGAGATAAGTCAGTAGATATTCAAAAGCTATCAGTAGTCCAGACACCATATCCTGATTCTCAGTTACCTGCTAAACTGACAGAGTTGAACTGACCTACAATGTGGATAAAAGGGAAATCAGATAAGATTTTTATCACTGTAAAGCACCCAGAAGCATTGAGAATTGAACTATGTCAACTACATTCATTGTTGTATAATCTCCTGAATGAGTAGAAATGCTTCTGCTCTGAGGCCTATCATGTTGGTAGTAATACATGTTAGCTATGTTTAGTACTAGAGTCGAAATAAAACACAAAAAATCTTGCCTTTCGATCAATGAAAAGTTTGTCTGAAATTCAAGAAAGATTCCTTCAAATTTATGTGTAAACAGCATTTAAAAATAGGTAACTAGGTGCATGTGTCATCATATAGACATGAGCAGACAGTCAGGGAATTCATAACGTGTGGACAAACTTTAGTGAAAACTATCAATGTACATATATGAGAAGGAAAGCAAGTGGCAACCTAGGATGCTCCAAACCATTTTATAGGTACTATGCTTGTTCATCACCATACAACTTCAGATTTCTGTGCATTTAAGATTGTCATATAAGCTAGAAAACAATAAAACAAAAAGGAAAGTAGGATAAAGAAATAGAAGAAAAGAGAGCCACGGGGATTTTAAGAGGCAGACAGATTTATAGGCAATGTACCCTGCTTACTTATCATTACATGCTCCAAGACTTATATGTTGAATTAAACTTCTACCTTGGAAAACTTTAAGTAGTGATTTGTTGAAGGATATGATTTAGGAAACAAGCCTATGGTCAGCTTTAGAACTAAGAAGGGTAAAATGTTCAACAGTCAGGAAACAATAAAGAAAGTTGACAAAGCAAAGATGTATCTGCCATTCGTGAGATATGGAACAAAGTCTTGGCAACATATTGGAAATTTCCACCCTGATCAAACTCACAAAACTTCACATGCTCCCGGAGTGACTACAGAGACTTGTGCTCGTCAAGTGCTTCTTCTGTGCCATGTGAAACACATGAGAGTTATATTTCTGTTTTCAGAGTATTTGTGGTAATATTGGAACCTTGGGACCAATCAGGACCTTGAATATTGATAGGGTTTCCAATGCTGTGAAGAGTCAGCATGATCAAGGCAACTATAAGACAACATTTAATTTGGGCTGGACTTTCAGAAGTTTAGTCCATTATCATCATGACTGGAAGCATGGCAGCATGCAGGACAACATAGTGCTGGAGGAGGTGAGAGTTCTACATCTTGAGCTAAAACCAGCAGGAGAGACTGACATCCTCAGGCAGCTAGGAGGAAGCTCTCTTCTGCAAGAGGTGGAGCCTGAGTATAAAAAGAGACCTCTAAAGCTCAACCCTCACAGTGACACGTTTCTTCTAACAAGGCCATACCTCCTAATAGGACCATGCCCTATGGGCCAAACTTATTCAAACCACCACTAGTTATGTCAGGCCAAGAGGGTTATTACACTGCTCTAGGAAATTTGTTACAGAATTTATAATCTGGGAAACTTGGCCCATAATATGTTAACCTGAGCTGATAGGTTTGTTTCCAAATTTAGAAAATATATTTATATTTTTAAATGTAGAGTTATAAATCTAAAAGTTAAATCTATACACTTTTAATTCTAAATCTAATTAGTGGGCATGTTCACGTTCTTATTTACTCTCTGTTTAAAATTTATGTTTATATTTTAAAAGAACAATAATTCATTTAGAAAAGTAACTTCATACCCATGTAAAAATGAATCAATATTGACTTAGATAATCTTGTGATTCAGACCATCTATATTTGGTTCTTTTATTCTATTTTCAATGGAGTTTTAAAATATTTATATACACTCAAATTACTTTTAAATCATATTTGTTTGTCTTCT
The DNA here is from genome assembly GCA_019843965.1 of Rhynchomys soricoides. Lineage (NCBI taxonomy): Eukaryota > Metazoa > Chordata > Mammalia > Rodentia > Muridae > Rhynchomys > Rhynchomys soricoides. Next base: position 8,107,916 of record JADRCH010000030.1, read on the forward strand.
ATTTGATCAAGAGCAGTGATATTTTGTTCATTCCTGAAGCATTCTGGGTTACTCTGTTCCCCAGGGGTTCCTAAGTCAGCTTCTTTTAGAAATATCTCACACCCTGCTGCTATTTAAAGCGATTTTAATGTTACTCCAAATTAAATCCATTACTTCTAGTCTATCAATTTTCCAGCTTGAATCAGTACCCTCAAGATTCCCATCTGCTGTCTATTGTGAAGCCATTATTTAAATCTGTCTCTTTGTTCTATATCCTATCACCTCCTAGACCTTGGAAACTCCTCCACAGACTGTCCACATTCATATTTCCCTGTCAGGGACGTCTTGTTATTCTGTGCAGATGCTATGTTAGGAAAGTTCTATATCCACAAATTTTTGATCAGACCCCTTAATGCTCTAATTTTAAGTGGCTTCCAGAATATTAATAAAAGTTCATTTCAAAGATAGAAACACAGAGTCTCTAGGATACAAAACAATCAGTAAAAAATAGAAAATTGAGCACTAATGGAAAAGATCTTAAGTTGGGAGAAAACAAAATTAACTGATACTCCTGTGATCCCAAGGTAATATAAAATCTTAGCAGTGTCTACAGGTTTTTTCACTCCCATCATCTATAAAATAAGAAAAATTAAATAAATACAATGTAATATTTTGAAAATAATGTATTATGTTAGGTGTATAGAAGCCATCTATCCTCTAGCTCTTAAAATTTAGAAAATGTAAACCAACATAGTAGAAAATAAATGTTGCTTATAATTAGCATCACTGACACACATATGCCTTTTATATTACATATTGGTCAATATATATCCATGTAAATATAAAATTAGGTTTATTAATTAATTAGATCATTTAGTTATCTGAACCTTGTATTGTGCTTTATTTTTTAAATTTTAATAAATTTCATTATATTACTTTTGAAAAATGTTATACAACCATACAGTGCATTGATTATATTTCTTCCTATAACTATTTCCAGGTCGACCCAAACTTCCATCCCCAGCCCTTTTATCTTCTTGTCATTTGTTTTGTTTTGTTCTTTTTTTTTTAAATACTTTTGTTGTTGGTTCGGTTTGGTTTAGTTTGGTTGTAACCAATGGATTCCAATTTGTGCAGAGGTATGGGGTCATCTATTTCAGTATGGCAAGCCAACTAGGGATCACACTCCTAAAGAAAATGACTCTCTTTTAACCAGAAGTGATGAGTCACTCCCACTTCTACACTAGAATGTTGATTGGCTTGGTCTTACACATTGGTCTTGCAGGCAATTCCATACTATATATTCATGCGTGTAGTGGTCTTTTCATTTCGACAAAATTCTTTTTCATTCTAGTATCCACACACTTTGGTTCTGAAATGTTTCTGCCTCCCTTCAATGATACTTCTTGAGCCGTGGATAGGAGGTGAGAAAAAGATGTCCTAGTTATAGCTAATCACTCTCCTGGCACTTATTCTCTGTTCTTTGATCAATTGTAAATGTCCTTGTTAACTCTCATGAAAGGCACAAAAATCAAGTCTCTCATGAGGTTTGTGTTAATCTGTGGGTCTAGAGATAAGAGTCTATATGGGAGTTTGATACTATATCTATTCAGCAAAAATAATTGAAGTAGACTTATTCCTGAGACCTATGATCTTCTCAATAATGGGTTCTTGGCCCTATCTATGATACCAGACCTGTCTTTCCTATTGTTCAGTGAACCTTAAGTCTTATCACAAAGCAAGTGGTTACTACCATAACATTTGTGCCACTATTGCACACACAAGCATATCTTGCTGCAACAATTATTATTGTTACTCACAGTTCACAACTAGCAGAAAATGTTGATAACTTTTCTTTCTAAGCAGCCTTTACAGCACTTGCTGGTACTATGAAAGCTATGGCAGCTGAGAAGATGATTAGAGCCAGTGCCATCTTGAGTTCTCCATATTTTGTGACCAAAGTGTCTGATGTTTTCAGCAATAGGATCTTAATATCAAGTTCTGGTAGGTAACCAAGAGCAATTGTTTAGTGGCTCTCTGGGGCACTTCTGCTCAATACCTAGCACTGAACATTTTATTGAGAAATCTGTGGCATCTGAGAGGGTTATTTTCCCCTGTGTTTAGTTAGTGTATTCATTCACTACAAATGAATTCATTTACATGAAAATATAGCTATATCTACACACTATGTTATATATGTTTAAGAAGCATATAATAGTATATTTCCATATTTTTCAAACATCAGCATATTTTCACAGGTGAAAACTTCTACATAAGATGTAAGCTCAAATATAGGCATATTGAAAACAGCATGTAAAACAAACTTCAGGCTATCATGATATGTATGTTTTTATGTTCTATTCCTAATGTATGTCACCACGTGTGCAAAAATACTACACATTTTAGGTAGATCAAGTGAAGGTTGCTAAGACTGTTTCTCTCCCTCTATAGGCACATCATATCCTCTCATAATGGGCCCATTCAAGTTAATTTATAAATTTATAACTTTATAAATTAACTTATAAATGGGCCCATTTATAAGTTAATACCCCAACCTTCACAGATATTATACAATTTATTTGGAATTAGGTTGGGTATTCTCATTATCTCAATTTTCATCTGTAGAACTTTATACCTCGCAATATAACTTCAGGAAATATTTTAGACACGACAGATACATATTATATTTAGTCCAGTGTCCTCACACCATTGCATAAGCACTGATATGATACAATAAATGGTTTATGAGATCATCAACACATCAACCTACTACAGATAGATTAAACTTTAAAGCAAGTCTATCCTAGATCTTCTAGAAGGGATAATGAAGTTAGGTCTCATGAGCTCAGGTAGACTATTGGATTCTTACACAGACTCTGAGAGGGTAATCTTCACCAGTTCATGGCAACATTTAGGGGAAAAAATGACACTTTAATATTATCTAGCAACTCTGAGACAATCAAGGCCCAGTTGGTTCCATAGCACCTACAGAGACATAGAATGTGACATCACAGTGATCAGCACTTTGGAAAAACAATAACACTGATCCAAAGGACCAGCAGGAGAATCCAGAAGCCACACATTTTAAAACATCAGCAAGTAGCTTAATTTGTATATGTACATGTGATAAGAATATTGTAAAAATAAAGAAATAGTAGCATTAAGAATAGAAAAACTAAAACCAAGTGCTTTTCTTCTATCCAACAGTGGCTATTGTAAGTTTTCATATCTCTTTTATTGTGGCTATACCTGTTATTCTTTAAGTATTTTAAAAGAAACACATATACACACACACAAATGTATATATATATATATATATATATATATATATATATTTCAAGAGCCCTTTTCAATATTTTTATCATGAATACTTTTCGGATGTTTTCACAGACTATGTTAAACAAAGATTTTAGAAACAGAATATGTACTACTTTTATTTTTTACAACTAAAAATTATCTCAAGAATGATTTGTTCATAGGGTAATAAGATGATTCAATGGGTAAAGATGCTTACTGCTTAGCATGATGACTAAAGTTCAATCCCCAGGTGCCACATGGTGGAAGGAAGGAACTAATATCCTAACCTCCAAATGTTTGCTCTGGCACACACATGCTACACTCATACAGATACAAGGATGCATACATACATAATACACACACACACACACACACACACACACACAGCCTCTTTTCTTCCAAAGAAATGGCTTGTTCTTATTAAGTTAAAATGATCTATTTATGTAATTTTGAAATTAAGTCAAACATTGAAACATACATTTCCAGACCCATGTCCAACCCTGAGTGACCTACTGAGCTAGTAAAACTAAGAACTAGTAGTTTTCAGGACACAACAAAATTTGTAGACACATACATGCATACATACATGCAAATATACATACACATTATACATATATCTATATCCACATGTATATGTAAACAACAAAAACCTATGTATACATGTACTAACACATACATGTGTACACATACACAAATTTACATAGCTACATACAATGTAAAAGTACATCTACTTACTCACAAATACAGACACACATACATCCATGCATACTTATAAACACCAAAATGTACCAATATATACAGGTATACACACATGCTCACACACATATACTATACATACAGGTACACACACATGCTCACACACATATACTATACATACAGGTACACACACACAGACACACACACACACACACTCAAACTCAATAATTTTCTAATTTTAAATTATCTGAAAAAAAATCATGAGATTAATCCCACTCATGGTAGCTACAAATCAGAGATAAAAGTCCTAGGAATGCATTTAATTAAAAAGGTAAAAAATCTCTGCACTTAAAACACAAAACACACTGATAAATGTATGTAAATATCTATGTTCATAGGTTGGAAGAAGTATAGTTAAAGTATCCATACTATCCTGAGAAGCATACAAATTCAGTGAATCACTATAAGATACGAAAGAGATGCTTCACAAAAAATGTAAAGAAACAAATAGAAACATATAGAAATCTAAAAGGCTATGAAGAACCAAAGCATTATTGAGTTAATGGAACTAAGAAATATAATAATGTTGGAATAAATATACATACATATATATTCCATATATATGCTATGTATAAATAATAAAGTTGCACAGAAAAATAATAATGTTATAATATATTCCATTCGTTATATTTATTTTTTCAATATATAGGTTATGTATATTCTGTACATATGTTATATATAATATATATTGTATATCACATAATCACATAAATTATATATTCATATATTATTCATATGCACATGAGCATGAACATGCACATACATATCCATATATATCTTAATCACAAAAGCATGGTCCTGGAATGAGGCAAATAAATTTAACTCTTTGCCTTGGAAACCAGAGTGTGATTTTATTGTACCTACCTATGTAAGTTTAATTGACTGTGATTACTTTGCCTTAGTAGTGAATAAAAAGCAGCTCAGAGATGACATACTGGGCTCTCCACCCTTTCTACATGGCCATCAACAGAGATGAAGTCAACCATTTTCAAACTACTTCATTAATGAGCTGATGTTTTCATTTTAAGCGTACTCTTGCAAACTCCTTGGGAACTTTCCGCCTGACAGTTTGAGAAGTTAAAGGACTTCAAATTGCTATTCAGGTAGGTGTAAACATTTACCAATCACCTGGTAGCCATAGTGATTTCTTACATTATATTTATAAAATTATATTTCCAAAAAACAAAACATGTAAGAATGTTAATAACATTAGCTGTCCAATGCACCTAGTAATTGTGTCCTAGTGAATCCCTCCAACACTTTATTTTCATAATTTTCTGTTTTGGAAGAAAACATGCACCTACAAACTTCTAGGCTCGGTTTAAGTAATACTTACTAAGCTAAATCCACGGAAACTTTTTCACCCTTCTCTTGTGACTCTAAAATTGTGAGACAATGAAGTTGAATGCACCCCTTTGTCTGATTTCTTGCTTTTCATGTCGTGGAACTATCAGGGGTTGTTATAGATAGGACACTTTCCAAAGGTTGTTCAGCAGATAAGAAATCAGAATATACTTTTACTTCTTTTTTGTTGTTGTTGTTGTACATCCCAGAGCTTCCTTTATTGGTTAATGATTTAATATCTCTTTCCATTTCATGTCAAGTTTGACTTTCTAATGATACATTATTTTCTGTTAACGCAAATTGTATACAATTACTAAATTTGCAGGGAAAGAATGTGCCAGAAACTTAGAAATGAGGAGAAGATGAGCCATTACTTTCATCCACTTAGAGATGTTAATTGGACATTTTTTATAGCTTAGATACTCTGCTGGGTCTCCAATTGGTACATAAAATGGAGAGTCTTCTGTTGAGGAATTGCCTTTGGAAAGAGATAACTAGGTAACCTGTATAGTAAGGATATCCCCAACAGGAGGAAACACTGATACAGTCTAAAGATTGAGCTGCCTCCATTGATTGGAAGAAAAATTAGAGAAGAAGGACGGAGAGAAAAAGGAAGGGAGAAGGGGAGCTGGTGAGTCAGAGGGAGGGGGAAGGATGGAGAGGGAGAAAATATATCATTTTAAAACTGTAGAGAGCCATCCTGAACTATGAACTGCTGATAGTAGCCCCATCATCTTATTAAGTGTTGAGCCAAAGAGATGTGAATACATAGTTATCTGGGCAGGTGAAACCAGATCACAGATGCATGGCTCATGTATTGCTCTATTGTTGTTGAGGCTTGTGGGATTGGCCTGAAGCTGTGAGTCCCAAGGTAATGACTTCTGCCACCTCCTAGATACTTCTATATCAAATTCTGAGTCCAGCATCATGTTCTTACCTGTGGCAGAATTTTCAATAATTTATGTGTAATATTTTAAAATGTTATAGGTACATTTTGAATGTATAAACACTATTCTAAAATTATGAACATGGTTATTTTTCTAACCTTGTCTGAAAGATGTTTCAAACTTTATCTGATATAACACTTGGAGAAACTGAACCATGTATCAAAATTTCAACAGATGGGAGAAACTTAAGAAAGTTTCTTTAGTTCAGCTCTTTAGAATGGGAACCTTGGCTGGACCAGGGCATGAAAGCCTTCTGGAAACACCTCCCAACAGGTATGGAGACTTAGCCAGTAAGAGAAGACTTTCTCAAACAGAACTGACACAAAGCTCCTTTATTCCTACAGACTTATACTGGAATATTTAAATAAAAAATAAATAAAATATCATTCAAGAATGTGCTCTAGTGTATGTGAAATTATATAAATTCATGTAATCCTTTTAAATATTTCACAAACATTTGTTTATAAGCTCAGGCATCATAACAGTAAGCTGAATAAGCTACCCTGTCTTAAAAAGTATTGATTGCATAACAAAAAGAAAACCAACAAATTCCTAATATCACATTATTCTTAGAAAAATCCTGGAACTAGGCTTTGCTTTCTTGGGTATGGCATGCTTTAAAGTTCTCAAGAGTCCCATTCATAGCTTTAGATGACTAAATTATAAATGAAAAAAAGATATAGATACATTTCAAAACAAATACAGAGATGAGCATAAATCACAAGGGTTTAGCAAAATGGATTCACAAAGTAAAAGCTAAACAAATATCTGAAGTGCTAGGGCAGAAAGAGGTAGGCACAGCTTCTTTCCCCATTTCTAATGCTGCTGATCACATGACACTTTATGACTAGGAGCTCTTACATAGACAACACTCTTCCTGAAGGTTGACTTTGCTGCTTTTAGTCATGCTTAGTTTAGTTTCATAGCTGTTGTATTTCATTACATGTGTGTTCAATAGTTTATATTAGTATGCTTTGCTGAAGAACATTTGGCTTCTTCCAGTTGAAGGGTTATTCAGACAATGTTCATGTTCTCCAGCCTCCGTTGTAAATACTTGTCCTGATTATTAATGGCCATTTGTCATTTGTGTGGGGGTGGAGGCTTATGGTATTATGGTGGGGTGTGTGTGTGTGTGTGTGTGTGTGTGTGTGTGTGTTTGTGTGTGTTTGTGGTATGTATGGAAGCTTATAATCACTAGATTGAGTGTACCTATGTTGCTTTTCAGTGGGCACTAAAAATACATTAAATAATTGATTTTGTTTTCCTATCAATAGTGGAATAAAGTTTCTGTTCAGAGGGATCCTTGCCAATATGTGAGAGAATTAGTTTTCATCTGCTTAACCAGAGGCAGGCTTATAGTGTAGCCACTCTAGTTCTAATTTACATTCTTCGATTTGTGTGATGACTACTAACGCTGAGTCAAGCTTATGTAAGTAGGTCCCACCACAGCCATGTGTCTGTTTGCAGAGACTGTTAGATATGAAAAGTCTGAGCTCCCATCCTAGCTTTGACAAACAAGAAAATTTAGATTTATGTACTAGATGGAAATTTATATTCTGTATTTTTTTTCGCTCACAGCCAGAGAAACCTACACAAAATGCAAATTCACAGATTTTCTTGAAACAAAAAAATTAAGATATCAAGAAAACAATTTTGGCTTAAAAAGTGGAAACAGCAATCTGAACACATAGCTACTGGGCAGAAATGAGAGGCCAGGAGGACTATCACTCATGTATTAATATGCTGTTTCTGAGGCTTATGGGGCTGGCTTGGGCTCTGAGACCTGCGATAATGAATTCTACCACCTACTAGACACACCAATACCAAATGGAATAGACATTCTTATGTCCAGCATCATGTTCTTATCCATGGGAAAATTTTCAATAATGTATGGATGGCATTTGTTATGGAAATTTTGTGTATGCCTTCCTGAAGAATGAGAAAACACTCTAATCACATATTGTTGGCCTCAGTAATGGTACCACTTATAAATTTCATCATGTGAAATAGGCCTTAAATAGACCAATCGGAAACTGGTTGGTGACTTCAATGTCATTTGTACCACTATGGCACCAGTGGTACATTTTATATTTATACAGATACACACACTAAATACATACACATTCACACTACAACACACACATAATATACATACTTCACAGAATATATACATATACAAATACATGACAGAAAAATATATATACATATATGTGCACACATACACACATGTGCACATACATGCACAAACCCCATACACACAGAGACAGGTATCCACTTACACATATACACATATGCACCTGTAATCACCCACACATGCACAAACACCACATTCACCTGCACACATATTACATACCAACCCACATACACATACACACATATATTCCCACCTCATTATTAAAACTTTACATTATAAAGTATTCTAAAGTACATGGTTGATGTGTATTTTCTGCTAACTACTTGAGACTCTTACTCTCTCAAAGTTGAGTCCATCTAGTTCTGAAGATTTCCCCAGGTCATTGCTAATTTCTCCATGATTTTAAGTTCAGTCAATGTTTCTCAATTTTTCCAAAAGAACTTTGACATATCAAAATTGTTCCATCATGTTCATATAATGAACATATACTTTGCCTTTTTCTAGATAATTCTTTTAGGTTAGTGGAAAAGAATTGTGTTGCCCCAACTTTATCTCGGAATATCTGTACTCTGTAGAAATTTCCTGTTACAACTTCTTAAAAACTTTATTTGTTAGAAATACAAAGTTGGTTCTGTCATAATAATCATCCTTTAATAATCACTGATAATTAATAATAATGTTTTCTTCTGATACTCTCCTTCACAGCAGCTGATTAAACTCAGTAGAGACATAGGAACAGAAGTTGTAATGCTTTGTCAAGTATAAATAGAAGGACTAGATTGTTTTCTTGGATAGTATTTTCACAGAACAGCAGAATACATATAAAAGTATATGAATTACATCAAAAGTTTAAGTTTGTAGTTTATTGTTAGTGCTGATATAAATTATGTTGTAGACAGTATTTCTGGCACTAAGGAACATGAACATGCAAACTTGAGTGGAGCTCTATCTAACCCAGTTTTTACTATTGAGGATCTGAAGTGGAGCTCTATCTAACCTAGCCTTTACTATTAAGGATCTGAAGTAGAGCTTTATCTAACCCAGTCTTTACTATTAAGAATCTGAAGTGGTGCTCTATCTAACCCAGTCTTTACTATTGAGGATATAAAGTGGATCTCTATCTAACCCAGTCTTTACTATTGTTCCTTTTGAGAATGCTAATTTTGTATTAAGGCTACAGTATCATCCCTGGTTCACAATGAAGGAAGGAAGGGAAAAGAGAAGGAAGAACTGAATCAAGAAAGGATGGAAGGCTACCTTTTCTTGAGTTTGTTCCTAGTAAAATTTGTCAACAGTGGGTGATAAGTTTAAGGTAGGCTCAATTAAAACAAAATACTTGAATGACTTTAGAGTATCTCCATGTAAAGTACCTATTAGTTGTGAAAGAAAAAATAGTAAATTGTACAATGAGTAAAGCAGATATCAAAATTAAAACCAGTGAGCACAAGTTTGAGCTCCAATATGATTTTCTAAGACATAATCAGGGCTAGAGAAATGACTCAGCAGCTAAGAGAACTGATTGCTCCAAAGGTCCTGAGTTCAATTCCCAGCAACCAGAGAGTGACTCACAACAATCTGCAATGGGATCCGAAGCCCTCTTCTGGAGTGTCTAAAGAAAATGATAGTGTATTCACACACATAAAATAAGTAAATAAAAGTCTAAACAAACAAACAAACAAAAGAAATAAGCAATGCTATCCTAGTACTATTCTAGCTAGAAAAATACAATGCAAATTTAATAATGTTGAAGAAACATCAGAGATTTCAGAAACATCAGTGATTAAAAACAATTTAACCATTTAATGTAAATGTCAAAAAGTAGGGCTAGATCCATCGTAATAATGTTCCAGAATTTAATGGCTAAAGAGATGGCTCACTGAGAGCAAACACTGCTCTTAGAAGAGGATATGAATTTGGTTCTTAGCACTCATGGCTAGTGGTTCACAATCTTCTATAATTCCAACGCTTGCAGATCAGATGCCCTCTTGTAGGCTCCCCAGGCACTTATGTTCACATGCTAAAACACAGACACACTCATAGACATAATTAAAAAGTAAAATCCATCAGAAAAAATAATTTGGTAAAATACCTATGTAATGTCCTGAGGCAAAAATAAATGTTAAAATGTAGTTATTTCAAGGGAACACTGAAATATAGCTCACAGGTCAGTTAAAAATCATTGGAACACTATTTATTTTCTTAAAGTTAATTACTGTTCTATGCTTATATAAAAATAATACAATATTCTCAGAAAATGCAGAGAAATATGTTATAGCAAAGGGCCCTCCTTAAACTATTAAAATGAGGCCAAAGCTGAAAATAGATAAGTCTGTGCACAGGGATGTTCTCAGCAGGATCCTCTTTCTTACATTCCCTGTAATGCTGAAATTTCTTCAAGTTATATTTGATTATAACAAAATCATAATTATGCTAAATCCCAAAGTATTTACATTAAGTATCTGGTATGTAACAGTAACTACTTAAACAATATTGTTTTAATTACTTATCATAATGGCTCTCTTAGGGTCTTATGCTTCTTATTTCTACAAAGGAAAGTTTTTCCCCTTGTGCAGGATTGAGTGGAAAATAATTGGCAAACATGAAAACTTAAGTAGGACAGAATTTGTTTACAGATGACTAATTAAAATTATGGTCTCTTAAATTATATCATTCAAATATTTAGACCATTTGTTTCAGGAAAACACATACACAAGACACACAAACACACATTCTCACATGCGCGCATGCACATCCCCTCCCCACACACCTATGCATCTTTTATGTAACCTTTAAAAATTGTTACCTATAATCTACAGGTCTGAATCAAAAGACTGAAGCATCAACAACTGGGATACTCTGCTCTGTTCCTTGCATTTTCCCTCCAGGATATTACTATGAATTGCTTGTTTCCCTACTGCTATAAGCAAGGATATGCCTTTTCTAAATTTCCCATCTCTAGTATTTTTGTAAATTTGTGGAAAAAAATTTATAAAGAGTCCTTCAAAGATGCAAATGAGAGACTGACTCATAGAAAAATGTTCCAGTCATTGATGGGTCCAACAGTCTCCTTGCAGAACTCCTTCATAATCTATGACTGAGAGCTACCATTGTCTCTCTGCTTTGTAATTCCATGCCTTTAGTACCAAAATATGTTTGTGTGAAAATAAAGTATTTCAGGAGAAAGGAGTGCTTTAAAGGGGTTTTCTTTGAAATGCAAGGAAATAGTCATTCAACAATATGTAAACAACAGAATACTTTTTCAGAATAACATTTCATGAGCTAATAATAAACCCCAAATCATTTACAACACTTTCATTGAGTATCCCAGTTCCATTTAGCTAGAAATTGCCCTCAGGAAATCCCTATGTGGCTTAAGATGAGTATGTGTCACAGGTTTCTTGTAGCAGGCACATGCTCAACAAATAGTATCCATATACAGTAATTAATTCAAAATCATGTCTCTCAATTTTTGTCTTACTGACATATTTGACAAAATAATGACCATGATCAAAGCTTTCTCTAAGTCTGTCATAAAATAATGATTAGATAAACAAATATTCATTGTGTGTAAACAAATAATCTTTGTGTATATGATCTTAAGAATCAGAATTTAAGTGCAGTCTTGGGACTGAAGATCCTGGGAAAGGGACGCTTAATGTGTTCAGTTCCTGTGTTTTATTACATGTTAGCAGTTAGAGTCAAAGAGATTAATGTATTTTATGCTTCATTTCCAAGTCTCTACACAGACCAGGCCACAAGCTTTTACCTGTGACACTTAGATTTCTATTCATTTGGGTAGAAATTTGTTTTGCTTGTTTTATACTTCTTTCAGTATTTTTGTGCTTTAATTTTTTTATCTTTCTGAGATTTTTTTTCTGTAGTGTATAAACTGATGACTTAAAATACCTAGAGCAAGTCTCTAGGAGTATTTTGTTTCCATTAGATTATTATATAAAACTTATTTTGCCAGTTATATTTTATAGTATCGACTTATTCTACAAAGTTTTCTTCTGTGTCTTCTTGCTTTCAAAGTATTCAGAAGTTTGTGATAGTTGAATGAATGATGCCACCTCTAAGGATGGAGGTAATTGCAGGTGGTCCTGCTTCAGCACCCTGCCCCTTCACATAAATCAAAAAACAAACAAACTGTAGTTGGGTTCCAGAGGGCCTTAAATATAAATGGCCCCTTGTAATAAATACTTCTTAAGAGTACACCATCAAAGATTCACTGTTAATTTTCTCTGACAAATTTTTAAGTCTCTCATTTTTTCACTAAGCTGAAACACAGACTCTATTTAAATGTCTCTTCTCCTTTTTCTCCTTTATTCTGCAGGCCCACTATCAGATTCCACATACATGTGGTCAATTCTTCAAACAAATACTTTCAAATCATAGTTCTTGATGCCTCTCTCACTGGGCTTAAAACTACACTGACATCATATGGGCTCTTCACAGAGGCTGTAATGTAGTCACAATATTTTTGAGAACTGTGTAAATGTTATCCTTGTGTTATTCAAATGCTAATTTATTTTACTTCATGTCTTTTTTGAAGCCAGACACAGAATTGTAGTTCTTATACCAAGAATCTCCTATCTCAAGTCTGTATAAACAATGCTTACCACTTATTCTCTGCTTTATCAATAAAAACTGAACAATAAAGGGGTATAGAGCTATTGTGAAGAAAATTAGAAACATGTTGTCATGGAGGTGGAATTTGAGTCAGTTAAATAAGCTAATCCCTCAGAAGATATTTATCAATCCCTCACATGAAGTACTACTATGGGGAGAGCTCCCCACATTATGGTAAAATATTTGTACTGATAATCAGCATTGACAAGTATGACACACGCATACAGCTGTTGTTGTCTCTTGACACACCATAATTTTGTTGGAATAGATTTTGGACATGGTCATTCCACAAGGCAACAGCTGAACAATATACAAATAAGCAAGTTCTTGTCAGCCTCAGCTGCCAAGGAAGACGAACTAGAGACATGTCAGTTTTCTATCACTGAAGTTACAGCAAATTTCAAAGTTCATGGCTTAAAACAATGCAGACCTACCATCTTAGAGCCATGCAGGTCTGAGATGCACACAAATCCCAGATCTCTGAATCCAAGGTGTGTAGAGTGCCGTAATATCTTCAGTGGCACTTGGGAGAGAACTCAGTTCTTGTCCTTTCTGAATGTTAGAACTTGATTGATGAGATTCTTAATATTTAAAGCAAGCAAGGGTGGTTGGATCTTATTCTTTCTACTTTATTGTCTCTTCCTTTAAATCCTCTTTCCCTTCTCCATATTGTATGGTTCCACCCTGTAACTCAGGTTAATACTACTATTGTAAGGGTAGCTGATTGACAACTATCAATACTTGTCTTATCTTGATTTTTCTTTGATGTGTAAGTTAGGATATTAAAATAATCCTAAAATAAGGATGTAGTTTTGGAGAGGCTTCATTCTGCTTAACATAGGAGGCAATCTGCCTTCCAACCTTATTAAGCTTAGTGACAAATAAGCTTCCAGAAGACTAGAGCAGGGACAGATGTTATCAAGAACTACAACACTGCCCTGTTTCCTGTTCCTCAAGATGACTCTTTAATTCCAGAGGAAGCATAACACAGATCTCCAGTGTTTGCTTTATAAATATTAAGAGTCATGTGAACTTCTACATACAGCTTTTATACAAGCTTTCCTTATGTAAGACAGACCAACAGACAGACAAATAGATATTGTTTCTGGTACTTTTATACTGATATAGCCAACTGGAATTTAAACCTTTCCTTTCAACATCTACCTCTCCTTCTGAAGAAACCTGAAGACATAATTTGTAGTTTGACATGAGGGAATAACAGCAGGTAGAAAGTCCTGCAAGGCTACTAAATATCATCATTGTACTCTATTTCTGAAAATATTGACAATATAAAATTATTATTGATTATCTTTAGCTGCAATTATCAGGAAGAAGCCACAGACCTGGAGGTCAGTTTGTAAATGAATGCATTATGCCTACATAAAAGGAAGCTGTTTCATAAATCAAACAAAAACGCTGTCTTAAACTTCTAGGCAATTGGTCTTGGTAGCTTCCACATCAAAATGTTTTATTATTAATATGTAAAATATGAAAACAAGAGAAAAATAGTGACAGATTCTCAAGCCAGCTTTCATAACCTGAGCATGAAAATCCAATAGTTGGATTTGACCCAATCAGTTCGTGAGTAGAATTGAAATATGCCCTATATTTTGGCAGAAAGTCTTCTTTTAGCCATTGTAAACATTCATGGTGCTGACACAGACATTTCTGGAGCCTGATTGTTGATCTTGAGATACAATGAAGATAACTGTATCTTCTATGAGGTACCAAGTGCACAGTGTATAATAGCATGCCACATGAAGACCAAGTACTTTATACAAAATAATAGCATCTATGTGGTTGACATTGTATTCCTCTAGACCCTGCCTGTCTCCTGAAATAGTGACTTTTATCTAATTTCAAGTCAAGAAAACTAATTTTATAATATATTCTAAAGTTCATTTGAATCATGTGTTTCTTTTTTGTGCAATCCTCTTTTTTTTTCTTCTTATTTTTCTGAATTTATTTCTGTTCATAACAAATTTAGTTGCATATTGGCAAGTTCATTTTAAAAGTTCACTTTTTCTTTAGAACATACTATTATGTTTGCACATTGTACCTCTTGCTTACAATTATCTTTGAACACAGCTGATAATGCTGAACAGAAATGGATCTCCATCCATGTTACATTTCACAGAAATGAAGGTAGCAGTAGGACAACTGAATGAAAGAACTGAATAAAGTAATTAAGACAATGCAGGAGCCTAAAGAGCACAAAGGATGAAGATGATGCTCTCTGCTCTGCCTGATGCCAACAGCACTCCTGGTGAGAACCTTGCCTCACTACTTTCCCAAGGTCCTTGTTAGTTTTTCTCTCTGTAACTTGACATCAGAACTCCTCTATGTCAGGGAGGAGAAAGTCAATGTATTAAAATAGACCAGGAATATGTTAATTTATTTGTTGGGTGCAGTAGTGCCTGCCTGTATTCTCAGCACTTTGGATCTGAAGCAGGAGGAGCACAATTTCCAGTTCAGCCTTTACTACAAGGTGAAACACAACTTCTCACCTATCAATCTGTCTGTCTACTTAACTATCTGTCATCTACTTGCCTCTCTCTCTCTCTCTTTCTCTCTCTCTCTTTTTCTCTCTCTCTCTCATGTGTGTATGTGTATATACATGTGTGTGTTAAGCTGTATCCATATTTAGATAGAAAATAAACTTACATATATCCATACTATAGTTAGAAGACCACAAAATTATCTGAATGAACAGAGTAGCAGGCTTCTCTATCTTGCACTTAAAAAGTAAAGCAGTATTTCACTTTCTCAGAGCTACTCTTCTGTTTATATTTATGAAACTTTTGCTTGGATTTTGGAGTTCCTGTGGTCAAGGAAGAGAAGGAAGAATAAGCAAGGACATTCAAAGGACCCCAAACTTTAAAAGTCCTGTGTGAACAAATGGAAGCAAAACCTGACTAGCCAGTTCCAGTTTAGTGAGTATCTGTTTCCCGGAAACTACAGTGCCACAGATTCAGAGCAATTACAAATCAATCAAGCACCTGAGGAAGATCTTATATCATCTAGGAAAAAAACATTTTATGAAGTTAATTTCTTGTGACAATGACTCCTGTGAAAGTCATTGTACCCCAATTTCATTTATCCTGAAAGATAAAAATTCCACCTACAACCTGTGGAGTCCTATGGATCCAACAAAATCAGGCTTCTCCCTTATATAAATGATTCAGTTCTCTGAGAAAAGATTGTATATACAATGACTAACCTTAGACATGAAAGGGTAATCAGTTTAACACACCTTCCCAGACCTGTACAGCTGTTGAAATACAACAGGAGACATGCTGAACATCCAGCTTGCTTACAAGGCACTAAAAGTACATGGAAATGGTGTCATTCTTATAGAGCCTGCAAGAAACACTTCCTTCCTAACAGAAGACAACAAGGTGTTCTTCCTTATATGTCATCATGCTAAATAAGAAAAACACAAGGACTGCCCAATTAGAGGACAAGCCCTTCGTAAAAGGCATGCCCTGTACACTGTATGCCAAGAATCACAATCAAGCATATTCCTTAGATCCTTGCTTATAATAGCGTCCTACACTAATATTTTGAACTATTGAATGCAAGGAAATCATGACTAGTTTCAACTACAATCCTAATACAGTGATACAAGAGTAGAAAACTGATATCAGCAGTAAGTGTGGAGGAGGGATATAACAAGGCATGAGACCTAAAACCACAGACTCTGAAGTCATACCATAGCTTGAACTGTTCTGAGGGAGAAAATTCCAAACCCATTAGAAGAAAGGCAAGAAGTACACTCTATAACAAACATTTCCAGTGCAACTGCATTCCGGACTGCACTGTGTTCTTTGTAAATATCATCTTACTCTGGAAAAAAGCTCTGTTCATTTTATCTTCTTCAGACATTATGGCTCCCACTTTCCCCTTCACACATACATTCAATGCACATGGAATGTCACAACCTCCAGTAATTTTATAAGTCTCTATGTCCTGACACCTTGTACTAACACTCTCTTCAGTCAATGGTTTGAACTTTCCTTCCAAGATGCAGTGATAATAATCGTACAAGATCTGATGTGTCATTTATTCATGGGTCTGCATACCCAGCAGATATGGAGACCTCATAGTAAAATTTGTACCAGATTCTTCCCCATACCTCTTCCTATTCATGCGGATGCTCTATATAGCACGTGAAATATTGGCTTATTGAAGATAAGAGTACATGACTCTGAATACCACACAGAAGATACTCAAGAAGAGCTGATTATGTAGCTGTATAATAGAGTTCACAGAGGTTCAAAGTTAAAAGAGAAGAAAGTAAACACATTGTTCAGTAAGAGGACTGGGAGAATAATAGACACAGGCATCTGGGGCCTGCGGATGGGGCAGGGATACTTTCTATTAATATAATCACTTGGCAAATGGATGTCTGTAAAATCCTTACAATTAAGGTATGAACACAAGACAACAACAACATAAAAAATAAAAGGTTGACCTGAGCATACAACATTAGCTACTCTCTTCCAAGCAAAGACAGACAGGAAGAGGAGGACAATAATAACACCTCTTCAGTATAGGCAGATGACTCAAGTGCTCGGAAACTAATGTTTTCATTTATAAAAGTTGCTTTTATTTTTACCAAATTGAAAATGTGCAGGTTTCTAACTGAAAAAAAATAAATTTTTATTATTGAAAGAATAGAAGTTTCATTGCAACTGGGTACATTTTTGGATAGGTTTTATTTACTCTGAGCCAAACACAATTTTAGGTACCAGAAACACTGCAGGTATTGAAATAATGTCCTTTGCCTTACAGAATTCCTGGTGTCATCTAAGAGGATAAGCAAGGTCAAATACACAAATGAAAATTAAGTGGTTACAAATCCTTTGGGTAAGACCTGAAGTTGGTGGGAGGCATCTTGGGGCTGTAATTTTGTGCATGTTAATCAAAGAAGCTCACACTGAAAGAGTGATACTTGGGTGGTAACCTAAAGATGGAGCAGAGCAACCCCTGTACACCTCAAGATTGTCAAGAACCTCAAGATTGAGTTGTCAGATCATAGAAGATGAATTTCTTATCAGATTTACTCACTCCCTTGTAAGTTATTGTAATGAAAAAATATAAGAGGTGTGGTTTTGATCAGTTTTGTCTACATCCTGAAGAATAATTAAAATGGCATAGATAAGACATTAATCATACTACTTTCAACTCTGCTACAGAACTCTTATCAGTGATCACACAGAACAAAGCAAATGCACATGCTTTACTTTTCAATTACTTAGTAGTGCAACTTTGGCTTTAGAAAAAGGATATAGTCCCAAAGTAGTTATTAAAAATGTACCCTGAAAGTATTGGCAAAATAAGAATAATTTGATTTGATACTTTAGTATTTAACTGAAAAGGAGCTACTGAACAGAAAATAACCTCTTGGGTTCCTTCCATGGATTTCAAGAGAATATTTTTTCATTCACTCTCAATAGACAACTGTGTTCTTACCATGAAATCCTTGGTTAAATGTAAATAAATTCTTAGTCATAAAACCCTCTTTATTTGTAGAATTTACATGTGTTGGACCTGCACATGTCACCAGTATGCACAACTGTTCCAGAGCCAAGTGGCAGATGCACCACGCTGATGAGAATGTCTCCCTGCCTGCTGCCCTGCACTCCATAACTCAATTCACAACACCCCATTGCTTACAAAATGCTCGACTGGCATGGCCTCTTCTACTAGCGGCCAAATGCTTGCTCCTAAATTCACACTAACATGATAGCTAGACAGCCTTTGACTGTGATGGTTTGACTCTAGAGCAGACTAATTCAAATAATTTTTGTCTCAGAAAGGTGCAAGAGGCGATGAACATTATGATGGTTAGATTTGTCAACCTGACAGAAACTAGCACTGCCTGGGAGATAGGTCTCAAGTCCTGACTGTGAGAGGTGATCAGACTGCATTGATTGAGGCATGAAGAAATGGCACTGTGAATAGTTCATTCTCTAGCTAATCTCTAGTTCCTTAGGAGGAGAAAAAGGACCAGGCAGCAAGAATCCTTCACTTTCAACTTCCAAAAGTGGATGAAATGTAACCAGCTGTTTAAGGCTCCTGCTGCCCCTATCTTCTCCACCAAATAGACTGCACTCTTCAACTACAAGCAGAAATAAATCCTTGCACACTTAATTTGCTTGTTTTACCTTGTCAACAGAGTAAAACAAAGACAAATTACAGTATCCATTAATTGACTCTTTCTGAGTAAACACTTCCAGATCAATGTCAGATATTATTGACCCCATGAAATTCAAACATGGCTACAATTTTTTCTGTACCCAATCACCAGAAACAATGCTGAGTAATAAGTATCCCTGGTCTCCATGGAGCTATCTCTCTCCTCACCTTGGACCATGAGCAAGCATGCCACAAGCACACTATGCAGTACTTCAGTGTTTTCCTTGCCCTTGTGTTACTTTTTCAGAGTCAAATCGATCCATTTTGCTCCTTCAGATTCACAGTTCTGGGTATTTTATAAATCTTATCAGTTCATTACAGTTGCTGCCATTATCTGGGAGAAATAAGCCTCAGAGCTATATGTTCACTTTACCTAGGTTCATCCTCTGTGAATTTCTAGACAACAATAAACACAAAACTAAATGTCATCTTGTTAAGCACTCTATCTATCTACCTATCTATCTATCTATCTATCTATTTATCATCATCATCTTCTATCTTTATCTATCAACCATCTGTCTGTCTGTCTCTGTCTATCTGTCTGTTGATCTGTTTCTGTCTGTCTATATTTCTATCTATGTATCTATCTATCCTATCATCTATCACCACAATTATCTACCATTTGTATTTATCTCTATATCAATCATCTATGTATCATCATCTGTTTATCACCTATTATCTATCATCTATTATTGATCACCTATCTACCATCCATCCACTAATCTATCATCTATTATCTCTCTATATATCTCTCTATCTATCTATCTATCTATCTACCTCTCCCTTATACTAGGTATCTCTTTTCTTATGTAAGACTGAGATTCAAAAAGATTAAAATGAGTGTTGATTTCCAAACTTGTATTTACTTTCCTGTATCCATAATTTTCCCTTCTAAAACATGAAAATGAAAGGAATACAATGCTTATGAATGTATTCATAAGCATTCAAGAAGTCAGAAGTGGCCACTGTGCTGGAGAGGTGCCACTGTGTACACTGACTGTGACCCCAGAACCTCCTTAGCCTAGACTCTTGTTATTTCCATGACCTGATCCAGTTAGTTTGGACCATTTTTTTCATCACATACGCATGGGTATTTTTTACTATCTACAATTATTTTACTAAGTATAATTAACAATAATGAAAATCATGCCCTGTGTAGTTATTACTGTCTGCTTCTTATTGAATGACAGATCTAATATAACTGCAGTTTGGCTCTTCAATCTTGTTACTGGAAGGAGATTAAAGTAAATCTGGACTTTTTTTTTTTTTAAATTATAGTATCATTTTGTTCCAACTGCTCAAAACCATGGTTAGACATGACATGATCAATTTAATGTTTGGGCAGTTCCAAAATATTAGTGCTAACAATTGTATATTTCATATGATAATAATATTTATATTTTAATTATTTAAACCACCATGATTCATGTACTATTCTAAAGATAAAATGCATAAAAACAAAAGTACAACAAATATAAACATTCATAAGCATTTGGAACAACATTACTGTCAAGCCTTCACACCTAACAATTTCTCTTATGAAAGTAAAATAGTCAGAGATGATGGCAACATACATAGGGCCTGCATAGATCCAAGACAGATAGAGTCTCAGGTTAAGAGGGAGAAATGGCCACAAGCTCTTATCTCTAACCAAGGAATTATCTCCAATTGACAACCATTTGCTAAAGAAAATCTAGTTTTCTCCATTAGAGTCTGTGATGGTTTGAATATGCTTGGCCCAGGGAGTGGCACTATTTGGAGGTGTGGCCTTATTGGAATAAGTGTAGCCTTATTGGAAAAAGTGTGTCACTGTGGGGGTGGATTTAGAGTGCATATTACTAGCATCCTGAGGATGTCAGTCTTTTGTCTGCTTTCAGAACAAGATGTTGAACTCTACACTTCTCCTGTACCATGACTGCCTAGACACTGCCATCTTCCTGCCTTGATGATAATGGACTGAACCACTAAACCCGTAAATCAGCACCAATTAAATGTTGTTCTTAGAAGAGTAGCCTTGATAATGGTGTCAGTTCACAGCAGTAAAACCCTAACTAAGACAGGGTCTCACTGGATCTTCAAACCACCTTTATGAGCAGCCCCGGTGCCCAGAAGTAAATGGTCAACACAGAATGAAATTGATGATAGTTTTGGAGAAGTTTTGTCTCACATTGCTTTGTTTTGGCATTTTTACCTTAATAGGTCTTTTGCTTATGTATTATTGTTTCTAATTTTGTGGTTTTAGTGTGTGTGTGTGTGTGTGTGTGTGTGTGTGTGTGTGTGTTTCTGGAGCTTTTTTCCTTTTGTTGTTACTATTAATTCTGTTTTTTGTTTGTTTGTTTGTATGTTGTTTTCTAAAGAGTTATAGAATGAGAGGCATTACCTGGATGGGGAGAGAGGGAGGAACTGGGAGGAGATGACAGGGTGAACTGTAACCTGAATATATAGTATGAAAAATTATTTTCAATAAAAAGGGAAGAAAATCATAATAACATAAATTCTCCTATTCCATATTTAAGTGTAATATACTCCATTCTGCAAAGGGGCTTTATATAATAAATGAAACTTATTAACTTTAAAAGAAGAGATGGTCAAAAATTACTGACTTAGGTCAGATATCCTAAAAACAGAGTCAAGGCTGAGAAATTTGAGTACCTTATTAAGGGAGGATTTTCAGTGAAGGAGACAAAGATGTGAGGGTTTGGGCAGAAATGGAGCCAAAAATAATAATGTTATTCACAGCTGGATCCCACCTTATATCATAGACTAAAGAGCTTCAAAGTTTGTATCCACTGAAGTCACTTCTGGGTCCCAGTGCATGCTGGATGCTGGATGCTTGAATGTGGACAAGGTAACTCCAAAGTAAAATCACTTAACCTTATGTTGATTTTAATTCAATCATATTTTAATATTGGTGTCAATCTGTTTTGTAGAAGTCTGCAATTTAAACCTGTGATTTCACTGTTTCCAACCTGATTTTTCTAAAATGTAAGTCCCATCAAGTTTTCTCAGTTAAAGACTGGTGTCCAATTGAGAAATTCTCTAAGGTTAAAGACATACAGTTAAATGATATAAATTTTCCCTTTCAAATGTTGTTACATGCTAAAAGAGTACTGTCTTACTCTGTGTTCAATCACAACACCACAAATACACAAACAAATTTGAACTTGGATACCCTGTACAATATAATATATCATTAAAATGAAATTTACCTGTTCCCCCTTTTGAAAAGCCTTTTTCCAGAAGATATCATGAAATTTCAAATTGTATTTTTTTTGTTTTGTTTTTTTGTTTTGTTTTGTTTTTGTTTGTTTGTTTGTTTGTTTTTGTTTTTTGAGACAGGGTTTCTCTGTGTAGCCCTGGCTGTCCTGGAACTCACTCTGTAGACCAGGCTGGTCTCGAACTCAGAAATTGACCTGCCTCTGCCTCCCAAGTGCTGGGATTAAAGGTGTGCACCACCACTACCCTGCCAACTTGTATTTTATTTTTATGACAGTGGTGTGCTGGAAAATTTCTATGCAATAGGATTATTGCTCTGTAATAGTGTTTTGTCTGATGATGGAAATATACTGTACAAGAATGGTCTCATTCAATAATACCTGTGTCATGTGATCATGGAGCTTCCTCAACCCAAAGTCACTGTTAATAATAAGAAAATGGAATTTTAATTTTAATTGTTTAAATATACCCCTTTGGATCATGGTAGTCATAGGAAACAGCACAATTAGACAGAATACTACAAGACTGGTCACATTAAGACACTTAGGATCTGGAATTTTCACTTCCCTAAAAGTGAGTCATTGGCTTTCTTTTCCCCCCCCCCATTGGTTTTCTTTAATAGGTTGCTAATCTCCTGTTTCAGACTAAGTCAGTTCTCTACATGAACACCCTTGAAGAGTGAGAAGCCACCTTTTACAGTGGTGTGGACATGGGAGTTCTGGTTAGGTAGAGGGAAGACAGGAAGAATACAATCACTGTGGAAAAAAATGTATACAAAAGAATTAATTGATACATACAGAAAGGCTCATGGACAAGGAAAACTGAAAAAAAAATATAATATATAGATGTTTACATCCATTTGTAGAACATTTATAAATGTAAGAGCAACTGATTTAAGAATACACAAGGTATAAAATTGAAGGAGCACACTACTACCTTTAAGGCAATTGTTTTGTAAAATATAGGTAAACACTGGAAATTGTGCATTAAATTTTTAAAGCCCACTTTTAAGCAGACAAAATAGTATGAACCTACAACTTTGCACTTGGGAGATTAGGAAGAAAGATTATGACAGACAAAGAGAGACTAGTCAGAACTACACAGAGAGATACTGTGTCGAACAAAAAATGAGACATGATGGTGAGAGATGGACAGGAGATATGCTGGAGGTACCTGAAGGAGTTAGGGGGAGAAATGGGGAGGGAACACGGCCCAAATACATTATACACATGTAAAACATTTTCAACTACTAATATGCAAAACAGCAAGTATTTGAAAGACTTAATCCAAATGGGGTAATAATTATACATTAAAATATCCAGTATATATAAATCTGCTTCAAAATCACTTATCAGTAAGGGACTAGTGTTTAGTAGGCTTTAATCCCAGTATTCAGAGGTCAGAGACACATATATTTCTGTGAATTTGAGGCCATCCTGGTCTACATAATGAATTTTGGGACAGAGGTTTAGACCCAGTCTCAAAATGACCAAAACAAAAAATTTAAACAAAATAGACAAACAAAACCTATGAAGAATATTAGCATCTCAATTTTGTGTTTTATATGGACATCTATGCCTAACTTCCTCTTTTCCTGATCTAGTGCTTGCAAACTCATGTCTTGATTGTACTGACAGAAAATTTCAAGGATGAAAATTCCAAATCAACAGTCTGCTCTAGTAATAACTATTAGGTAAGAAAATTTATTTTAGACATGAGAAGTAAGGAAATTCTGTGATTCCCAAATGACATGCCCCACTATCTTCAGTTAAATTTCAATTAAATATGCATGCATGCACACACACACACACACACACACACACACACACACACTGACAAGAGATGTTTATTAGGAAGCCTAGAAAGCTACTGTGATATTATCAAAGCTATCAAAATACTACATTTCACTAATAAATGTGTGTTACCTAGTTTTCCAGGGTAAAATGTGATATAAAACCCCATTTAACTGGTCAAACTCACATAGTTTCATGCATATATTAGTAATTAAACAGTGGAATTAGTAGATCTACATTTGCATATAACATTATATTAGAAAAGAGTGCCCACTGGGACTTAATGACCTTCAAGTGATTTCATTGTGAATGCAGAAATTATAATAATTGACAAAGAAAAGATGAAAATCAATTTAGAGAAATAAATGCTTTCCTTTATATACGATATTTTCAACCTGACTCTTAATAAGTGGCTGAAACTTGGGCCCCAAACTGCAGGCTTCTGGACTGGCCTGTCACATAAGGATTCTAATAGGAAGGTAAATTGTTTTTATACTGCACAGTCACCATAGTTTAAAATGGGTGCATGAAAGTTCCTGGGTTCTTAGACTACAGAGTACTCTAGATTTACCATTTTGGTGTATTCAGTTTGGTATTCATGCTTTGTGGAACAGAATTTGAGCATCTCTAATACTCACTATCCTTGCAATTGTCCTGAAAGGCAGCAAAGCACATAGCATGAAAAGAGAAGGAAAGCAGGCAGCCATCTCATTAGGCAGATGTCTGAAGAAAAGTGCATCACAATGTGTCTATGAAGCATAACTGCTTACCCACATCACTCACGCTTGCCTTATGACCTGCATATTCTGAATAGAGCTTTTAGCTGCTGTATAAATTATCTTTTCCTTGATAAGAAGCAATATGTAACCAGAACATTCTCAGCAGGCAGCACTATCCACAGGAAGCTAAATTTATGGGGCAATAATTGCTACTAATAATTAGAATGATTGCTATGCAGAGAAGATGCCCTGCCCTGAAGCTAGCTCCTTTTCCTGTGCTGCAAGCTTCAGTGTTCCTTATATCTTACTGGATTATAGCATCCAAGTTTTATTCAATGTCCCACAACCACCTAACTTCTGTCCAGTTCCATATATTTTCTTTATATTCTTTTCAGGTTGGTATTAGGAAGACTAAAAATGTTACTTTGTAAGATTTTCATGGGAGAAAAAAAAGACATAAAATATGTACCACACCCAATTTTAACCACCTGTGTGGCTGTGAAATCTTTAAAATCTGTTCTACACAACAATGTTATTTTATTTTTCATGTCAGTGTTTGCTCAACTATTTGTGCTGAACACATCCTAATATGGTTATTTCAAGCAAAGGAAAAGAATATTCTTGATCACGTGCACACGTGTGATCTCTTGTTAAATAAAAACACCAGTCTGCTTCCAAGTTGCAGTATGATGGCTATTCTCTGCCTTATTCTTATTATAGAGTAAACTGGAGGATTCTGACAAGCAGATTGCCTTTGTGCACCTATATTTCATTTCTGATCACTGCTGTGCAAAACCTATAAAATGCATTCTCAGGTGAAACATGGATGCTCCGTGAATCAAGAGTGTGGAATCCAATGTTGAGAGGCTGCTAAAAGACTCAGAGAGGCAAGTGTTCCTGGAGGATTCTCCAATCCGAATATGTGGGGTTGGAGGAACGCACTGGGAAGTGTTCACTAGCTGCTCCTACACAGGTCACCAGTTAAGTTTCATCCATTAGTAGTCTAAAAATGAAAGCATCAGACATTCCTTTATTTCTGGGTGAAAACAAATCGATCAACCAACCACGGAAGGCAATAAAAGGCTGATATTGGCACTAAAGCCAGCCCAAGATTATTTGCTTCTGGGCTGACTCTGTTCCATCCTTTCCATATTAGTGATGCTGTATTCACTCCGTGGTAAGCCAGTGTCTTCATCCCAGAAATTTAATTTTTATCCAAAATTTTCCTCAAGTAAATAACGTATATAAAACCACTGTGGAAGATCTTGCATAAAATCCCACAGATTAGCAAGGTCACACAAAATAAGGCTTAAAAGTAAGATTCTGGGGATATCATGAGTCAAGCCAGACAACATGCTTACCTCTAAGTGATCCATTGTACCTCAAGATGCTGCACTAAAATAAATAATTACAGAGCAGTGGAATTGGGGAGAATTCCAGGCATTGATTCTGGAAATTGACTGAGTGTAAATAAGGCAGCACACAGAGGGTTTTGTTCATACAATAAATTTTTTCTGGCCACCGTCCCTGGTCATTTCAGGGACTTCTCATCTAGTGCCACATGGCACTTAATAATCAGAGGATGCCGCTAGCTTCAATACAGATGAGTCTGGAGGCTGGGAGACAGATCATTTATTTCCAGAGTGAATTTCCCTCCCTCTCTTTTATTCTTCTGGGATCCTATTTTGAACTGAACTGGGTGCCATTCCCCATAAGACTTCTTATATTTTAGATTTATAGGTAGACTTGGGGCCAAGAGGCTAAGAAGTTGACATGAACATGATGCTATGCAGAACAGTTTCAAAATGCAAACTAAGAATACATGGAATATCTTTCCCACCTAGCTTTAATCTGGAGGAATAAAAACTTATGAGTGGAAATGCTTTAAAATTCTGAACAACAAAAAAAATGATTTTGCACTATTCTGATGATTGGTGCAAATAACTGCTTCTTGGGATAAAATTTATATTTAATATTATGCATTGTGCTTTCTCAATTCTTATTTCATGCTTTAATATCTAATCATATAATCTATAGTCATCAGTGACAGAAATTAATGATTGAATCAATTTCATTAATATGTCTTTTCTGTTCCTGGAGTACTGTGGTCCAGAGAAACAAATGCTACAAATAATGGCATTCTTTATTTCAGAAACTTCTCAAAACACCATTCAAAGGCATCAAATTGATGAACTTGTTGACAGACCAAAGAAGTGTTTCTTCTTAAGGTTTCTACAACTACTGATTCTCCAGCAATAAAAGTCCCATCTTACATTATGTATCCCTGGACCATGACAGCATGAACAAGCCTTGACTTCACAGGTACATTTCTAGAGCTGGGGTCTACAACATTCACATCTTCTGATGTTTTCCTTCCCAACTGGAGAGGCAGTAAAGGTGCCATCAAGATAGCAACCTCCCTTTCCAGGTTTCCCTAAAGAGATCTTTCTGGTGGAAGACTGTTGTCAAAGTTACATTTCTATGGCTCTGGTGAAACACTGTGACCAATGCAACTTATAAAATAAAGTGTTTAACTTAGATTTTACAGTTTCAGATAGTTAAGGGTTTAGAGTCTTTGATGGTGGAGTAAGGGCAACACAGCTGGAACAGCATTAAACTTACATCTCAGAGAGCAAGAGAGAACAAAAGAGTGAGAAAGCAGGAGGGAGAGAGAAGAACAGGGAGAGGAAGACTGATGAAATGGGGAGGGCGATGGACAACAGGAGGGGAGGGGGATGGAGAGGGACAGGGAGAGGGAGATGTACAGGAAATGGTGTGGACTTTTGAAACCTCAAGGACTCACCTCCTCCTACAAGGCCACACCTCCTAATCCTTCCCAAACAATATATGAACTGGGGACTTGGCATTCAAACAGATGTGTCTACGGGGACCACTCTTATCCAAACTACCACAGCTATATAGCCTGCACACAGAAGTCATGAGTTTAATTAAGGTATTCTAGCATGGTGACTGCATGTTCTTGCTAAGTGTGTAGAAGAATGATTTGCAGTTTCTTTCAGGCTTCTGTGTAAGTCACATTTTACAGTGTTGACTTTAAAAATTATAAAAAAGGATTAAATTACTAAGAACACTATTAATAAAGTTCTTACTGCTAGGCTATTTCCACCAGATAGTCATTGTCTTCTTAAAGTATATTTCAAGGAATCATGAAGGGAGAAGAATGTACGACTGAGAAACAAATGTTCAGCTCAAATCACTTGCAAAGAATTTAATTAAAATCCTGACTTAAATACCTGACTATTCACTGATGTTCTATGAGTAAACCTCCAAATTTAGATTCTATAAAGTACTTTCTAATTAAGCCATCTTCAAAAGAATCTCGATGTTTAAACTTGTTTTGTGGCCTCCTCAGTTTTAAATGCAATAAAGCATCAAGTATTGAGTTCATGCAGGTTAAAAGAAGTATCAGACATATAACATAATAGCAAGTTATATTTAAGTAATGGAGCTACTTAAGCAACTACAGGTAATGGTTATTCAGCTGCCTCCTTAAAGACACTGCCTTTTTAAACTGTAAGGCATTTGTATATTTGTGTGTGCATGTGTGTGTGTGTGTGTGTGTGTGTGTGTGTGTGTGTGTAAATGTGAAAGATCCATGGCTAAATTAATCAAGGATCAGAGTTGAAACTCAAGATTTAGACTTCTATTCATGGTTGGTTGAACAAAAGGAGAATAGTGTCATTGATTATTGTGTCTCATGGAGAAAATAATGCAAATAAGTGCTACCTACAGGTCACAAACATTATGGATGCAGTCTGTCAGAGTCTTGATATCCCATGGGACTTTCTGCTACAAAGAAGACATATTCAATGAACTGTTGGCAGAGCAAGTGGCAATTTTTGAATTTCCATTTCAGTCTGCTTTTGAGAAAAATGGACATTTTACTCATATACAAAATGGGAAACCCTACAATTGCATACTAAAGCAAAGTATTTCTATAGACAAGAGTGGTTCAAATGGAAATTAAGGACAAAATGTAGCCTGGTGATTTGAGGCATGATCCTGCTGGGCACTTAGACGAAATAGATTGTGAAATGGTTTTGCAAACAACAAAGCTCTAACTGAACACTAGCCCATTAATCACAGACGATTTTAATTACTGTGATATTGATTAGTATAGCAACTATGCAGAGCCTAAGCCAGACGCTGTGCTTTCCTGAGCTAGCTTTTTCTTTTCTCTCTCCCACTACGTCCTCTGTTCCATGAACAGCTGGCTGCACCAAAGTCTATTTTAAAACCCATAAAAGAGCAAAGACAAAGAAAGTAAAGCTGAAGGTTGTGCAGAGCTACAATGAGGAGTGTGGGAGACAGTGAAAGGAATCCTCAGACAATACTCTGGAAAGTTTTGTGGTGTGGGGGAATGACTTTGTCAATTGCTCTCACCAAGTTCATGATTGCATCCCCTTGGACTTCTTCCCTAGGTTGAATATTTGTAGCTACGGTTGAAAATGTGTATTTTAACATAGTTTAAGATCTATGTATGGTCATCACATGAGTTTGGAACATGAGCAGAGTGAAGGTTGTAATCAACTCCTTGGAGGGTGAGGCATAAGATGGTAGAAGGAGAAAAAGAAGAGAAAGTTTTGTTTTCTTATATACCATCACTAATTCTTCCATCTTCACAGAGGTTTACACAGATAGATCTTGTTTTTCACTTCCTGACTTAACGCCACCTGAGATATTTCAGATCCTAATGGAGAAGAATTCTCTCAATCTTTATATTGTTTGTCATAAAACTTATACACAGTATACCTCCACATCCACTGCCGAAGCTTAAGTCTCTCAGTATCAATGTATCTGTGGTTCTTCCTAAGAATATGTTTATTTTAGCTTCCCTTGTCTCCCCGGTGAACTGTATAGTCTTTAGAGCATTAGTCTAGCCTTTTCCTGCATGAACAGAACATATGCCTACCAATTAATCTATGATTGTCAAGCTGGCATTAAGAATATAACCTTTATCGTAGCGGATTGCAGCCTTCCCTGGGCTCTAGTATGGAAAGAAACATAAAATGGTTGTGCAGAAAAACTGAAAAATAGAAGCACTGATTAGAGTCACCTTTGCTTTCCTCCCGCCTCTTCTCTGAGGATACCAGTGTGGTCTACACAGATACTTTTAAGCCAGCCATGGCTTCATAATGAGATTATGTCTTAAACCAAATAAAACAAAACAACATCAACCACAGCAACAAGCCCATCAAACTTAACTATATATGAAAGTGTATATATATATATATATATATATATATATATATATATATATATACACACACACACACACACACACACACACACATACACCATAGGCTGAAGAGATGGTTCAGAGGTTAAGAGCACTGACTTCTCTTCCAGAGGTCCTGAATTCAATTCCCAGCAACCACATGGTGGCTCACAACCATCTGTAATGGGATCTGATACACTCTTCTGGTGTGTGTCTGAAGATAGCTACAATAAATAAATAATATTTTTAAATAAAATAAATAGCAACCTCATTTTGTTAGTGGCATTTTTTCTGTCTAAAATGTTTCGTTAATCCTCTTAGTAAACTTAAAAACTGCTACCAATATTTATCTCTTATAACTAAAATGTGTCATAGTTGAGTTGTCAAATCTAGACACAATCCTAGAGTCATCTAGAAGAGGAAACCTCAACTGAAGAATTGCCGACATCATATTGTCCTGTGGCCATGGCTGTGGATCATTTTTTTCAAACTGCTAATTGATGATGTCGGTGGGTCCAGACTACTGGTGACAGTGCCATCCCTAGACAAACGAACCTATATAAGAAAGCAGCCAAGCAATCCAGAGAGCTAGCTACTAAGCAACATTCTCCTATGACCTCTGTGTTAGTCTCTCTCTTCAGGTTCCTGCCTTGAGTCTTTGTCTTGGCTTTCCACAGTGATGAACTGTGACCTGGGAACTGGAAGAAGAAATAAACTCTTTCCTCCTCAGTTGCTTTTTGGATATTTTATAAACTGCTCAGTGATCACCTAGCTAGTGTGTGGTAAAACTCATCCAAATCCAATGATGACTGACACCAAACTAGATGTGGCCACAGAAAACACATGAAAGATGAATGCTCTGAATTGATTTTGTCACTGGATTCCAAGCAAGATTACTCTAACACATGAAGAAATGGAATCCACCGGCATATGAGAATTGACCATTCTAGCAGTTCCTTGTCAGAGAGTGGGTGCCCATGTTAAAGTGGCCTCTACTAAAGCATGCTACAATGGTACTCAGGATCCAGAGACAGGGCTCAAGCTAGCAGTTCCCGATGGAACATCACAGCATTAACAAAAAAGAATTATACCTCAAAACATGAAATAGTATTCGTTCCATGGCATGCTTTATCAGCTTACTTACATCAATAGATTTAGTCTTCCCTGAATTCTTTAAAACGATCTTTAGTCTTTCATAGACACTGACTGAGATAACAATAAATCAGACATAGAAGGTACAGATTTATAGCCAAGCAAATTCTTGACCTTGCCATACCTCTTCCTGAAAAATCAATATGATGACTAAGAGAGGACCTATCAGAAAGTTAATAGAAATATCTGGGGAAATTTCTCTAATGGAAGTTTCCTAAGCTTCCAAATGTTATGTTTTCTTGTCTAAGCAGTAACTCATATACACAATGAAGATAATAATTATATTGACTAAGTATGATTATAATGAAAATTCAACATATGTAATTATATATTAAAATTATATATACATAGAAAGCAGAAAGATCCAGAACATAATACTTATGGAACTATACCAGTACAACAATAAAATATTTAGACAGCTTAAAGCAACATGAATTGTTTGAGAATTAACTGAAATTTGGATGCACAGCCAATCTAAATTAAATCAAGTTGATGTATTAGAAACCCCTTGTAGATAATGAAAGAAATTAAAAACTTGAACAAACAGGAATCTTGAAGTATACTTTTCATATTCCCTCGAGTGTCTGTCCTGGCTTCCACCTTTATGTAAAACAGGATCTCTTATTTGTCACCACTGTGTACACTTGGCTACTCTGCTCATCTACTTCAGTTTTGGGGATTCTTTCATCTCTCTCTACCTCAGGTCTCAATTTAGGAGTGTTGAGATTACATACTGAGCCTGAATTTCTCAGTCTATGTTGATTCTAGGAACCCAAACCCAGGTCCTCATGATTGTATGGTGAGTGGGGTTTTTTTGTTTGTTTGTTTGTTTGTGGTTGCTTTATTATTGGATATTTTATTTATTTACATTTCAAATGTTAACCCCTTTTCAGGTTTCCCCTCTGCAAAGCCCCTACCCCATGTCTTCTCCCCCTGCTTTGATGAGGGTGTTCCCCTACCCACTCCTACCTCCCCACCCTGGCATTCCCCTATGCTGTGGCATCAAGCCTTAACAGGACCAAGGGCCTCTCCTCCCATTGATGCCAGATAAGGCCATCTTCTGCTACATATGAGGCTAACGCCACGGGTCTCTACCTGTGTACTCTTTGGTTGGTGGTTTAGCCCTGGGAGTTCTCGTGGTGGGGAGGTGTTCTGGTTGGTTGATACTATTGTTCTTCCTATGGGGTTGCAAACCCCTTCAGCTCCTTCAGTCCTTTCCCTAACTCCTACATTGGGGTCCCATGATCAGTCCAATGATTGGCTTCAAGTGTCTACATGTTTATTTGTCAGGCTCTGGCAGAGCCTCTCAGGAGACAGCTATATCAGGCTCCTGTCAGCACACACTTCTTGGCATCATCAATAGTGTCTGGGTTTGGTGTCTGTATATGGGATGGATCCCCAGGTGGGACAGTCTCTGGATGGCCTTCTTTCAGTTTGTGCTCCATTCTTTGTCCCTGTATTTCCTTTAGAAAGGAGTAATTCTGGGTTAAAAATTTGGAGATGTGTGGATGGCCCAGTCCCTCAACCAGGGGCCTTGTCTAACTTCTAGATATAGTCTCTACAGGTTCTCCCTCTCCTTTGTTGGGCATTTCAGCTTATGTCATCCCTGTTGGGTCCTGAGAGCCTCTTGCTTTCCTGGCATCTGGGACATTCTGGTGGCTACCCCTAGTTCCCCATCCCCCATTATTACACACCTCTGTTCAATTTCCTGACCATCTATCTATCATTTCTGTCTTGTCCCATACCTGATCCTGGTATGGTGAGTGTTTTATCCACTGAGCCATCTCTCCAGCTATGCTTATTGAAAGCAAAGGAACAAACACTGGCAGCTAACAGATTCCATCCTTTTGTTTCCTCACTCATAGAAGGGATGCTATTTTGCATTTCTGGTCTAGGCCAAAAGTCAAAT
Organism: Rhynchomys soricoides; assembly: GCA_019843965.1. Taxonomy (NCBI): domain Eukaryota; kingdom Metazoa; phylum Chordata; class Mammalia; order Rodentia; family Muridae; genus Rhynchomys; species Rhynchomys soricoides. The sequence goes on from JADRCH010000030.1 coordinate 8,141,231, forward strand.
CCAATATTATATCCCCAGTGAACCAGAACAATTAATTCTCCCAGAAGGCTTGATGGATGTTAGGGTGATGATCTCTAGCCTGTCTCCATTTAAGTAGCAGAAGGTAGATTAGTGTTGAGAGAAGATAGATGGGTCTTGCAGAATGACAGTGAATTATTTTAGACTTGATCCAATGATTATACGTAGCCAGGGCTCTTGCTTCTCCTGCAATTTCTTAATGCCAGCTACTTTACATTCCTCTGAAAGGCGGTAAGCACTTTTTAATGTGCAAGTGTTTTTTTTTTTTTATCTCTCTGTCTTAATAAGCAGCTGTACCTTATCTTCACATCAGCATTAACAAAACCACAATGATTCTAACTCTGACTTTCTTCCCAAATGACCTTCAAAAAACAATCTTGTCACTATGCTATTGCTCCATTACATTGACTGCATCACATTGCCTATATCTAGTAAGCAAAATTATTGTGACTGTATATATATATATATATATATGGAGAGAGAGAGAGAGAGAGAGAGAGAGAGAGAGAGAGAGAGAGAATAGGAAGAAGCTTAAAGAAAACCTTCATGGTAGACAACAGTCTGGAAACATTGAAAACTTTGATATAACCTCCAAGGTGAATACTTCTTGGTTCCCAAGTGGTGAGAAGATTTGAAGATATTCTGGAAACTTTGGGATGGAGGCTTGGGAGGTTGCATGGACTTCTAGATGTACTTCTAGTCTCAGCCGTACTATCTGCAAGATCCTGCCACTCCATAACAGAACACTCTGGAAACCATGCTTTTCCTGCCATGACACTGATGACACCCCTTAAAAGGAGCCAAAATAAGTCCATTCTCTCTCAAGGAATTCATGTTAAGACTTTATCTCATGTTGCTGAAGTCAACTAGCACATTATGAATCCTAAGGTGTATCTTCAATGGCAGAAGCACTTTGTGAATTGGAAACTAAGTCTGGTGACATTTCATTGTTTAATTCTTCTCATTCTTCCAACATTTTATGTGCAATTTTCTAAATCCTCTTTTAAAAGGAAGAAAACAATTGTAGCAGAGAAAGAGAGAAAGCGAAGAAGGGGAAAGGAAGGGTAGATGTAACCATATCAGAATATCTACTTGAAAAAACATGTCTTTATGAAGCCCATTACCATGCCCAACAACTACAAACCAATAAATAAGTAAAATGAAAAATTGCTTTCATTTTTACTCATCACTATTAAATCGCAAGCAGATACTGATGACATTCTAATTAAGAATGAGATCTGTCTAAATGTACCTCACTGGGCCTGAAATCAAGGCATCCACAGGCTTCACTCCTCTCCAATATCCTAGAGGAAAGTTCTCCTGCTTGGGTTTTAAATTTAGAAGGCTGAACACATTTCCTCAGTGATGCTCTCTGTTCCTAAGGCCAGAGGTAGACAGTACAGGTTTTCCCACATTGTCTCAGGAACAATCATTGACATAATTCCAACTTAACCCTTATTCCCCCTTGCCAAGTAACAGAAGACACCCACTGCCTCCTAAGCCTAGACTCAAGCATGTATTAAGAACAATATTCTGGGGACCACTCATAAATTGCCCTTGACCTGACGTTTCCTTGCAAAGGAATTCTATTCACTAACTTTGGTGGTTCTTTGACTCTTTAAAATATGGGTTTAGAAAATGAAAATTAAGCATATGTGGCTTCTTTCCCTCATGACTCACTCCCCTCAACATTTTCCCTGGGTTTCTTGTTGTGCTGAGTGTGTACTGCCACTCTCCCAATGATACCTGGGAATGTACAGAACTATCTCACTGGCTTCATGGTTAATCCTGATTTGCCAGGCTCAGGTAAAATATTAACTAGATTTTTAATCAACCTATGGATAGTTTAATTAAGATTCAGTTTTTCATGAAATAGTTTTATCAACACACTGAAAATACATTGCGTAAAAATTTATTTTTAGAATTTAAGTGTATATCTTAGCTATTATATTAGCTATCAGACCCCAGTGTTTCTTCTTAATTGACCCTCACAAAGATAATGGGCATTTAACAGATTAACTTCATATTATTTCAGAAGAAAATAATAAGACCAGTAACATATAACATAGGCATACATGTTCTAAGATTGCTTATTTAATATAAGATTCTCCTTCCTTGTTTAAAATGTTGGTTTCATATGATATATATATATATATATATATATATATATATATATATATATATTTGTGTGTGATCCACATGTACACACACCCATCCATATATAGACACATACAGAGAGAGAAAGAGAGAGAGAGAGAGAGAGAGAGAGAGAGAACAGACACCAGCAAAAGTTATCAGATTTCTAGGAGCTGTAGTTACAGCAGTTTGTGAGCTGTCGACATAGCTGTCCTAGATAGTGGGAACTGAATTTGAATCCTCTGCAGGAGCAGCAACCTTTTAACCACTAAGCCATCTGCCTAGCTCTGTTCTCATTGTTTGAATTCATCATTTAGAAGGAAATGCAGGGGAAATGATAGCAACCCTAAGAGTATTCCTACTAGAAAAATGTTTCATTCTGTAAGTTTCTTATCAGCTAAGGTTATTTTCAGGATCAATGTTCCTGGAAGAGGCTTAATCACATACAAAACAGAAACAAATTCTGGCATTATTATTTAGGTTTTATTTTCCCTTGGCATCTTTGTATTTCTTAAGACAGTCCTTATTCAGGTTTTTTGTTCTGGCTTTCTAAGAAATCCTGGTAATATTTCTTTCACATTTCTTTTCAAAATAGGTCAGAACCTCTGTGAAATCTTTTATTATTCCTAGATTAGAAGGAAACTCCCATGCCCCCCCCAGGATGATTTTTCTGTGAAGATCTCTTTGTAACATGTTTCTCTGCTAAACTGCTCTGTTGGAAACAGGAGTGTCCTTGCTGGACAACATTTGCAAGTCTCCCCATTTTGACTCTAATTCAGTTCCTCTTGTGCCTCAATGAAGAGAGCAGGGGATGGAGGGAGGAGGGAGGGAGGGAGGGGAGAAAGAGGCAGAGAAGGAGAGAGAGAGAGAGAGAGAGAGAGAGAGAGAGAGAGAGAGAGTACTTACTGGCCAGCCCGTCCAAAGTTTATTCTACAGAACAGTGGGTGGTTAAATTTCTTTAGAATTCTTCCAGAGATTTCCTTGCAACATTTCACTCTAAAATCCAAAGAAATGTTATAAGACATTTCATTACACACCTCAGGTGACTCCTTGGCTCCTTCAATTCTGCTCTTTTGTGTGGCTTTCTTAGGGCTTCTCATCCCTTTAATGTCCAAACCACATTAGATCTAAAGCATGAAACCCTGACATTTCTCAGCAACTACTAAGCCTTTGCTTGTAGAACTGCTAACGTAGATGTGCAAAGCCCCATGGACTAAATTCAGAGTTTACTTGCCCTCTTACAACCAGTTCTTCTTCCCCAGCTTTCTTTGGCTTTGGTCCCAAGGTTGTCTATGATGTACATTTAAAGAAATCTACAGTCCATGCTAAATCTATCATCAATGCCAAAAGATGGCTAGACCCTTAAAAGCTTCCATTCAGCTGCTCCTTAATCTGAGGTTTCATGTTCACTTCTTCCTGTACTCCTCAGAATCATCCCATGACCATTGCTACCTAGGAGAGTCCCAGATATGTTGACAAAGGACCTCATTTCTCTTCCTGGGGTCTATACTCATGGTGGACAAAGGTATTCATTGGCTTAGCATTTGACTAGCTCTCTACAATCTCCAGAGCTTTGGGCACCAGCTTTTCTGATATGTCTTCTAGGCTGCCCAGCACTTATGATTGTCTTGAACAACCTTGCCTTGAGCATTCACATCTAATGAATTACTCATACAAAATGAAATATCTGATATGCTTTTCCTGGTTTCATTCTAGAAGAGAAATCTACAGCTACTTAAATCATGCCTTTCCTTCTCTGAAACATCATTTGCCCTCAGGGTATTGTGGTAACTACCGTTATCAAAGCCAACATTGCAAGGGGACTTAAGAGTTTGCCACATTTTAATGGCAACAGACTGGAACTGAGATATCTACTTCCTTCTTCTGAAGTGTGTTAGGACCTCATTGTGTGACCATGTCTCTACAAAATGAACTGTCAAGTATACAAGAGAAGCTTGTCCATCAGTGTTTATTACTATGCTACTCATGAGAGCCACAATCTGGAATCATTCCAGGAGTTCAACAGCACAAAAAATAGATGAACCAAAATGCTAAAAATGTACAACAAAACTCTTTTTAACCATAAATTAAAATACACTTGTGACCACAGCAGGAAAATAGATGAAATTAGAGATCAATAAATGAGATAAACCATACTCCAGGAAGACAAACATTGTATAAAGTCTATATTTAAACTTACATATATGTATAAATACATAGAACATGAAATTATAAGTGAGACTATGAAAGGAATGGTAGAAATTAATGGAGGGGGGAAAGAGAGAAGGAATTGAAATATGTCTAACACGATATCAGAAAGGAGGACAGTCCAGGGGTGGAACAGACCAAAAATGGAGTAAGGAGGAGGAAAGGGAACTGGGAGATGAGGATCAATAAGAATTGAGCATAATGAAGCCTAAGCACATGACGGTGCAGAGTAAATCCCATTTCCTTTTATGCTAACTGTAAAAGTTAATTAAAATAAAAGAAAGACATGGGAAATAGGGTTCCATCTTTCCTGAGATGAATGCTGATTCCTACTCTTTTTCTTGTTTTGTGCTGAACACGGGGATCTGATCAGCCATGGAAACAGAGTAAAAACTGCTTTCCATGGAAACGCTACCAGCATCCTCCTTCTCTGAAGAACTCTGGTATTACTAAGAGCCCCACAGAGCATGCTCCCACAGTGACTTTTCTCAATGAGGATTTTTCAGAGGGGAATTCTGCATCCTGTTAAAGGCACAGAATCTTGGTCTTAGGATGTTTCCCATTTCTTTGTTTGTTTGGTTGTTTCTTGCTTGCTTGCTTTCTTTATTTATCCCAGGGAATCTTACTTCCTACTAAACGGAAATTCACAATGTCTTGAGATCATCATGTGATCATGAATATATAAGTATGTGAAGTCATGTGGAGACTTGGGTTTCTGTAGATTCTATTGCTGTGCATTAGTTGGGGTTGGCTTTTCACAGACTACTCTCATTGTCTTCCTGTTTAACTGTCAGGTTACTCTTAGCTGCCTGTCAAGTGAGCAACAAGGATAGTCACATAGAAACAGTTGTTCATCATGAAACTACACATTTCCAAACTTTCCATCTTCTTCTAAATTTATAAATTTATGATTTATATGCTTCATCCCATGACTTAACTGACACTTGTGTGATTTTTGATGTTTTAGTGATAAGATGTTTTTCTTCTAAAGCAGCTAAAACCTGTCTCACATTACTAATGGTTTTCTCATGTATCAACCTTCCATGTATGGCTATATGTATCAGCCATCTGTGCATGGTTTTCTGAGAACACATTTCCTTCCTGCAGTGAATTCATCTGCATCTTCTCTCATTGGTCTCAATCTTGCATGGGGCATCATGACTATTAGCATGGTGTGTGATGGTAGTTTTGGTCCTTATACATGTTTAAAAGGTGACAGTAATGAACAGCTCACTTAAAATCAGGCCTTACCACTTCAAAGGGATCCATCTCAGATCCCAGGTGGCAACTTTGCTCCTTTTCTTTGTATCATTGTTCTTGATTCTGCTTTAGACCTGACATCATCACCAGACACACCATTTCCTTTCCCAACCTAGAGTCTGAAAGAAATCTCTTTCCCACCATGATCATGCAACATGGCACATTTAAGGAGAAAAAGAATTGCAAACAGTTTCTTAACTACATGTCAGTGTGGTAAGTGAAGATGTGTTATCTGAGTAAACTGTACTCCACAGTTTACTGAAGAATCATTTCTTCTAACTGGTCACAGTTTCTCAGGCCATGTCTATGTTTGTGGTGGTTCTTAGTGGACCACCAGGTTGGACTCTTCTCTCATGCTTCCTTATAACCTAACTTCTTTGTCAGGGACTTCTGCCACAGCAAGGGAAGCTTCTTGTGGAAGCCCACAAGTCCATCTTTTCTGACAGAGTAGTGTTGCCTATGGAATATTTCGCTTCTTCTTGTCTTTGGGCTGGTCTATGAAATTTTGCTTCGTGCTAGCTGACTTTGTCTAGTTCCTCTATTCCTGTGTAGCATATGTTCAAAACAAACATGCATTTTGGGGGCTTTGCCTCAGCATCAGTGAGATTAATGTACTTAAGGCTTTTCTGTGACCTCTCTTGGCTGTTTATTTTGGCAACGATCTCTACACTGGGGACTGTCCATGTTGCAGCTTTCTCCTGGAAACCAGAAGTGTCCAGGCTAAGCAACAATTTCTTTGTTTTGTTTGTTTGGTTGGTTGGTTGGTTTGGTTTTGGTTTGCTTTTATGAAGTCTAGGTATACACCTAACATGCTCAAATGGAAAAACATCTATTTCTGTATTACTTTCTACAGCCAGGGCCTCACACTTCCCACTGAGACTGGCTTAATAATAAAATAAGATTTTTGTTAAGAAATTTGCATTTCTCCATGTGTACCCTAACCCTAACCCTAACCCTAACCCTAACCCTAACCCTAACCCT